>CM048059.1:4955000-5357500 GCA_026259375.1 Verasper variegatus
CATAGGAAGGCAGGATTTATGACCTATACTGCAGTCAGCCACCAGGGGCGATCCAGACACTCTGGCCTCACTTTTGGGGAGCTGTCATGTCGTCTGTCTTTATACACAGTTCCTCATCTTACTTGTTTCTCTTTTTATTACGCCCCCCCCCCTCAAGGATGGGGTCTTTGTGCAAGGTTTGTTCCTGGAGGGGGCTGGTTGGGACAAGAGGAACTCCTGTCTGTTGGAAGCTGAGCCCATGCAGATGTCCTGTTCCATCCCCACCATACACTTCAAACCCGTGGAGAACCGCACAAAGACGGGCAAAGGTGACTGGAATTTCCTTACTGCATCCCACCCACTGTGTTACCATCTTCTTCTTTTTTTACATTGCCCTGTGATTCCATTGTCTAAACTCTCTTTCTGTGTGTGTGTGTGTGTGTGTGTGTGTGTGTGTGTGTGTGTGTGTGTGTGTGTGCGTGTGCGTGCAGCTATGTACCTGTGTCCCGTTTACTATTTCCCAGTGCGTTCGGGCCGGGCCGGACAAGCATCTTTTGTGGTCGGAGTAAAGCTCAAATCCGGAGCTGCGACCCCAGACCACTGGATCAAGAGAGGGACGGCTCTTCTCATGAGCCTGGACATCTAAAGGCCTTCACACACACTTCTCATTCTCATCATTCTCATCCTTTCGTGCATCTCCCATCTGCTATTCTCTCCAGTCGGCTCTCTTCTTCCTCTCTCTATCTCTTCGTGCCACATCTGGTCCGAGCAGCAATAACAGCCCCTCGCAGGCTCTCTGCCCTCTTTATTTATCCATCCATCCCTGCATCCCTCTCTTCCCCGCCCCTCCTTGGCATGGCAGCCTGTCATTAGTTCTGAGCTCACAGACTCATGGCTTTAATTTTGGCCTGCCTGCTCCTCTGTCTCCGGCCATTTTGTGTCTGCTTTCTTTACAGGGCTCAACTGTTAGCTTGAGTGTTAAGAGATAGTATATGTACATGTTAAGAGATGTGCATCTCCATGTTGTGAATGGGTATGGTGGATGCACATGTCTCAGTATGCAGAGATAGACAGAGATCTTTCAAGTATGTGTTTGTGTGAACAGGCCATGAATTATTAGTGTGATGTGTATCAGTCAGTCAAAATAAAAAATGAAACTTGAATATTTCTCTATGTCTGTGAACAGTATATGTATTGTAGGTACCTCTCCAGGCCCCCAGCCTGAAGCTTACAGAAACAAGCTACCAAAAGTATAACAGATAATCAAATTTTAGATAAGTGCATTCAACCATTAGGGGACAAACCCAGAACAACAAGAATCAAGTAAGTACAATTTGCTTCCAAAAAAAAAAAAACTACAAGTGCTACATGTAAGTGCAATGTAAGTGTAACCTAAACGTCTTTTCTTTCCTTTTTTTAAACACCAGAGTTGACGATGGTTATTAAACATCATCCTCTTAACCAAGGTGCAGTCGGAAGAGATGTGTGTTTAGTCTGCGGCAGAAGATGTGTAGACCTGCCTGATGTCAATGGGGAGCTGGTTCCACCGTTTGGGAGCCGGGACACCAAACAGTCGTGATTTTGTTGAGTGGCTATCTGTCCCTCGCAGTGAGGGAGCAGCTCGCTGATTGGCCGATGCAGAGCGGAGTGGACGGGCTGGGGTGTAAGGTTTAACCATGTCCTGGATGTAGACTGCCGTTCGCAGCACGGTACGCAAGTACTGGTGTCATGAAGCAGATGCGGGCAGCCGCTGGTAACCAGTGAAGGTAGCGGAGGAGCGGCACATTTGCTGAGCCACATTTGCACAGGTAAGCATTCGAGGGACCTGAGGCTGTGGACCAGCTCACACGGCTCGATATTCAGACAAAAAGCTAGATGACGAGGAAGATAAGAATCTGTTCAAAATTCTACTCACAGCTGGAAGACAGGCCATCACAAGAAACTGGCTTGATAGGAACACACCCACACACGGGCAATGGTTAGATATAGTGCAGGAAATATATATGATGGAAAATATGACTTGTTGTTAAAGAGAGAAAGATGTATTTGCCAGAAAATGTGCTGAGCTATAAATGGTCTTAGTCATTCTTTGTCACTTTTAAAGTTGGCCCGACACAATTCTGGTAAGTTCCTTTTCTTCTCCTCTCTTTCGTTTAAGTCTCTCCGTCAGGTCTGACCGATTATTCACTCCTCTCCACAGCCCTGCATCATTATTTCCATGCTGACCCCCTTTTATCCTGCTCAAACATACACTGGGAATAGTTTCCTACCGAGAAGTGTTTTACTGGAAACTTGCTCTTTTGTAACATCTGGTTCAAGTGGCTGTCTGGTAATGTAAGTGTGGTGCTCAGTGAATTCCTTAGTAATCTAATGAGCTGTTATGCATCGTCATGTATTTTGTCATAGCAGGAAGGACAAAGCACCTGAGTGATAGACAATTTGGGGATATGAATAAAATATGTGCAAATTAAGCACTAAATCACGTCATTGTAAATTAGGAATAAACTGAATTTCCAAATCTATTTTTCGGGGTCTATATCACTTCCTGGCTTTGTGCACTAATTGACCAGACACCCATGTGACCAGTTGTTTACATCTTTCAAACCAAAGAATGATACTTTTTATTTTGGGAAAATTCGAAAAGCCCTGTCTTTGTCCCAGTTCCGACACACACACACATTTGTCCACAGTGACAACACACACACACGCGTGCAGGCACATGTGCATGCGAACAGTGCAGTCAATCAAGTTGAGGTAAAGGATATTTTTATGCTAATATGCATTTCCCCAAGCTGAATAAAAGAGGACAGAGGGAGGGAGCAACTGAAGGAGAAATAAACCTATTCAAACAAATGAATTCTAATGAAGCTTCCCAGACAAGACGTTTGGAGTCAGCATTGTGAGAGAGGAGGCCTGGACTTCCCCACTGGAAAGGACTCAGCCCCGACTCCTGAAAGGGAGGGAGAGAAAAACAAGAGAACGGCCCTGGAGAAAGTGAGCCGGGAGGAAGAATGGTCCAGTAATGAGAGAGGGGGACCAGCGGGAGGCGGGGCCTGAGTTCAAGGTTGTATTCAGACTTAAGGATTGTCCCCCTGAAAGACCAAACACAGACTTCCTCAGGGTTTAAGAGCTTCTTTATCAGGCCCAGGTCTGTGTGGGTGTGTGTGTGGGGGTCTCTGGTGGTCTCTGGATGGGTGGGAGATGGAGGGGGGCCACTCACAGCAACACGCTGAATTCAAATTCAAATTGGCTTATTCTCAGGCCTGGCTATAAAAAAATATCAGACTCGGGAGGTGTTATTTTATGGATAAAAGCTTCTGTTGGAATGAACTAGAATGTAAATGTGGTGTGGAAACATTTTTCAACACGACAGCGGCTGTTCTAAACCTGCCTGTTCGTGTTAATGCTCCTTCAGAATTATTCCTCGTCATCCTCCTCCAACACTTCTACGATGTGCTGTCACTTTTTAGTGTTTGTGTGCTGGATGTTGTGTGCAGAGCTTTTTTTACGAACAGTCTATGGTGCAGAGGGAAGTTAGAAAACTTTGTGTTCATCCTACCTGGTTTATGTACAGTGAAGATTTTACAGTCAATGTGTTTTGATTAAATGAAACTGAATTTGTTGTATTACTTTTCACTTGTGTGGCTTAAATAGTATTTTAGAATTTAGATTAGTAGTAATATCTGTCTAATACCTTTTGATGTGTGTATTCCAGGGCAGAAATACAGTATCCAAAGTTTGGTGGCTGCTTGAAAAGGTCATTTTACAATGTTTATCATTTTGTACGAGGTGGTTACTGTTCAGTCTTTATTTCAGAGCCAAGGTCTTCAGGAGCTCCCAGTCCGCAGAAATATTTATTTCTTGAGGTCACTGGAAGCCAACTCCTTCCATCTGCTTATCCGCTCAGAAAACAGGCTCGTCCAAAAAATTCCTACATTCTGGAGGAATGTTGAGGAAGTATGTCTGTAATAAGAGAATCCAAAGTTTATCATGGGGAAGGTGTTGATTTGAAAATCGACAGCTTTAGAGGTCAAGCGGTTGGACTGATGCTGTCTTCTAATGGACAAAGTATCACTCAAATGAAAGCAGGCTGCAGGTGGGGGATCCCCTGAGCCCCCCTGAGAGCCAACTGGTTGTTTCCCAGCTCCATGGGTTTACCTCGTGCTTCAGTTGGATCTCCCAGCAAGCGCCTGCCCTAGATTTCAAGTTTCTTGGGAAATGACAAGATTACCAAACATGTCACTCGAGTCACTGCTTCCAACTGGGAGCTTGACTCTGGAGCCAAACAGTTACAAGGGGGAAAACCTGGGGTCCAGTTGTTCTCTATTGAACAGTAGTTCATAATGGAATTTGGGCAAGTTGTACAGTGTGTTTGCCAGTGACTATGGAGGCGGGGCGGCTAATGTCCAAGACTCTTCCACCGAAAATAAACCTGCATGAGGGAAGAGAGGGAAGGAGAGAGAAAGGGAGAGGAGGGAGGGAGAGGAGGAGGAAGGGAACCAGCCTTTCAACGGGGACAGAAGGGAAAGAGAGTCTCCGTTTCAATGGAATAAAAACTGCGCAATTTCTTGAAGGACTGCCTGCTCGGGATCGCGGCGGACCGTGCCTCTCTGGGAAACGGATATCAGCGGTGGGTTTTTTTTGGTGGTGGTGGTGGTGGTGGGGGGGGGGATCCAGGGTATCTGTGCCCACTGCTACCCTCTCTGCCTCCTCAGCCCACAGAACAGGAGCGGGCGGGTTTTTTCTTTGCCCAGATGGTCTTCAGAAGGAGGAAAAGAGCTGTGCAGTGGTTCAGGAAGGCGATGGGACTGTGCAGAGATGCGAGATCAGTGATGAGTCCACCAATCATGTCTTGCTCATGGGCGAACGTTTCCTCAGCCCGGGCTCGGATCTATCTGCGTATACACACGCAGCTCCTGCTCCCCGTGTCGACGACTGCACCTATGGACGTTAAATGGGCTTTCATATTTTTTTATTTTTTGGTGTGTGTGTGGGGGGGGGGGGGGGATTTTAGGGGGCTGCGTCATCTATGGCGATGGAGTGCTTTGCAGATTTTCCACTATTTCTCTGTTTCAACAAGGAGCGCGGCACCTCCCCGGCAGGTTTTTTTTTGGGGGGGGGGGATTGTACATAAAAGGTAGGCATGATGCATGACTCTTATCACATGTGAGGCTGTGTTACCTAAGAACTGTAGCGGGGGGGGGGGTGGTGGGCAGTGAGACTCCATTGGATACAACCTGAACTATAATATCCTGTCAGAAATCCTCCAGGACACGCGATCAACATGCGAGCAGGAGCGCAAACCAGGGTTTGTTGCATCAGACACGCAAACACGAGGCTGTGCTGTGGTCGGATCGCGTTGCATGAACACACACACACACACACACACACATGGCTACACATGTGTAACTTCACACGCGCGCACACACGTAGGGTGGATAAGTTTGGACACTGCAGCGGGATCATGTGGCAGATGTTTCATAACCCCGAATTCATCTGCCAACAGCCGCCAGTGATGTCATGTTTTTTTTACGGTCAGGCTGGAGGAGTTTACGGGAAGGTGGCTCCGGAGGTTGGCGATGTCGCAATCGCCCACTGTTGATCTCGGCCACACGTTTGGGAACGATGCACAGGAAAGACACGGAGGATCTGAGTCCGTGGGTGTGATGTGATGTGCGCAGTGGTCGTGATGTTTCACGGATCAGGGGGGGTGAGCGGCGGCGGGCTGGATGAAACCGGGGATCGATCCCGGGAAGGAGTGTCGCATTTTCTCTCAGAAATGTCATGTGGTGAAGTTGTGGCGGGTTCTCCACTATTTCCAGGAAGAGCGTTTGAATTCTCTTCCCCTGAATTCAATGTCTGTCTCCACCCCTCTGCCTGCTGCTCCTGTTGCACTTTGGACATGTGGCCACTGGATGGCGACACTGGATTGTGAACTGGTTATACTCGTGTTGCCATCAGGAATACTGGTTATTACTTTTGATTGTTTTGTCTCTGCAGTGCCTCAAACACACTTCTACAAAAAAGCCTTCCTGTTTTTATTGAACTTTTTCAACATACTCAAACAAACAGGGATTCACTTACAGTTCATATTTGGACGCACAGGTTTGTTCAAAGTAAGAAAGAAAAGGCTTCCAGACTTTAAAGTTGTTTGTGTTTTGTCGTTTGCCATGACACTTTCCATCCATTTACATTGTGATGGTGGTTATGGCAGATTTCTGGTGAACCAACACTAACAGCCATGCCAATAGTGACAGAAAGGCTAAGGCAAAGTTTACAAATTTAAATTCTAAAGTTTATCGTTAAAGCAAGGAGGCTGTTGGCCTGCAGCAGGCTTTGAATCAAAGGCACCCTAGTCTAAGTAACGCACATCTCTATATTAGATGTTACACTCATTTTTAAATACGAGAATAAAATGGGCCAACGTTGACCGCAAATAGACTGTGAACTATGTCATAGCTATGGGGCTCGGATTGTAAAATGACACGTGATGAAAATAACATAAATAAAACAGCTGTTTAAACTTAATGTTAAATCTAAATCTAAATGTTAAATCTAGATATTAAATATACATGTTAAAACTGCATGTTAAATTTGAATATGAAATTTAAACCTAAATGTTAAATCTTAATATTAAATCTTCATGTAAATCCTACATGTTTAAATTGTAAATGTAGTAGTTGTAGTAATCTTAATCTAAATGTTATATCTATCCATGTTGTTGGAATGTTTTTCAGGGTTTTAATTCCAGGTTAGAAAATCATTTCTCTGAATGATTAAAAGCGTAGAGAACACAGATGATTATTATTGAAAATAATAATCAATCCTCTTCCGTTTTGTAGTCCAGCAGCTGATGGACTACAATGTCCCACAATGCAGCGCAGCTCGAGCAGATGCTAACAGCTGTAAACAGTTTAGCTAATTCTGTCGCACTATGTCCGCGCACACGAGACTAAACAAAAACAACACGCGTGTCCGTTGAACTCCGTACGTAGATTTATTATGTTATTCATTTCACAACGGTTAAATATCCACAGTGCATTAACAGCGTCACAGGATGAAGAACGTCTGCGTATCTCTGGAATTACAGTAATATTTACTCCTGGGGCTGAAACGCACTTGAGAGGATAATGGGGCAGGAAACATGGTGGCGCTACACAACACAACAAAAACCTCTGCGAAGGTAAATATGAAGTAGTAGTCTGAATATACAACATTCAATAGGCGCTAGTTCTGTTTGCGTGAGTCCTTGTGCAGTAGGTGGGTAAATACTGCTGTGTACTTGTATTTACAGTAGCTAAATCTACGCTCGTGTTCAAACTGAATACGTCCTCTGTTGTTGTAAATTAAAGTCAAATTACTGTGTTTACTTTTATGTCACTACGACCAAGTACTAGGACTCAAGACTGTTTCCATTCAAAGTAGGTTTGGACGTTTTTGATGTCAAACAACAATGTGTCCATCTTAGATTATGAATCTTGTGTATGTGACAGTGGCTGAGGAAAACATTGAGATGGAAAGAACAATAAAACTAGCAAAAACAATGGAACCATAGAGAACTGGACCAAGTTAAAATATTTACGAAATAGGTGAGTGCTTAACAACCTCTTCAAACTGTTGACGGATTCTGGATTTATTATAACTAAGGGAAGACGGTTCCAGAGGGTGGGAGCCATGACAGAACATTACTCGGCCACCTTTAGTTTTGAATCTGGATTTTGGGATGGCCAGAAGGAGACTGTACAGGTCCTGGGACAGAATAATTCACTGTGTGTACATTGTTTACATCATCAAATCCATTCTCAGTCACTTCCCCCTTTTCCCGGCCTTCATCTCAGTTATTTAATGGTTTCAAATGCCCCCACCTGCCTCCTCCTGTATGATAGCAGGCCGAAGGCATTTACTATACACATATTTCATGGATGAATTAGATGCCAATACTGAAGCATTGTATCCGCTATCCAGTACCTCCTTGATCTTCTATTTTCACGTGCATAATAATATCCAGTAGTGCAGGAATGTGTATTTTCCTGTAGATGGCGACACATTTGCAGTCCAACCCTGGTCTGGGTTTTTGTGAACAGCTGCTTCCATTCTTAGTGCGCTGGTGGGAACTCGCTGTGGTCTCTCACTACATGTTGTTTAATTGTCTGCTTTGGACCGGTAAATTAAATCACCACATTTATTGCAATTGTGATCCTCGTGTGACGAATAGATTCAGCATTTCTGCCAAATAACACATTTTCAAACTCTCTAGTTGGGCAACAAGACAATATTGATAGTTAAAACACAAATGATTACAAAAGTCTAACACATATGCATATAATGCTTATGCATAGTGCAAGAACAGTGAGGAGGTATAACACATTATTGTGAAATGTTTTGTTTATTTTTATTCTCTGCTCATACAAACCTTCACTCAGGAGATAGAAAAATCAATCCTCAATCTTTGGTCATATCGACCTAATGCACTACTTGATTATTGCTTCTGATCAAGAGAGTTAATCTTTGTTTTTCCCATTCACAGAGATGGAATGAGGAACATGGCCAAGCACCGTCATGCCGTGTCTGAAGAGCCACCGTGACTGAAGCCAGAGGTGACATGTCTGACTGGGTGACCAGCTGTCGGCAGGAATGAGCAAACGCTCGATGAAAATCGCAGCCAGCGGAGATGGACTGCACAGTCTGGGGATGTCTGATGGTAAGATGGACAAAAGTTATATTTTAATTTGTCATTATTTTATCAACTCGTTCATGTTTAAAGTTATTTAAAAAGAAAAAAATCCGACTGTGCATCTCAATATTGTGTGATCACTTCACCCACTGTTGATTGCACCAGATAACTAATAACTGTTTCCCCTGCAGAGGAGCCATCTGCATCTCGCAAGCACCCAGCTGCCCAGGTAAGACTTGACCTTTTACCCAGACTTTGACCTGCTACTCATGGGATGTGCAAGTCTTCATCCGTAATGATGTGTGTCTCTCCAGTAGATGTATGTTTGTCTGAGCATTGTCCACTTGCATTGAAATACCGACAATAACACGTGTGTTTACACTACGATAGTGTTTACTATAACTGCCCATTCAGCTTTTCAGACTGCAGAATGGGAAACCCTGCTGATCTGGGATCAAATCTCTGTCTGGACTCCTTATTGTTTCAGCAGAGAAAACATTCATAGAGGATTTTGTCTCCTTTTATCCTAAAAGTATAATGTTTTTTGTTTCTATATTCTGTGATATGGTCTGGTAGTGTTGAAGCCTACGGTGTGTTTGGGCTACAGAGGCTCCCTCTGTGACACAGTATAGGTAACCTGCGTGGTTTGTCACTGAGCCACTGTGGCTGATGATTTTTTTATGAGGCCAGATATTTATGAGGCTGCTACATTTACTGAGCCAGGCATTTGAAATTGTCCACCTCATTAAACGTTTTTTCTTTATTTTCTGTTTGTGCTGGTCTGATACTTGCCTGAACATTATGAGCAATCAACCAGCTCCACAGTGTTGGATTAAGTTCATGACTTGATGAGTACGCACGTTTTATGTTAAAAATGTAACTCAGTGTTTTGTACATGAGTCTTTTTTCTGTTTCTGAGAGGAGCTGACGTTTTCACTACAGCTACTAATTAAATGGGATTGGGCCTCAGCCAAGTGTATACACACACACACACACACACACACCCTTTAGTTAAGCTCTACACATTCAACACCCTTACTAAGACGTACACACACCTAACCTCACACCAGCTCTGTTTCATTTTCACACACAGGCCTCAAGCACACTCTGACAAACATCGCTAACACTGTTTTGATCTCCCTCTTTGGGACAAAGACACTCTCACACACACACTCACTCCCTCTCTCTTTCTAATGCAGGCGTCTCCCAGGACCCTGCCAAGCCTCTCACACCTGGGGTTTTCCATCACTTAGCCCGCTCAGCTTTATTATACACATTTAAAGCTGGCCATGAGTCAGATCCATCACACACATTATTGCACATGCACAAATGCATACATCTGGCTGAAATGCTTTCTGTTAGGAAGGAGGTTATTTAGCAGAAAGAAGGGAGAATTGATTATTGAAAAAAAGAAAGAAATGGCGGTGCAGCATGAAAACATGAGCCGTGTCAATGGTTATGTGAACGTAAACAGCTTGCGGTTTGTAATCGTTCACAATAGCCTGCAGCAAAATACTAATACCACATGCTTAGTACCAGCGATCAGAGTGTGTAAGTGTTTGATATCTACTTTTCCTGAGGACTTTTTAGTCATTTCATAGATGAGAATTCAGTCTGGTTCTGTTGTTGATTTGAAGAAAGTACTTCTCATTGTCTAAAACAGGAAGTACCATTTATCACTTTAGTGCCTTGTATTTAACATTTTACTTGCTATCATGTTGCATACTCTTCCAACAATCTCTACCATTCACAGTGTAGTTTTTAATTTGCAGGAACCCTACTTTGCATATGGTTCATTCCTTCCCTTGATCGTGTTTATTTTTCTGTGAGGATGTGAAAAGCCCTGGCACTGACTTATAGAGTCTGACACTTTGCTTCGTGGTCAAATCAGCTATACTGACTGTTGAGTGTCTCTGAGAGAAAGGAAGTGTCTTTAACGAAAAAGATTATCTCAGTGATTACATTAATAGTTCTACTGGAGTCTTTGGTCTGATAGTCTTCCTCAATCTGCTGCTGATGTCAAGTTAAAGCACATTTCAGAAGTGTGAAACATCTCAGACTCTATGTGTGAAGGACACAGGATGAAAAGATTAGAAAAAAACGAATGAGAAGAGGAGGAAGGATATCGAGAGAGGGACAGGAAGAGAGGTGGTGAGAGCTGAGTCAGGATGCCTGAGGGGAGGACAGCAGGAAGCAGTAGGTGAGGAGGAGTAGGAGGAGGACAGGAAACAGAGGCAGGGAGGAGAGACTCCTCTTCATCCTCCTCCTCCTCTGTCGTCATCGGCAGATTCATTGAGGGAGGAGTGGCGTAGGGAGGGAGAGGTGGAGCTGACATCATCCACCTCCTGGAGGTCTGTGAGGGTGTATTACCAAACTCTCCTGATCAAATCTTTTAACCTGTTCATGTCAACAAATGTTTTAATGTATTTAAATCAACAGCTGGCAGAGAAGAAAAAACGCTGAGTTGATGTAAACAAAACCGACTCTGCAAATCAGAATGAACAGAGATTAAGGCAGGCAGAGCTCAACATAAGGGGACAGGAGAGCTGTGATGAAAGAGAGCTCCTCTACATCCCTGGTTATGTAAGTTTTCTGCAAAAGAGGGCATTGGGTTTGTTTTTGTGTGTGCGTGCTTGTTCTCATGTGAACTCCCTTTTGTAAGCTTTGTGTGTTAATGTGTGTTTGTAATTGTGTGTCGGGGTGACAGAGTTTGCAAAGAGGAAGATGCCTGACATGCCTCCTATACTCTGCTGCGGTTGTTTGGCCTTACCCAACGGTCACAGGCCTCTGTTGGTATGCTGTGTGTTTGTGCTTACAAGGTAGTTTTGTTGGCACGCCACCAGTGTGTGCAAAGCTATGTGTTTACTATGTATGTACTTCTGTTACTGTGAAGTGTTGCATCATTGGTATGTGCACCTGTGTATGTGTCCAAGGCCCTCAAGAGGTTTGAAGGCAGTGGGGGGGTAGATGATTAGTTTGAGTAATTTATTGGCTTTTTATTACCTCCACTAAGGAAGTTATGTTTTCACCCCTGTCCGTTTGTTTGTATGTTGGTTGGTTTGTTGGTTTGTAAGCAAGATTACACACAAATAATTGAACGTACACACCAGTCAGTTTTTAGAAACGTGTGTTTTTCCCGATCCATAGATTGATTGTGATTTGTAATTTAAGGGATCTAGTTTTATTTCACTCTAAGCTTATTGTTACCTTCAGCTGACATTGTTGTGATGCAGGAGGAAGGTTCAAGAGCAGTTGCTGCTGCTGTGTAAGACACTGAGCCAGTGAACACACTCTGCCTTAAAAAGAGTTGTGTCTAAAACCATCATCTCTCCCCTGCTCCTGTTCTGGCTTTCTGCCTCTCGGGTTTCACCCCCACCCCCCAGCCCTATACACCCCCGTGGCCCCCCTTTGACCCCCTGTTACCCCCCCCCCCCCCATCCAGCCCCTCAACCTCATTCTCCCCAGGGCAAGCCCACAGCGTCCAGCCCTTTGTGCCTTCCTTCCCCTCCCTCCTCCTCCACCTCTGCCTCCCCCTGCCTTTGTGTGTGAGGGGCCAGCTAAGGGAGAGAGAAGAGGGAGGCTGCAGTGGAGGAGAGTGAGAGACAAGAGTTAGAAGAGAGGGATCCTATAGATTAGATGTGAAACTGGAGCTTGGAGCATTTTTACATGCTCTTACATGACTGGAGGATTTGCAGTGAAAGCTGCTGTGTTCACCTGCTGAAGTGTTGTTAATGTCCTTTTGTTCATGTTTATGTACATTTGCACAGTAATATCCCATGAACAGCAATGTAGTTTATAGATGAATTTCATATTCACACTAGAAAATACTCTTAGTATACGTGCACTTTACTTGCACATGTACAAGTAAAGCGTACTACTACTATACCAATTTTGCTGTTGTGTAAATACTTGTTTTTACTAGTTCTAGTGATCCCAATTCCTATTTTGATTGGTTTCTTCAAGTGCCATTTCAATTTTTATAACACCGTCACAGGCTGTACTAAATTATTGAACACGCATCACACTAACCTCAGCAATGGCTTGAACCTGCTTCTCTTAGGTGAAGCATCTGATGGTTGTGATGATGATGCTACTCATAGCTGGATTTAGCCAAATTTGCTCAATACCATGCATGGCTTACAAATACTTCTTTACACCAAAATTAAAGGGTATACAAAGCTTTTTAGAATTTAATAAACCTGCTACATTGCCAGTCAAGGAGTTTGCCTGTTTGTTTCCCCCCCCGGTGCATCATGTTCAACGTCACAATTGCACCAATAACTGAGGTTTTCAACTTGCTGCCTGGCCAAATTAGCGCATTCACCCAGGTGTCACTTCTCCATCAGTGCGGGTTGTATAAGGTCTGGAGGCTGGAGGTTCGACTCCCCTGACGTGTATCCTATATTATGAATCCATTAGTATCCTTGAAAATCAGAACCACTACTGGAATTAAAGTGTTGTGTTGGAGCCCATGACTTGTTCATGCTATTCACAACACATGTCACTGTTGATATGACTGTTCTTCAAATACGTTTATTTATTTTTGGATCAGCGGGGATAGTATGAGTCACATCAAAGCATAAAATGTGTTGCACTTGTGTTGCACGCCGATGAACATTTACATTACAAGGAAAGAACAAACCCGAGTGCACACGTCCACACAGTCTGTAGTGTAGTATGTGACTTTTCAGTTTAATTTGAATAGATTTCACAGCCCCTGAGGTAGTAAAACCTATGTTGTAATATCAACATTAAAGTTTCTCACTGTGCCCTGTGTTAAGCAACAGCTGAATGGCCTTAATATACCTACAGGACAAGCTGCAGTTGAAGGAATTTTAATCTAGTGTATTAATAGTGTGTCCCAGGAGGACTCAATAGAGGGCAATATAGAGCAGTAGAGTCCCAGTTACAGTATGTTGATACATGTGTTGTTACATTTTAAACTGAACTTGACACAGTGGCACAGGTCATCGAGTTCAGTCAATGGAAGTAGGCCTTTATGTGGCTAAGAGGATTTTAAGGTTAGTGTTATCATGGTCAACCAAATAAGGTGGCCTGACATTTAACTACTGACC
Organism: Verasper variegatus; assembly: GCA_026259375.1. Taxonomy (NCBI): domain Eukaryota; kingdom Metazoa; phylum Chordata; class Actinopteri; order Pleuronectiformes; family Pleuronectidae; genus Verasper; species Verasper variegatus. Next base: position 4,968,729 of record CM048059.1, read on the forward strand.
TACCTAGTTGACTCAAAGCTGCCAGCAGATAAACAGCCCGTACACAAAGAGTGACATGTAAGCACATGTGGGGCGGAAACCGATTAGGCTTGTGAGTGTGTAAGAGAGCAAGTGAGTGAAGCCAGCGTGTGAGTGTACTGTTGAATGTGGTAATAAGCTTGTCTCAGTGTGTGTACATACATTATGCATTTACTGTCCAAAGGGCCACAGTAGCTGACATTCAGTTTTAAAACCCAGGAAATAGAAAGGTTGACCACGGCGGGTGAGTCAGTCTGTTAGTATGTACAGTATGTTTGAAATCCACTTGCAAGGACTGGATGCTCAGTAGGACAGTATATTCCTGGAAAGCCAGCTGCCTCTCCTGTTATCACAGCTAACTCGATTAGAGGAGCCTCTGCTGCCAAACCCTCTGCTGCAACAGACACACTGGAGGACCTCCACTCTATTTAACTAGACCAACCAAACTAAATTTCAGAATATCGCCAACAAATGCAAGATCAGAACCATTTCAGTTACAGCTTGTGCCAATAAAGCTCCATCAGTAATAGGCTTATTTTATACTGGTGATGTAAGATGTAAGTTACCTCAGACATAAAGCAGTAATGCCCAAACCAGCGTTATTCAAGTGAGAGAAATAAAAAATCGGCCATAAAATGACTTAATTGTGTACATTTCAGAAACATTCGGCCATAAAAATGTGACTTCAGTCCTCAGGAATGTCTGTCTGTCTGTCTGTCTGTCTGTCTGTCTGTGTGTGTCTGTCTGTGTGTGTGTGTGTGTAGGTTTTAAAATGCAGTGTACCCAACATAGCCTCCATGATGGCACCCTAATATGTACTTTTGCAAACTGTTAATAGAAAACAACACTTACTGTCATACCAATTAAGCACAGAAAAGCCGAAATGTCAGTGAGGCAGCCCACCTTACACGTGAGCTGCTGACCTTTCCAGTGATCATGCTAATCACTGATCACTTAGATAAACATAGGCAACTATAAGAGCCCATTATTGTCCCTCCCAAAGCCTTCGTATGGACAGCAGTTATAATTAAGCCCCGGGGTAACTAGCTGCCTAATTGCTGTTAGTGGGATACATGCATCTTCTATCGTCAAACCCAAAGGGAAACTCTGCTATTAGTTTTAATTACCTGCTGTTAAGTTTGACAACTCACCCCGAGTGCCAGTTTTTGGAGCTGATGGGTTTTATTTTGTTTTATGGGACAGAAAGGCAAACTGGATATCAGGCCTGTTCTCTGGAGTGGTCACTGCCACAATGGCCCAGAAGGATTGCTCCTGTAGTTACACACATGCTGCTTAATACACTACACACACACACACACACACACACACACACACACACACACACACACACACACACACACACACACATGCACGCACTGTGGGGTGAACAGACACACTTCCCTTGTTGTCCTCTGTGCACTAGCTTTTTAGCCAGCAGACCCATTCATCATGTGTCTGTCTGTGAAGGAGCTGCTATTCATTGTCTCTCCTCATGCTTATTGTCCAGGAGCCAGCCTGCCTCAAACTCTTTTTGCCTCCCTACCTCTCTCACTACTTCTCTCTTTGTCTTTCTGCCCCCCTCCATCTCTCTCCTCCTGTCTTTATATCTTTGATACTCTCCCTCCCTCTCACACCCTTTATATATCTCGCCTCACTAAGAGAACAAAGAGGACACAGCTAGTTACCTTGTCTCTTGTCTGCCTGCGTATGTGTGTGTGTTAGAAATGTGTGACTAGTTTCTCCAGCGACACAGAAATTATTTGAATACTTATTTGTGCATTATCTATTGTTGAGGTATAAGAAGCACAAACAGACACCTGCTATGTAGCCTGCTGTAGCTAGAGTTGGGTGAAGTGTAACAAATTGGTATATGACAATTTCTCAACATTGATACGTGTTAGCCATCAGCCGTCTATAGCCCTTCAATTAATATTCTTATGTCTTTTCATGTTGTTCAGAAATGCCTTCGTGCCGTAGAGGACCTGATTTGATCCAACGCGCGAGATATATTATATTATTAAGATTGGTCAGCTACGCATGTTTTTGTTTTCTTCTATAAGGGTCTGAAGCTGCTGAATACTGTCGATAGTCAAGGCAACGTTAAGGAAGTTTAATTCTCCGCAGTTTTCTTTTTTTTTTCTAATTATAAAAGACATCTCCACTGTAGCCTTCTGCTCATCTCACCCGACTCTCTCCAACGCTGTGAATAAAAGAATGTCTACACACTGATGCCATGGCAGCAGTCTCTTATTCAGTCATAACACAGATCTCTCAATGTCATTCTACTGTATATCACTAAAGGAAAGAATATAAATACAATCGCGACGAGCAGTGTAATTAAAGCTCAACTGCCAAAGCAACTTTTACAGAAACACATTTCAAACACGATGGCGACATGTCAAATTGTCCAAATATTTACAGTTCTGTTTAATCAAAGGATACAGACTGTTAGACTGAGAAACTGGTGTTGTTACCTTAATTAAGACCCTGATACGATATCTTCCTGATCTTTCAATACTGAAACAAGAAGCCTGTTATCATTGTCATATTAAGTCTAATTTGACTAGTATTTAAAAAATAGAAAAATAAAATAGTTTTTAACGGCAGAGTATGTTTAAGAATATTTTTCTTTACCTCGGTGTCGGGGGGGGGTACTCATTGTTTCCTGGGTTGTCTGTTGGAGGAACTCCTACTCCTCAGTAGTAGCTTTCACACCCGATACAAACTGAGTACATGAGAACACAGGCAGGATTTTTTTCGATTTGTTCTCAAACCGGTTCAGTGTTCACATTAATCAAACAAACTGGACTTAGGGGTCAAGAGCCGTGCGCCTGATGGACACATTCAATTCCACATGTTCGGGTGTCAAGACCCAGTTGTTGAGGTTTGCTTGTATCTTCAGTGCTTGCAGAGTAATTGCTTTGGCTTGAGCTCGTCACCGAGGGTTGGTCAACTTTGTACTGTATGTTTTTATTCCTTTCTCTCTCCACTTTGTGCGTGTGCGTGTGTACACAGGCCACATCCAGGGCCAAGAACAGGGTTGTGTTGCCATGGTGAAAATGAAATCCAAAATGCAGAGTTGCAAGGAAACCCTTGATTGGCTGAGGAGCCATTCATGGGATTGTGATGCATGCTGTCAGCTGGCCAATGGGAGCAGGCCGAGCCAGGGCTGTTGCTAAGGGGAGTAGCTTGGAACACAGTCAGCTGGGTTTTCTCTCTCTCTCTCTCTCTCTCTCTCTCTCTCTCTACATCTCCCAGTCAGTTTCTGGTTGCCTTGTCTGCTCTCTCCTGCTGCTCGCTCTGCCTTTGCCCTCACTGACTCCTTCTCTCCCTCCCTCCCGTCTCCCCCATTACTCTCCCCCTACATTTTTTTGCACTACAGCACGTGCAATAGGGGAAAGAGCACATGTTGAAAAATCCAGAGAATATTTCATGCAGCTTGCTGTGTGGGACCAGGCAGTCCAAAGATTACTGTGTGTGGGTGTGTGTCTGTCTGTTTAATTTGTGTGTTTTTGAGATTGAGTGCATCAGCCTGTAATTGTCCTCATCAGTGTGTCTTTCTGTCTGTGATAAAAAAAATCTTACTGGTCTTCCAGGTGTGTGAGGTGATGGTGTATTGTACTATTGTGTATTTAATGTCTGTGGGTTCATGTCAGGGAGTTCTCCTGGGACTTGGGGCTCCCCAGCTGAAGTGGGGTGTGTTTGAACAGGAGCCAGGTAGTGCTGAGTATGTGGCTGGCGTCACGTAGGACTGAACCCCACCCCCCCACCCCACCCACCTCCACCCTCTTAATACCCCCAACCCAACTGCTGGCTCTCGAACACTATTCACTTCACACGCTATATCTTTTACCCTGCTGAACACAATTGCTTACCTTACTATAAGCTATACCTTGAATAAATGTCATGAACAAAATAGCAGCAATTGCTTCCAAGACTACATCAATGGTAAGAAACACAAAAACTAATCACACATAAGTAACAAGCTCAATTAGAAATATTCAACATAATTAATTATGCAAAACAGAAGAACCCATTCCATTTATTAGGTATTAATACTTGGCTTGCGTATAAAATGAAGAAATGTTGCACATACATACACATATATATACAGTAGTCTCAAGCAATCTGACATGTCAGTGACATGTTTCCACCCGTTGCTGATTCCTCCAATAATGCATTGGTCTATGTGCTTTAGTGGTTGCCGGGCCAACTCGTGTAAAGCCAATGTGAGTTTATGGTCTTTGTTGGTTCCTGTACTCTTTCATGCAACCTGAACAGCTTTACTGATATTCATACAGTGTACATATGCTTGCATTTTTCCATTTTAAAGTGCCCATGTTATGCTTTTCAGACATGTACTGAAGTCCGGACATTTTCCTCAAATATTCCTGCCAGCCCCTTTAATAAAATGTCCGGAAAATGTCTGAGTGAGCTCATATGAGAATACAGCAGGAAAATGTCCCAAAACAAAATGAGTACAAATATCTCAGGATGAAAGCAGGGTGGCATAAATGACTAAGATGTCAACTTGGAAAGATAATAAGATTAGCAAGCATTTGACAATAATGCTCTATCCAGACGCCACCCCTTCCATGAATGTTCTGGACTTTTACCTGTAGTTGTGAATGCGTCTGACCTGGACAATCTCCTGCTGCATTCCTTCAGTTGATGTCTGAAAAGAGCTTCAGGTGCAAAGACCAAAGTCCAGATAACACGTGCTTTATGCTCGCCTACCGGCTAGTTTGGAATCATTTGTACAGTAGAATCAACATCATTGTTACCATGGCTACAGCAGTGTTTATAGCTGATCAGGAAGCGAAGAGCTAAAACACATTTCTTTATTTTAGACAGAGGGAGAAAGAGGCACTGCAGCAATAATACATATTTTTTACATTATGAGCCTGTAAATCACCAAAATATGAGCACTTGAATTTCTTCCTGCAGTACCGTGATGTGTGTAAATCATACCCAGTGTGCATGTGGGCTGAACCCCTGCCTGTGCATCCACTCATGAGAATGTAGGTTAACATCAGCCCGACTTAGAGTAGTCGTCAATTATTTATTTACAACAGACTTTATCTGTGCAGCATTTGATTTGAGTTCTTCTCCAGGGCAAGTTGAGTTGAATATCTAGATCAAGCGAGATAAATAGATCTGAGGTACTGTACTGAGTTATATTCATTGATTGTTACGATCAAACTTCGCCGAGAGGCAGCAGCAACACAAAGAATGGCCTTTTTGTTCATTTTTGGAAGAGCAGGAAAACTAAACGTCACCCTACAAGACGACAGAAGCAGTAACAACGTATCCACTCTGTCTAGATATTTTTCTCCACCCAACCCCCAGTTCCTTCCTCCTCTCATTTCCTCCTTCCACACTTCCTGTTTCCTGGCTCTCATCCTCTCTTTGTTCAGCTTTCTCTCACATGGGACACATTTTTTGTCCTCCCGCTCACATTTCTTTCTCTCCATATGTGTGTAATAGATCTATTGTGCTGACAGGGGAATCACTGCAGTTTGGCTTCTTACTTATGAATCAAACTCCGCTAATTGAGCACGGCTGCCTTTGAGATGACATAACATACACACACACCATGACCGTCCCATAGCCCCCAATCATTCATTCATAATAATCAGTTACTCAGAACAAGTGATGGAGGGAGAAAGAGGGTTGAGTGAAAAAGTGGGAGAGGGAGAGAGAAGGTAGCACTCACTCACTCCATGTGAAAACAAAGCAAAGCAATTAACAGGCGCTATTAGTCATGTGTGTGTGTGTGTGTGTGTGTGTGTGTGTGTGTGTGTGTGTGTGTGTGTGTGTGTGTGTGTGTGTGTGTGCGTGTGCATGTGCGTGTGCGCGCGTGTGTGTGTTTGAGAGAGTGTGTGTGAGAAAAAGATGAGATCAAAAGCAGGAGCCCCAGCTGGCTCTTAGCTCTCCCACTGGTTTCATTTGGAATATCACCATGGTCCTCTTATTGATACTGTGTGAGTGAGTGCATCTGTGTGTTTTTGTGCGTGTGTTCGTGTTGCTGCTATGCAAAAAGCATTCATATTCAAATCTGAAAAATAACCAGGAATGAGATCATAAAGGAATGCTTTCGTATACGTAGGTGTGCTTTCAAGAAAACACACGTTTTCCACCTCTTTAACAATGGAAAACATTATTCACACGTTCACGGGCTCACGCACTCTGAAAGTTTCCTAGTGTGCACTTGTGCAGTCAGTCAGACTTATTGGAAGAGAAGCAAGCAGTCAGCTAGTGTGTAGGAGTTTATAAATAGCAATAACACACACACACACTCGGGTTGCCGCTCAGAAATAGAAGAAGAGAAAAGCATCTGAGTGGCCGAGCCCAGTCTCTTTCCCTTTTTTGCTATTTTTTCTTTTTCCTTGTGTCTTATTTGTCCTCTGGCCTTTTCCTCCTCTCCTTCTGTGTGCTGTACACTCCGTCTCAGAGAAAAAACAGGAGAAGGAGAGAAGGATTGTGACAAATCAAAGAGAGAAGAGTCCAAATCAAAGCAAGCATTCATGCCTCAAATCAAACTTGCCAAGTTTGCACCACTGCAGCACCATGTGCCTGTGTATGTGTGTTTCCTCTCCATGTGTGTTCAGCATAGTCTGCAAATATTTAAATATCTGTGCAGATAGTAGCCATAAAAACCTTTTCAGTAATCTCTCTGTGGTTCATGGGTTTAGAGTCAGATGCAGAAAACAGAGAGAAGGAAAAAAGTCAACACAAGTAGAGCAGGTGTCATGGTGAGTAACAGAACACAATGACACTGCCAATATTTATCTGTTTAAACAGGAAAGTTCCCCTCACCACCCCTGTTTGTGTGTCTGTGTGTGTGTTTTCCATGCAGCACAGTGGCAGTTAGTACCTCTCCACAAAGAGAAGTGGAGGATTGATGAAGGAGATGATGAGACCGAGAAAGAGAGGGAGGGGAAAGATGAAAGTGCAGAGAAAGAGGAGATGATTATGCAGTTTAGGATAATAATGTCTTTGGAGAGAGGAGAGAGGGAGCTGTGGGGAGATAAAGAAAGGAACAAAGATGAATTTTCTTTTCTTCTACTTCACCTGCTTTTCATGTCTTTCTCCAGTTCACCCTCTCACTTCTTGCTCTCCAGCTGTGTCGGTGAAGTTATTTGTGTCCCTGACTTGTGTGGATGCTTGGGAGAATGTGGAGCTTCATTTCAAAATAATGTTAAATGGACTTTACAGTATTCAGCACTTAAGTCTTAAAGACCACTCAAAGTGCTTTGCACTATGACTCATGTTTATCCATTTACAGACACATTCATCCAGCGCTTCTGTATAAAGCAACTCTTTCCTAATATATCCCATAAATCCATCAGGTAAAATTCAGGCTACATCCATAAGATGTTTGAAAATGTTGTTTTTAAACTGAAACAATCTCTGTCCACACGTGCGTTTTGGCTCTGTATCAGTTCTAATTCCTGTCCATAGTAACGCACCTTAAAACACATATCACGTGACCACTCAAAGACAGTGGGCATGGGAATTAGTGGAATTAGTGTTTTAAACATTAATTTGTGTTTTAAGTGTTAGTTTGACACTGCCAGGTTTTGTGAACCTCTGCTTTCCAATCTCTCTTTCTCTGTTCCTTGGATTTGACCTCTTGGCCAGTGACCTCATCAATATGGGGCTCATTTGGGGGAAGGGCAGGGTCAGGTGTGAGTGCATGTCTGTGTGTGTGTGTGTGTGTGTGTGTGTGTGTGTGTGTGTGTGTGTGTGTGTGTGTGTGTGTGTGTGTGTGTGTGTGTGTGTGTGTGTGTGTGTGTGTCTGTGTCTGTGTTTGCGAGTGCATGACCCTGATGGGGCCCCTAGCGTAGTTTGATTAAGAGGGGGGGTGGTAAGCAGGGAGGGGTCATATGGGCCCCCCATCTTCCGCCATCTTAGGTTTCTGTCTATTGACTGTTGTGGCTGCCCCAGATCTCATGTCTCCTTGTGTGTGTCTGTGAGCAGTGTCTGTATCTCTTGTCCATTCTCCTCACTCATAGCATTCTCACAGGTGGACAAGACAATCACTCATTCTCATCTCTCTTTCTCCCTCTATATAAATATCTGCCTGTCTGCGTGTCTCCTTTCTCTCCAGCTCTCCCTCCCATTCAGTCTCCTCATCCTGTTCTTCTTCTCCCCCATTCTGTCTCTGCTCTCTCATCCCTCTATTCAGTGCCACCCTCCCTGTCTTCCTCCCTTCCTCCAGTCAGGTGAGAGAGGAGGAGGAGGAGTATTGGCCTCACTGTCTGGAGCCAGTGGTAACCTTATATCTCGACACAGACACGCATAGAGAGGAAGGGTTTGGAAGTAACTTGAGCTTTAGTGATTGTATGTGAACACAGAGGTCATTTTTGTAGACACTGGATATGAGTACATGCACGCCTACACACACACACACACACACACACACACACACACACACACACAGTCTCAAAAGATACACATGTGAAGAACATATTTTCTTCCCCTCATCAATGATGTAATTCCAGTGCAACGTCGCCATGGCAATTGTCCTCTCCCATCCTCCGGAAGCAGAGGCTCTGAGGTTTGTGGCTGATTGGCTTGTCCATGCAGCTGGAAAATGGAGTCTAGTCAGCTCTGTGCCCTCAGGCTGTTACATGGTCTAACACACACACACACACACACACACACACACACACACATACACAATTATACATACAGTAGTCATACTGTAATGCACCCTAGATGAAGGAGCTGGAAAGAAGGATGAGAGAACAAGTAAAAGGAAATGGGGAAATTGATGAATGAGGGGTAGAAACAAACATAGGAAGAGAATTTGTATTTGTCAGTCTTGGAAACATGATTTCAGTTTTGGTCTATGCTATTATGGCTGTTGAGAATTGTGCACTGTTATGTGGTTTCAAATGAAATGATAAATCTTTTCAGTGTGGTTTTAATCAATTAAACAATAAATTGTCTGTTGTAGGAAGGTCTGTACACAGCTTGGTGCCTTGTGTCTTCTTCACACAAGTGAAGTGACAGGAAAGGGAGAAATATACGTAAACAGGAGAGACCCACAGATGTTAACAGTAATAGAAAAAGACTGGAAGAGAACAGACTGCGTTGTGTAGCTTTGAGGAATCTGCAAGAGCAACAGACTGCTTATAGGGACGTTTTCTTTGGGTTTCAATCAGCTTTAGCAAGTGATGGTGAGGGAGCGTTCGTTAGTGAGGGGCTCTGTGCTACACTTGCTTTTCACTGAAGTCTGATCTTTTTGGCCTCTCATGCAGCGACTGAGTTGATCCCAGTCAGAATATTTTCTGGCTTTGATTTAGAGACTTTTGGCTTTCATATTTTCATTGATGTTTAAAGTGAAGTTATGAAAACTTGGCCCAGTTTCTCAAAGTTCGGCCAACTAGACCTGATCTCTTGGGTTAGTTAGATTTTTAGACCCATTGGACCCACTGGCCTAATTTTTTGAAACATGACACACCACAACTGACCTGAGTTTATAAGACTTCAGCTCATTGGCTGAGCACTGACTGCATCATCATGAATCATGCTCATCCTGGGAGGTTCACTCTTTTATTTCACAAGTACATTTCACCATTGGTGTGTCAAAAGTGGTGTCTGTTCTGTGAACAACTGTTGTGGGTATGCAGTAACTTCAGTGTGTGGAGGACTTTTCTTTGTTGAGCAGGTTTGATAATAACTGCTCAAATGCTAGAAAAGGACGGTTTTATTAGTAAACTGAAGACCTGAAATAATTTACCAATTTTTCAGTCCATCGTCTGCAACTTTTTGAAGAATCAATTGATGATTTATTTAGATATTTACCAAAATAAAATGCAGAACATTTGTGTTTTATTCAATGTCATTTTCCTTCACAGTTTTGGTACAGAATAAACGATTAATCGGAAATGAATCAGTACTTTAAATGAAAATGTAAACAGTTGCAGCCTTTGTACTCTGCGATTTTGTCCACTAGTGGCACCATGAAGCAGTGTTTTGATTTGCTTCTTGTTTAGTTTAAATGCGTATTGCATCACCCATGTACTTGTGTCTGGGTGATGCAATACGTATTTTATGCTGCTCCATGCAACACTGAATCTGAACACAACTGTTTGTTTACAAGATAATTCCACTGGGTACCTTAATACATTTTGGAATTTTACTTTTGTGAACATAGACTAACATTGAGTTCAGTGTGATACTGTGTTGTGGAGCCAACGGCAAAACAAAAGTTTACGCGAGTCCGGCTATTTGCTCTTGTGTCTGTACAGTCTCCCCTAGCCCACTTCTGCTCAGGTTAGACACCAGACGGGTCTGTAGCCCCACAGCACGCCGCAGGTTAGAGGAGTCCTCATCAGGCTGAGGGGACCAGATGTGTCAAGTGGTTGAACGGGGAGCACAATGTGCCCCCTGGGGCCTGTTCAAGTGCCTTGGGGGGGGGGGGGGGGTTAGACTGTGAATCTCTGCACCCACCCCCTCAACCCCCTGTCCCTCAAGCCGGGGCTTTTCCTGGGCAGTGTGGCACAGTGTGTGGCCTGGCCCTAGGCCAGAGCAGCCAGTCTGCCTGCCTCTGCCAGCCTCACTCCCCTGAAACCAAAGACAAAGCTGGGTCACAGCCAGACACTCCACACTCTCTGTTTATCGCTCCATCATTCCTGTCCTTCTCTCTTTAGACAGCCACTCTTGTTATTCTTTCCTTTTTTCTTTCACACATATGTTTTCCTTTCCATGTTTACACTTTCTGTGTACTTAATTCTTTATTTTCCTTTTGTTTGACTATGAATTCACATTATCGTCATTCATTTCTGGTTTCTATTTATTTTACCATCTTAAGGCCAATTCATGCTTCTGTGTAGAAGCTATGCCGAAGCCTACGCGTAGACACGTACCTTACGGAGAGCCCTACGCCGTACCCTGGCATGCACCGCCTCAAAAATGTAGCTACGTGTTGAGGCGACGTAGACCGCAAGAGCTTTGATTGGTACGACTGGTAGCATCGCATTTCCTGCAGACTCTGTGCCATTTTTGAATTGAGTCGAAGGAACGGAATCTTTCGTCTACGTCTATCAGCTCCAACTCGATGACAGTTTAGAGATATCTTGTCAATTCATAATCTTTGCATAGGGACATTTAACTTTTTGGAGAACAGTGTTGGTCAGTGTGATTGAGGAGGTTAGTCTCAACACCAAGTGACAAACTGTTTTCAGAGACGACCTCCGGAGAATTGGGTTTGGACTTTCTCTGCAATTTTTCACATATGCACAACTCAGCGAGAGATTCTCTGCTCAGATGCCTCACAACAGCATCAAATCTCCAGAGCATTCAGGTGTGGGGTGGCGCAGCAGGCAGAGCAGGGGGATGTAATGTATTTATTCCGCTGCAGATATGTATGGATGATATGGATGTGTAAAATATAGATTCTGTTGGCTGTTTGTCCTAACGGGTACAACTATGGTGGAGTAGACCCACACTTCTCCAGTTTAAAGTGCTATGAGCAACACTATCAAAAAGTATAAACCAGATTTTGATTGGAATTAGATTGGAGTTACACAAATGTCTCTTAGTTGCTTTTCAGCTGTTGGAGATTTATCCTTTGGGGGAATTTACTGCCCTGTTGAAACTTCCAGATGCTGTTGGGGTTAGGAATATGGTAGGACTAGCTCTACTCTGTTCAATGACCTGATAAGTTGTGGTGAAATGGAATTTGTTTTTCCTGACATATGAGGCATCGAAATATGTGAAATCATTTTTCCTCATATTTACTGCCCAGCTCTAGAAGTATTTGAGCAACTATTGCTGTTAAAAGAATATAGTAGAACAAGGTCATCAGCATGGTCATTTATGTCCACATTATTACACATTGGGCTTAAATTGCAACCCTGAGGAACACCTCTGGATGAAGAATCCAGTTTGTTCATCTCCAATTGTAACAGCTAACCTATTTTCCAAATACATCTATTCAATTGGGAAAAAGTCCAGGTTAACATCTTTGTTAATTAAAGTAAGATGGATTCATCAAGAACCTCAAGGGTTCATCAAGGAAACCCAGTATTTAATTTAAGATGCAACAGAATAATTAGCGTGACAACCGCTAACACTGTTGACTCTCTTTCCCACACAACTTCCGACCCACTTTCCAGTCAGCCACACATACAGTTCTTCTCATGCCCCCATATACAGACACACTATTGCACTTTTCCCAGAGAAACATACATATAGCCCAACTCAACACATCCTCCTCCCACACCCACACATATACACCCCCTCCCTCTCTGTGGTCCGTGTGTGTTACAGTGTGTCTGTCATCCTGTCGCTGTGCGTGCGCTGTGTGTGGGCTCCACATCAAACCAGCTGCCTAACCAATAAAACCTAGTGCTAGCCACCAGGCTCAGACCAGCTAGCATGCATCACTCACTGAGAGTGTGTGTGTGTGTGTGTGTGTGTGTGTGTGTGTGTGCGTGTGCGCGTGCGTGTGCGCTCGCGCTCCATCCTCCACAGCCACCCACGGTGCTGCCACCAACAACTCTGGCTGACTTTATGGAGAGATGAGTGGTTCTTTCTCAATCTCTTTCCCTTACACCCTCCCCCCCCCCATTTTCAACTTTTGTTAATTGGCACTATTTGACTTTCTCGTGGTGGATTATGTTGGTGTCGGAAAATGTTTACTGCCTAATATCGGTGTCCCCATCAGCTCCCAAGAATACTCATCGGTCAGGCTTTACACTATATACCTACTGATCAGTAATCAACACGTTAACACATCTTCACAAAATTGCATCATAATTAAAATGAAGTACATTACGGTTTTGTATTACAGGCTCCAGTTTGATTCTTTTGAATGTAATGTATCATATTAGATTATTATGACTTGATTTTCTCTCATACAGAGAATATCACTGCTTTATTTGGGATCACATGTCGTTCCTTCAGGTCAGTTTTTCTTCCCAAAGCAAACTGAGTCAGCGATGACTTAGAATCAGTTTTTTAAGTTACAGATAAAAGCGGGATTGACTACAGGGCAGATCATGGGGTTCTTGCTTTTTTTTTTTTTTTTGTCTCTCACTCAAGGGCATGCTGACCTGTGTGTGTGTGTGTGTGTGTGTGTGTGTGTGTCTATGCAGTGTTTGAAGTATTTCCTTGGTCTGCTCCAAACTTTAACATCAAAAGCTTGGGTCACCCACCCCCCGCATCTCTGCGTCCTCCTCCTTCCATCGCCGCTCTCCACCCACCCACCCACCCCCCCCTCTCTCTCTCTCTCTCTCTCTCTCTCTCTCTATCTACTGTGATCTGCTGAGACTAGCAGAGGAGTGTCCTGCAGATAAAGTGGGGGCAAGTAAGATTAGACATACTGACGCCTTTACTTACACACACACACACACACACACACACACACACACACACACACACACACACACACACACACACACATCACATCACATCACATCACACAGAAAACAGAGAATTGAGACAATGACTTTATGAAGCCGTACACATCCAAAACAGTGTGTTTGAGCAGCTGGTACAGCCGGTTCTTTCATCATCACTCTGCAACCATGTTTGAGAAACACAGTGCTATTTTTACCCCACAGTCAGACCCACAACACACAAGATGACTCACAAGTCACTATTAGCCAAACACACACACAACTTGAGGATTTCCACTGAGATGCATGTGGTGGTGAAAAAGTCTCACACGCTTGTCCACTGCCCAAGTAACAAATGTGTCTTTTCCTCTGTTGCTACGCTGTTTGTTTGTGTGTTTGCAGGGAGACGCTGAACAGCTGCATGTGTTTTTTGTTTGAGTATCTGACAGCGGCTGGCCCCTCTCTCCTGTCTGGACTCATGGGTGAGCCCTCCTCTTCATTCGCCCGCTATCAAAGCACTGACCAAATAAAACACACACATACACACACACACAATGGCACATTCACCACACATACTACTTCTTTTGTTTATTGCTCTAAGAGGAGCCAGATGCGAACTAACACATGCACATGCTTATATTCCCCAAACTGGTGTGTGTGTGTCCCTAGATCTTTTTTGCATTTCGTGTGTGTGTGTGACTGTTCTTTTGTGTTTGCAAGTTTTATTTGTTCCTGAGTCTTTCTGTAACTGTACACACATGTCTATACATGTGGGGATGCAGTATGTCAGCATACTGTACATGATCCTGAGCAAAGTTATATGTGTGTGTTCTATTTCTCTTGGTTACCGAGCTCTATTTGTCCAAACCTGGCTTTTCTCTCTCGTTGTGCTGACTCAGCTGATCTGGTGCATTTAATAGGGTGTGTGTTGCAGCTCTAGCAGCGTTTAATATAGTCTGTGTGCTTTCTGGGCTCCAATTCATGACACAGTCAGCCAACAAGTCTCTGAACACTGTGTATGTGTGTGTGTGTGTGTGTGTGTGTGTATATATATATACATACATACATACTGTGATGACAGTTTAACATGAGTCATTGCAGTATGTGTTGGCAGAGGTATCCCAAAATTATTTACTATGTATATGGTCATTATAAAGGTGGACTGATGAGGTGTGTGGCTGTGTCTTCGTTCATGTGCACACATGTGTGCAGTGATGTATTGACCTTGTCTCTCATTGCCACTTCCCAGAAGGTTGATGAACTAAATAAAGGCGTGACGCCTCTCCAGCGAGCCTGTGTCTGCTGCTAGCAAGACAGAATGACACAAAGACAGACACACACACACACACACACACACACACACACACACACACACACACACTTAAAAAGCTATTCTCCACTCTGTTTACAAAGCTAAATTTGTACAATTTACAATGAAATAATGTTGGTTGTCTGTGAGACTGTGACCCAGAATGATACCTTTCTGTGCCTCTGCATTTATATGAATTTGAAGGTGTGTGTGGGAGGGGGGCATCAGGTTCCTGCCCAGGTTCCCGTCCATCCCTGGTGGCCCCCATGTGTGGAGCTTGTTTTGTGTTTCATAACCCTCTTGGTTATATTTTTAAACCTGTGCAGTCCCACATACTTGCAGAGAAATTTCACTTTAACTGGAGGTCTGAACACTGCACTGGCTCTGTTTGCATCCACAGTCTCTCACCTGGGGCGCTTTATTTTTTGTAGCTTTGTTACTATTAATATGTACGATGACCTTTGAAGTGGAAATGTAACTTGCCATTCTCAACTTTTTTGGGATGAACTATCTTAAAGGTATTTAGTAAAGGTATATCTGTTGATACAGTATGAAGGATTTTATATTCCAGTGAAGCACAGTGTCAGTTGACAACATCGGTCTTGAAGTATGGACAGGTGCTCCTGAAGCTAAATCTTGCCCTGGGCCCTTAAAAGCCTGAGGCCGAACCCATGTTTATTTACTGTATATATCGTTGTGTGGATGTGTCTGTTTAGAGGAGCTTTTAATGACAGTTCTTAAACAGCTCAGCAAAGAGCCACATAGATCAAAACTCTGGCTTCCATAAAAATGACTTAAATGCATGGAGAAGCTGTGTAGAGAAAATGGAAAAACACACACACTTTGCCACACACCCACTCTGCATGCACACACAAGCGTGAGGTGGGAGTGGTCAGAAGATAAAGTGCCAGACCACCGCTGAGGGCTGGGTCAAAGGTCAGTTCAGACAGTCAGGTCT
The DNA here is from genome assembly GCA_026259375.1 of Verasper variegatus. Lineage (NCBI taxonomy): Eukaryota > Metazoa > Chordata > Actinopteri > Pleuronectiformes > Pleuronectidae > Verasper > Verasper variegatus. The sequence goes on from CM048059.1 coordinate 4,984,369, forward strand.
CTGCACGTGTCCCAAGCAGGTGTCCTAGCAACCAGGCAGGAGGGAGGAGAAGTTTACAAATACACAGTGACAAAAGAACATGTAAGCAGTCAAGAGTCAAACATCCTTTTTTTTTTTCTCCAACACAAACATTTAAAATCTCATACAACACATGCTCCAGCATATTGAACACAGTTGTGGGCTTTTTCCCTTCTCACTCTGATTTAGTGGTTCTGCGTCATTTGGTCGTCTCCACCCACCAAATTTCATCCCATCCTTTAATTAGTACAACAAAAGGCCTCATTCGCAGAACAGCATCACCCACTGTATATTCATTCAGTCACATGATACACCGTGATGCACTATGTGACAAAGCTAACTGAAAGGCAAATGTGGGTGCTGCCCTGAAATCTTTCAAAACAAACTCATCTTTATTTAATTTAACATGTGTTTCTTTGTGGATCCTAATTTTGCGTTACATTATAATGACATTAGCTTTACACAGTTTATTCTACAGAGTTGCTCTTTTTCAAATAGACTTGCTTCTATCATGTCTAAGTCACCTTGTGTCATCGGTTTGCCTGTGATGGTCACGTTAGTTTTTTTCTGTTTCCCCTCTCCATTTTTGTCTGCATTATTTCACTCCCACAGACCTGGGCCATCAAAGCACCACAGCTCTTAGTGAAATGACTAACTCACGACTGTCATGAACTCAAGTGAACTGTGGCCTTACTGAGGAATCACAAGTCAAAAGATGGTATTATCATATCTAGACATTGACTATTGCTTGCCAAAGTTGTTTTATTCAGTTTTGACATTTATCTGCAGTTTTTTTGTTTGTGTGTTTTCTTTTAAATTAGTTTCCTCCTTTTATGTGCTTTCGATCGAAATGTACATTTTCTTCGACGCTCAACTTTAAACTTACACACGGTTTTCATAAAAGTACATTTCTCTTTCTCCATTTAAAGAGAAAGGTACTACATGTAGCATGCAGACAACGTTTGATGTGGGCTTACAGGTTTAAGGTCACCCTGCTTTAAGTAAGCAATAAATTTCTTCATGCCCTGGCCATGTCTCTCTCTGACACACTGCACATATAATGACTTGTCCCCACTGAGGTCAGGGTTGCACACATCAAAGAAGAGCAGACAGACAAGTCAGAGCCACTTCCAGACATGCACGTTTCTCCACCAGATGTGCTGGCCATTTTAAATGTCCACCTCAAGCTTTAATTTTTGTAAATGTCACCCCACAATCAAGCTATTACACAAATAAGACTATATATACAATATAATAAATTCATACCTTCACACCCAAATGACCCAATTACCATTTGTTATGCCTAGAAATACAATTTGTTGTGTGATTGACAGGAAAAGAAAATTGCAGTTTTATCTTGGTGAAAATAATATCCTTTAAAGACGTGGTATAGAATGGGGACACAGATTTGCGTGCTACCCGGCATTTTCAGCAGTATCAGAAGCATTTCCGATGCTGGCATCTCTACTTGTTGCAAAACCCTAATGTGTGTCATGTCTCGCTCTCTCTTCCCCTCATACAGACCCACTTTGTCGGCAGTGTGCTGTCTCTCCCATTTTTTTGTCATTGATTAGACAAGCAGTACAATGTTGAAATGGCAAATCCCACGATCCTGTTTCTCATGCAACCTCCATACAACACCCACACAAACATGCCTATTAGATGCAGTAGTGCAAGAGCTATACATTTGTATCTTTTACACTAATTTTGTGATGTCTTGGCTAATAGGGATTCCGAATGAGAGGTTGAACAGGAAAAGGTGCAAAGACAAGAGACAGAGAATCTGAAAGGAAAATTTCATGACAGGGAACAAAAGAGACTGAGCAGAGTGGTGAGAAAAAAGAGAGAAAAAGGCGACAGAGATGTGAACATATGGATGGAGCAGGGAGAGAGGAGGAAGCCAGAGAGAACTAATTAAAGAAAGTAGAGTTTTAGTTGGGTGTTGATTCCATGAGGAGTAATGGTCCCAGGTGTGTGAGATGAGGAGTAACAGAGGAAATGAGCATAGTGGAAGGAAAGTAGGTCTTCATACGCCATATGTTCTCTATATTCCCCTCTTTCTTCTGACTCGCTTTCATTCCCTTTCATTTCAAACCTTGCACTGGCTCACTGAGACCAGCTGATGTTCCATTGCTCTTCTTCCATACTGTATTTCTCCCTGCATATTTAGCAGTTATTGCGTTGTACTGCAGGTTAAGTAAGGTGACAGTGGGTTTGAGTGGGTGGTGGTTTGGAGACAGAGTGATTGTGTGGCTGTTGCCATATGCTTTTATGTGCATTTCACTAAGCCTCAATAGCGTCTATGATTTGTCCTCACAATGCAAGGCGTGTTTGTTGGAGATTTCTATTTGCTGTACCTTCTGTAGATTAGATTTCAATATTTGTCTTGTGCGTTCTGTGTTCTTTTTGTGTGAACTTGTTCTCTGTTTACATTTCGTATTGTTTGATTATGCATTTCTTTGTGTGCATTGAGTGAGACTGCAGCTCCACCAAAGGTTTTACTTTAGGTTTGGTTGGTCAAGTATGATCGAAATGCCTCTTTGCAAGGTTGCATGTGTAGAGTCCACATATATCCCTACTAGTGTTTCATTCCTTGACCACAGAAACAGACCACAAGTTTGAAACGACATGTCATCTTAAAATAGCTAAACTCACTCACCCTTCCCTCAATGAAGCCCCACTCTGTCCAGATGACCACCCCACCCCCCTCGATCACTGATCTCTCCACCACGTCATGAAATGCAAGCTACTCCCATTGTACATTCCACTCAGAGGAATGAGCCAACTCCCCTGTAAATTAGAGAGCAAGGGTCTGGTCATTGTTTTCTCCCAAAGAAAAGAGAGCAAGCAAACAGGAACGAAGCAGCCTCCAAATCGTGGTTAGCTGGCATTGCTGGTGAGGGGACCAGAGGGAAGCTGCTGCTGCTGTGTCACCAGGTTGGAGTGCCTCAAGGCTCCGTCCCAGGGCCCCTCTGTGAACTCTCTTTTCTCCTTCGCTCCCTCTCTCTCTCTGTTGTGACTGTTTGCGTGTGAGTCTGTATTTGTGCCCTTGTGTGGGCCCTCAGGCTGTTGTCAAGCAGATCATGGTAGCTGCTGCGAGTCAGCTCAGCTGTCTGTCTACCGACATACCTCTATTCCCTAAAAAGAGGGAAAGAGAAGAAAGCTATGAGGGAGACAGGGGATGGGAGGAGGGGGTTACAACAGAGAAACGGAGCGAGCGCATTTCCTCGACATGCACAAAACATGTCCACAGGGGGAACTGCAAGCCCAGCAAGATTCACAGACTCCCAGAGTCTTAATATAAGACTCTCCTCCTCCCGCTTCCCCTTCCTTGTTTTCCTCCCTCCCCTCCTCCCCCTCTCCTTGGCCCTGGAGTGGTTTAGGCGAAGGGATAATCGGTGGAGGAATTCCAAAAGGCAGGAATCCAGGGATTATCCAAAGAGAAAAATGGTGGATGATGGAATATTTTAGGGTTTACCTGAAATGATTGCCTGGGTTTTGCGCTCTAAGGTTTGAATTTGTGACAGAATGACAGATTTTAGTTTAATTGACATAACAATGCAACAACGGTCTTGTCTCATCTGGGTCTGTCCAAATATGATAATGAAGTAATGAATTATGCCTTAATAGCTAACAGATATCCAATTAGAGCTGAAATGTCAGTATTTAGTGCTTTGTTACAATACTAAACAATTCATTGGTTGACAACATAATTAACAGATTAATTGACAAGTAAAACAGTTACTTACTTTTCTAATTAAATAAAACTGAGACTAAAATAACCCTCTACATCTTGTAGTAATTCAATGAATTTTAGTCTGTTTTATCTTCCAACATTCTCACAATCCCTTTGACCTTCTTTATATTCCACAAAAACAGCCAACCTGTATTATAAATAGAGGTTGGTAGTAGGATGGTGTAAGATACTGTTAAATGATCCGTGTAAGGCTGTGTTATTGTAAACAAGCTGCATCTTTGGGGCTTAGCTCCTCCTGTCCTATTTAGCTGGTCGATAAACAGGCTTTAAGTATGGTGATGTCTGATATTGCGCCTTCTTACATCATGTTGGTATCTTGTTTATGTATTTTGTGTGGCAGTGTGTTATTTTTGCGTGTCTGTCAATATTTCTCCAAGTGTGTGTGTGTGTGTGTGTTGTGTCTAGTTTGGGATGACAGAAGATATAATAACAGTGGGTGCATGTCTTGCCTGGCAGCTGTACATAGTGTTCTGTTTGTGTGTGGTGCATGCATTCATGTTTCATATGTACGGGGATATTTACATCAGATTTTATGTATTTTTTAAAAATGTCTTCCCATATATCCTCCTATGTTCTCTCGTGTTTGTTGTTGATTTATACTCTGGCTTTGTTTTACTGTGTATGTGTTTGTAATTGTCCTATATATGGTTACAGATGTACATTTGTTGCAGCGGGGTTGAATCACACATTCATGCCTGAACAAATCCTGCTTCAATATCAGTTTTTTTTTATTTTGAGCCGTGGGACAAAAGATTTACTCAATTGATGATATAGTTCTGCAAATTGCATAATATGTGTAGTTTTATAAATTTGTGACTTCTCACTTCTACCCTACATCGCTAAAAGTATGTGGCTAATGTTTTTTGTATGTGTTTATCATTTCTTATGTCTGTGCTATACTTTTTTCCAGGTGCAGACGATATTTGGCCCAACCAGTACAGTCAGTACTTATGAGTGTGCACAGTGGTGGCAGGTAAGAAGAACAAGTGTGTATGTGCGCGCATGTGTGTGTGTGTTTGTCTGTTTCTAGCCTAATAGATTATCGATGCACTGCTGAGTTGGTTGGCTACAGCAGACAGTGGAAATGGGCCTAGATTCCCCCGAGGAAACAAGATATCTCAAACACACACAAACACAGCTAACACACACATACTTGTACATACACAGGCACAAAAAAGCTCTAAGGCGCTGGACTTTATCGCACATTTTACATACGCACACACTTTTGTACAATTAGACACACTGCACACCTGCTGTGTTTTTAGAGGAAGCTGAGCTCCATTCTGCCGGTATCTGAAGATGAAAGGGGGAGAGGTGGAGAGCGGAGACAGACAGACAGGAGGAAGAGGAGGAGACCACGATAAGGAAGCAGAGGAGGAGAGAGAGGGAGACAGGCAGGGAGGTAGAGGACAAAGAAAGAGACCAGATAAAGAGGAAGAGGAGGAGCAGATGAGCAGAGTGATAGGCAGCGCTTCATGCTTCAGCCTCTCCTCCATTCATCTCCCTCACTCTCCTTTGTGAACAGATGGGTGGAGGTATCATACTGTAATGAAAGTCAGAACAGGGAAAAGGGACAGACAGACAAATACATACAGTACATTTAAAATGGCAGTCACAAATGGATGCACACACACACACAAACACACACACACATTTTCGCTCCAGCAGGCAATACTTTGCGTCCCTTGTTCCTCTCTGTGTCTCCTCACCTTCACCACTCTCTCATATTTGCATATGACAGATCACTGAGTGTGTGTGTGTGTGTGTGTGTGTGTGTGTGTGTGTGTGTGTGTGTGTGTGTGTGTGTGTGTGTGTGTGTGTGTGTGTGTGTGTGTGTGTGTGTGTGTTTTTCTGTGTTTCTGGGCGCAGCAGCCATGAACTAGTCAGGTCGAGACCAGTGATGTTTCCTATTCCTGGACAGAGACACACACACACAGAGGGGGTGGGAGCGAGAGGCTGCAGGCAGATGATGAATCAGATGAACAGAGGGAAGAAAGAGATAAGGCGGGGTACAGAAAAAGGAGGCTGAGAGGGAGGAGGAGAAGAAGGCATCAAACTTGTGAGCCCCGTGGGTCTTTGCACAGGGAGTTGGGGGGGGGAAATAGAAGCATGGTGGAGAATTCAAATGTCTCAGTGGCAGTGAGTTCACCAGCAGTCTGTGCTGGATCCATCGCACTGCATGCTTGTGTGATGAAATTTGTGTCATGTGGCGTTGCATTTTTAAAGCTACTATGGGGAGCGTTGTGCGAAGGCAACTTCAAATGACACAGGAAAGACAACAGTTTGACATGTAAGAGCTTCAGCACCTTGACATTTTGTAGACACAAGCAAACAGCACACAGTACAACTAACTTCACGCGCAGTTGAATGTTTTACAAATGGTTAATGACTTAATCTGTCAATAAATAGCTGAATAGAAACCACAGGATATAGGACAAAAAGGTTATATTGATAAGTGATTACGTTATTCTGATTATCAATAGTGGTCCCAATAATGTAAATCATTAAACTTTAAGGTGAAGACAAGATTTAAGGTTAGGCAAAGGTTAGCTTTATGTCAAGATCAGGATAAGGGTCATGGTTTGGCAAGAAGTAATTATGGTTACGGTTAGAGTAAGTCTCCAAGTCCTCCAGTCTGCATTTCAAAGTGTCCCTGGGTTAGACACTAAATCCTAAATTACCCCTGACTGCTGTTCCCTCAGTGTTTGATGTGAGAAGGAGAAGCACTATTTATAGAAGTGCTGTATCAATTTGTGTGTGAATGGTTGAATGTGACTTTGAGAAGTCGTTAAGATTTGAGAGGTGATATTTAAATGAAGTCCATTTATCAAAAACAATCCCCGTAGGGATAGTTTGACATTTTTGGAAAAACACTTGATACACAGCTTGATACAGACATGATGTCCGGACATTTCCCTGAAATTTTCCAGGACATTTCAGGGGCCCTTTCCAATCTGCCCTCGAGTAAAATGTCGAGGTGAGTCCATGTGAGAACGTAGCAGGAAATACCCGGAAAATCCCCAGCGGGTGGGCGTATTGATGATGATGGCTCACCCAGACTCCACCCCTCACCTGAAGGTTTTAATGAAACGTGTCTGACCAGGACAATCTCCTACTGTGCTCTTCGCATGTGAAAAGCCAACTCGGAAGATGTCCAGGCCCCATTTTCTGGACATATTCCAGAGTTCACGTCTGAAAACCGCTTTATTGACTTTCTTGGCTATAGATGAGAGGATCGATTCCGCTCTTTCAGGGGAACTGACATCGTAAAGTCTTGTCGTCATTGTGAGTTTTCCAGGCAACCAGCGGAGACTTGAGGAAGCTAGTGCCCCGGGCAAAGAACTGGTGCAGCACAACAGCCCAGATGTTCCAGTAAATGATCACACAGCGCTGTCTCCAATCAGCTTTTTAATTTCAGTGCATCAACCTCAGTTTATCTCTCCCCAGTCTTTCTCCATCAAGAACCAACAGCAGAAGGGGAAGGAGAGAGGGGATGATATTTGATGGAGGGAGAGAAGGAGGAAGGGTGGGGGGGGTGTTAGAAGAGACAGTGCCTAAACCAGTGTTAATTGAACACAGCTGTACCTCGTTAAACATTAATTGACAATTAATCAGCTCACACACACACACACACACACACACACACACACACACACACACACACATACACACACACACACACACCTTCAGTTATATCTTTTAGAAGAGAGAGCGAGAGTGGGGAATAAAGTAAATTATTCACGGCAGCACAAGGAAAGCCTGTTCTAGCTCAGCCTCCCTCTCACTTTCCCTTTCCCCCCATCTTTTTAGTGTTCCTCTCCCTCTCCGCGCTCCATTCAGCCCATTAATCTAGTTTTCTGCCTTTATCTCCGCTTCCTTCCCCTCATCCATCTGTAGTTCATCCAAAGACAGAGAGTGAGGAAGTGAAAGAAAGATGTCACAACAAGGAAGGAAATGCCAGAGGGGAAAAGAAGGGATGGAGGATGGGGAGGAGAAAGGAGAGGCCCCTGATGCTGTATGAAGTGTGTCATGAGGAACAGGAATATTAGTGAACGCATTGCGTGTCTCCTCACATAAGTTTGACTATAACTTGCACATGCTGTTAACATGACAGTGACAATCATCCATGCAGGTTTCTCAGGTTAGTCATTGCACACAACAGGAAAACGTAAAATCAAAGTACGACAAAGAAAGAGATTTAAGCAGAGTGCAATAGTGTAGATCAAATCCAACATCTGGCAAAGAGTGAACAGACCTAGCTCAGTTAACAGCTAATTTTCACCTGGTTAAAAGTCACATCTTCCCACCTCTGCTCTCTATGATCAACCTTATTATGTTTTGATTCAACCTAAACCACAATTTGATGATTTAGACACATGTCCCTGCTTTTCTTATCAGAGAACTCAATGAGCAAATACACTGATTTAGAGGGATTTCACACCTTGAGTCCAGACATCCTGGCTTTTCAATTTAGTCTGAACCAAATTAACAGATGTGAAAGGTTCCTCGGACAAACGGACCAAAGTTTTGTCTGGCGGAAAGAGGTTGTCTGAGTCCGGCTCAAACTGAACCATGTTTATTTGGATAGTTCAGACTTGGCATTAAACAATAGTAGAAGAAAAAGAAGCAGTCCACAGGATTGCTTGCATTCTTTGCCTTATTTTGCTGAAAGTAATACCGTAATGATATTACCGTGGCAACGGAATAAACCAAGTGAACTGGCTCATTTGTTTTCTTTTATGTTTTTTTTTTAATATTTGTTATGCGCTTTGTCCAAAATTTTAGAATATAATAGCCAATTTGGCATCACGCCGATGTCAGACGTATGCTCATATACAGACGAATCAATGTCAAGTATAGGTAGACAGAACATGCATTTGTCATGCAACTACACCATACACCTGTTTTGTGTTCTTGAAAATCATTTGAGTGTCATTGGAAAGTTGTGTGGTTAATGTTTCTGTGACACAGACCAGTCATGTCTTAGTTGGCTTGTGTCCTTTTTCCATGAAACAGCATTCAATGTGTTGGACACCACCACCTCAGTTTTGCCATCCACAAGGTTTCAGGTGGTGTTTGACCGTCCCACAAGCACTTTTTGGGTTGAAGCTGCACCCTCCAGTTTTGGAGTGTGTGGATGATTGAGAGCCAAACATGAGAAAAGATATGTATTATTAGATTTAGCCAGCGAGTGTGGATGTTCCTCTCAGAGCAACCTGTGAATGCTGCTGCAGTGTATATCCATGTGGCCACAGGCACTTTCTGTTCCTACTGTAGTGTTTGAAGAGTTGCACTGTGTTTGCAGTAAACCCAGTCTTTCCTGCAGATCTGTTGTGTTGGGCCTGTTCTGCCCAGTGCCTCTGGCTCTTATATAACAGTACAGATTATAGCAACTAGTATAACCTGCAGTGCACTCACTGACACACATTCTTTGTCTCCCGTGTTCCCTCGATCTGTCACTATCTTCTCTGCCCTGCTCGCACAATTAAACGCTCTCTTTAATGCTTTGTTTCCCTCGCTCTCTTTTCTTTATCCATTGCTTCTTTCTCTCTCTCTTCTCTCTTTATCTGTCACTTTGGCTGCATCCCAAAATTCTCAGCTATTATTCACCCTCTGCGTTTCAACCTCTTTTTCTCTCTTTTTCACTGTCCCCTCTATCTGTCACATCTATCTGCCCTCATCTAAGTCTCTCTTTCCCTCTCTCTCTGTCTGGGCTCCAACTCAAATATTACAAATGCTATTGCATGCTGGCTAGAGGCCAAATCAGCAAGGCAATGAATCAATACAGTGAGAGAATTATGTAACGTCCCACCATATTGCCTGGCCTTCTTCTCCTCCTCCTCCTCCCTGGGAGGTTTCCTCTTCCGCTCCTTGCTCTCTGTTATCGACTCACTTTGTTTTACTTCCCTTTGTTTGCTTTTTACCCCTATTTAACCAGACAAATTGTCAAAGACTTATTTACAGCATTGGCCTCAGAGATAGTTTTGGGGTGAAGACAGAGTACACATAAGCTGCTTTCAGACATGCACTGAGCTCCGGAGATTCTCCACACTTTCTCCGGAGAAGGTGCACACGTAAGCGCAAATGGCCGAGTGAGAGCCTCTTGAATATTTGCGGACTTTCTCAAGTACAAAGTCAGGAGAATCCGATCTGAGAACACAGCGGGGGATCCCCAACTCGATGTTGTCAAGAAAATCCTGTGATATTTGCAGCGGAATTAATACATTACTGCCTTTGCCTGCTGCATGTGGCTGCACCACCCCTCGCCTGAATAATGTGGAGGGTTTGTTGCGGTTGTGAATGCGTCTGTGCAGAGAACCATTGTGCAGATGTGAAAAGCAAACTGCGAGTAAAGTCCGGACCCAATTCTCCGAAAGTTATCCACAGGTCATTTCTGGTGACAGCTGTAGTGGCACAGGTTCCATAAATTGCTCTTTTTAAAAAAAAACAATCCACAATCGGCAGTAGGATCCTCACCCATGGTTTAAAGAGAGACCATGTTGTGATTTTATTTGCACTATATTATTAGGCACTCTGTGTGTGTGTGTGTGTGTGTGTGTGTGTGTGCTTGTAATTGTAATTACAGTGCAATTACAGTTCAGCCAAAGCCCCAAACAGCAGATTAGAAATGAAACATGCAAAAACCCTTGTGTGATGTATATGCTTGAGTGGCGGAGTCGTTGGTAATCTGCTGTTAGATTGTGAGTTCACGCCTCACCTGGAGCAAAACATTTGTTGCCCAGTGGTGACTCAGTGAGGAAACATTTTTCTAGGCTTGAATCTTGGCGTTGACCTTTCTGTGTGAAGTTGGGGAGAAGGTGTTTCTGCTTCTGTGTCCGAGCAATAGTTTGCTGATTATAAAATTGGATCAGCTAAATCCTGGATAGTACTTTCACACTTTCAAGTCTATAGTATTCTAGCTGTTCACATGCAGTCGGTGTCGGTGGGACGTTGATAAAATTGAGTCATAGCAGTAATGTAAACATTCAGTGTTGGTTTATTGTTTCAGTTCCTTGTTGGTGCTGACCACACACCAGTGATAGTGTATATACTTCCCTGCTTAACCACTCAGGGTTTGTTTGATGCACCAGTCTGCAAATGCAACTGCACAACAAATGGCTTCTGTGTGAGATATCAAGCTAGAAAGCTTTCCCCTGAATCTCCATACAAAGCAATGTTTATACATGTATCTTGGTAGAAGTCTGGAGTCAATACATGCATATAACAATTTCAAGCATTACTCACTGAAATAACTTGTATTGATTATGTTCTATTGCATCTGGTCTCCTCTCATTCCAAACAGCTTAATGCATGCACACACAGACACACATGTTGAATGCAACATCTGTATCTAAGCTCTGTGCATGCAGCAGAAGCTGAAATGAAATTATGCTCTTTGAGCTGGCAGAAATATTCAGCAACTGGCGCATACTCATCGGCTGAAGTCTTTAGCGTTACCTCCAGTGTTTCTCTGTTACCTTTCTGTTCTGGTCATGCAGTCGGGAGCCATGTCTCCTGGTGCCCTGGCTTCTGTAGAGACGAGGGGGGGGGGGGTGTAATAGTGCCTATATTTCCTCCAGCCTATGCCCTGGTCAGAGAGTGCAAGCGGCTCTATGCTGTATTTTCCATACCGTCACCCCTCACCCTCCCTCTCTTTCTCCTTCCTGGCTTTCCGACTGTACTTTTTCTCTCCTCTCTGGAATTTCATCTTCCTGCACGTGGCTGACACTCAAGAGGGCATGCCTTGTGTGTGTGAGAGAGAGAGAGAGAAAGAGAAACATGCCAACAAGTGGGCATTACTTGTTCCACTGTCCCAGCCTGTAAGCTCTGTAGAACTCAAACAAAGTTACTGTGCTCACAGTTAATGCACTTTGTACTGACATATTCAATAATCTACACAGAAGTGAAATATGTACTGGACAAAAGATTAACTGTTTTAAAACATAATATTAGACTTTGTAAATGTTATTTTGATTCGATTAGGTTGCTCGATCAATTGTTTTTAGGGTTGACACTAAAGACCCTTTCACACTAGACAAAAACCCACACGCCCCCAACATCTGTCTTCACTGGGACAGGGTACAATTGGCATTTACTCCCGGGTCAAATGAGTCTGCAGTAGTCACGGGTATTTATCATCTCCAGCTCCAATCGACACTGATGGAAACACAACACCCTGTTTTCAGCGCGATGCTATGACGTACATCAAAGTTCTGGATCTCGGTGTGAAAATTCTCAATTATGTGAATTATTTGGGTTTCATTTACTGACAAAGGAAACAATGAGAGATTTTGTTCTTTCCAACATTGGTATGACAGTGAGGTGAGACAGCTTCTCCTGATATGAAAAAAAAACTATGTTTTACAAAATATCTCATTCCAGGCGAGAACATAAAAATTATTATTAGTGCTCAAACAAACTTGCCAGACCAGTAGGTAGCCATAGAGTCGAGATCAGTGATCTGTCAAATACCAGACAACAATGCTGTGGTCAGAAAGATATTAGGTGAGGCAGACACCTGTGAATGCTGGTAATGTGGTACACTGATGATAAATTTAGCTTACTTGCAATTTGACCTACAAGTGCAAAACAACCGTAGAGAAACAGGTATATAGCCGTCATTGTTGTGTTTTATGGCACATGCTCATTACACAAATAAACAGTAGACAAGGTAAGCTGTGATGTCATCGTTTCCCAAATGTTCCATTTTACGTGTGTACACACAGAAAGTGGAGTTTTTGAACATCAACACATTGGCAAAAAATCGAAAATAAAACGCTGTTTGCAAAAAAGAAAGTTTGTTTTGCTAAATTCTCGCATTATTGTGGACAGGTCATTGTATGACTTGTACACGTTCAGTTTTTTTATTTTCAGGGATACAAACAGGTTCAGATAATCTCGCTAAACTTTTAAGCTTGGTTTCTGATCATGTGACGTCTTGCACTCTAATGATCCTTTAAGGTGAAAAAAAACCCCAGAGTCTTAGAGTTTAGAAAGAGGAAACAGCAGTAAAGCAGCCATCTAATCTCATCTAATTGATTGAATTTGCAACATAAATTAGATATAGTAAATCCATTACGCTGTCAGAAGTCAGTAAATGGAGACAACAAGTTAGTAACTCTTCCAGTGGTCAAGTTGCACCAGATTTGTGTGGGAGCCATTGTTCTCGCAGAGCCACATGTTTGCTGCTTTTTACTCGAAAGCCTCATCACTGACTTCACACATCTGTTAATGCGGCGATGTCGCCGTAATAAATTCACATCTGCGAAACGACGCACTCTGTAGTCTTATAACCCTGATCGAAGGTTATCTGCATCTCTATCGATTTTTTTTTAATCATCAGCGTGTGTGTGTGCACTCTAGGTCAAAGCATTTTTCCACCGGGCTTACATCACACTAATGAAGAAGAGATATCGAGGTAGAGAGCGAACACAGAGGCTCCTTCTGCTCTCCAATCCCATCTGTTTGACACACAGAGGGAGGGAGGCGAAGGATGGAGAGAGAGAGAGGGAGGGAGGGAGGAGTGGTAGACGAATGAAAACGAGGCCAGATCAGGCTGAGGGAGGGGTGGTGGGGGGGGGGGGGGGGGGGGGGGAAGGGGGGGAGGTGCTGTTTAGAGAAAGGCAGGGAGTGAAAAAAAAAATCAGAGGGAGGCAGGCTGGGGGGTTGGGCTCTGAGCCTGTGCATGTGTGTGTGTGTGTGTGTGTGTGTGTGTTGAGAGAGAAAGAGAGAAAGCAGAAGCAAATGTGTGTTGTGTATGTCTGTGTGTGTTTGTGTGCGTGTGTGCGCTCACTCTGTTCCTTTCCTTTCTTTGTTTGACTACTGAGTGGGAAAAAAGCGAGACAGAATATAGAGAGAGTGAGGAAGAGGAACAGACAGAAGAACAGGATCTAAAACGAGAGTCACTTTTATTTTTCTAGAGAGGGAGAGAAGAGGAAGAAAGACAAAGAGGATTTCTATTTTGGTCCCTTTTTTCTTTTTTTCCCCCTTTCAGGCTGCAGAATCCGAAAAAAAAATAACGTATAAAAATAACAACAACAACAGTGCTGCATGCTTTTGACAACAGTGTCATATTCAGGGGCAGTGTGTGTTTTGTGTGTTGGCTCGGTGCGCGTGTGTGCTGAGGAGGTGGGGGGAGGCAGCCCGTGCAATTTAAAGGGAAAATACAAGGCACACACAAAGCTGGGAGAGCAGGCAGGAAGGCAAGGCAGCAGGAAAGGAAAGGAAAGGTGGTGGGAATCTGCTGAGCTGGCTGACTCTTTAACCAACAACCCTCTTTTGGATTTTACTCCACCGAGCCGACCCCGTGTCTCGCTGTGCGCTCAGCCTGAGCCTGGCCACGGTAAGACGAGCTTCCTATCCACAATCTTTCAGCTGTTTCACCGCTACCGCTCTGCAGACAAAAGCAGGAGAAAGTTGCCGTGTGTATGTGTGCAGATGGAGAGGAGCTAAGCTGAAGCTAAGGCTAAAAGGCGTGAGGAATGCAGCACAAAGGGAGCTTGTGTGCTCCAGCTGGGGCTGTGTGTGAATGTGTGTGTCTTTGTGGACAGCCTTGAATGTTTATGTCACGGGGCTTCCTAAACTTTTGCATGTGAGGGATGCCCCAAAATAGACGAGCACCAGACTACAGAGCCACTTTTAGGACAAAGATTTCTGGATGATTGTGAACTGAAGGTGGAGAGGTTGAAAGCGTCTGTCAGAAACCATATGTATTATACACATACTTGTAGTGCTTTACATGAAAGCAAATATTCTGAATCTAAACTGATTGTCATGTTACTGGGAAACCAAAGAAAACCCTGTCAAGAAAATTGTGGAGGTGGTTCATGTCAGAGCAGGGCGCTTTAAATGCCCTCGTTGACTCCACAGCAGCTGGTTCCCCCGGCGCAGAAAACAAAACACAAAAGTAGTTCATTTCTACTCCCCTGTTTCTTTCTTTCCTGTTGTCTTATCCTTGTCAATCCTTCATCTTTTCCCCTCCAAGTCTTTTCTGTATTTTTCCCCTTTCACTTAAATGCCATTTTTCACAAAAGGTCGCTGTCTTTCTTTTCTCCTCATCTGCTTTTTTCTGCTCGGATGTCTTCTCTGTTTCCATCTCTGCATCATGAAATAAGCAGGTGATTGTATTGAACACGGGTCTTGTGACTTTGTCTCCAGAAGCATTAATCAGTGAATACCTAGCTCCTCTGCGCTTGTACACACACACACACACACACACACACACACACACAGATGCCGGCTCCTATTAGCATCTTACACATTGTACTAGTTAAACACACAAACAAAGTGTGAGTTTTACCGTCCAGTAGTGGTCTGGGGGCTTGTTCTTGTCAGTAGTCTGGTCTGCGGTCAGACCGTGTGTGTGTGTGTGTGTGTGTGTGCGCGCGTGCGTGTGCGTGTGTGTTACTCACATGTGAAGAGCTAATAGGATCCAGCGTTTTGTGTGCGTGCGTGCATGCATGCATGCATGCTCCTCCCTGAGCGAGTGTGTGAGAAATACAACACTTGTGCCGGCGTCTGCCTGGAGCTAATATTGGTGTCAGTATGTGAGTGTGCACATGCGTGTGTGTCGGTGTCTTTGTGTGTGCGTGGGCCTGTCCTAATTAAGCCCCCCCCCCCCCCCCCCCCCCCCCCCCCCCTCTAGTTTTCAAATCAACACAAACATTCCTAAAATAAAAGGCTCACTAGAAAGCCATCTCAAGCATACTACTGTAATCCGATCCCAGCAGCACTCCTCCACACACACACACACACGTGAGCACCCGGCCTGCACATGCGCAAACACACTTCCACACACAAGGCAAAATCACTGTTACTATTCCCTTTTGCCACCCCTACCCTTCCTGTTACCCCTGGGGAATTTCTCCCTCTCTCTCTCTTCATTAGTTCATTTCCAGCGGAAGTAGAGCGTCTTCTGCTCTCTGATATTTCTTCCCTCTTTTCTTTCTTTTTTTATTCTTCCACCACTTCCTGTCCAGCTGCGATTATCCAATAGTGGTGTGCCAGGCGCGGTTCAGCTGGGGTCGCCTGCTGTGGACTGGAATACATCATAGCTGCAGGCTCGCTCTCTGACATAGCCATGCCCTATTAGGAAATACTGTACACAGGACACAGCCAGTTCTAATGCTTTGCTAATCTGTTTATACTGTGCTGCTAGTTCCCATTCTGAATATAGAAGATGCTGTAATACAGGAGAATATGATGGGACATAATACATTACTTTATTGTGTGGCACAATAACATCATCAAAGAGTTCTGTTATATTTGAACAATTAGAATAAGTTGTGGTGTAAGATTTACTATGAGAGAAATATTACATATATTTCTATAAATATATGAACATTTGCTTTCCATTATTGTCTAACTGTGTGTGTCATCCCATTTTAGAAAACTGATTATTGTGTGTTCCACAGTAAACAAACAGAGAGGGAACAAACAAAATGTTACACACAAATCCAAGTTTCGCAAAGTGATATATTATCAAAGCTTCTATAATGTGCAGGACAGATTCCATGACTTTCCATTCTCGCTGGGATTTTTTTGTCTCTGCAGGCCACAGTTTTGCAAAGTCATTAATTGGGGGAGGGGTGACCTGGCCCAGCTGCGAGTGAATGTGTGAGTTTTGCTGATACAGATAAAATATGGGGATGAGGCCTGTGATGACAGTTGATTCTGGAGCTGTCTGTGTAGCAACAAGCCATTTCCTGCATTAAGAGCTATTAGGACGCCACCCAAACCTTCCACCCCCGTCTGTCACCCACCGAGCCCTGTGTTTCTCTACAGATGTGCACGCAAACACACACACACAGGAGGTAGTGGGGAGAGGGGTTGTGTTTTTGTGATTGAATTTGTATGTGCATGTGCATGTGTGCTGCTCTCGTCTTTACCCCTCCCCAGCCCTAGGGCAGTCCCCCCATGCCTGAAGGGGGGAGATTGTGCATTCATTGGAATGGAGGCTGAGATGGCAAGGGGGAGGAGGAGGGGGGTGAGGGTGATTGAGTGTGCTGCCTGGAGAAGAAAAAGGGAGACGGAAGAAGAGAGAGAGAGAAGACAAGGGGGAGGGGTGTTCTGCCTTGTATTTAAAAACAGTGGGGAAAGGGGGAGGAGAAAGAGAGGAGCAGACAGGCAGGAGAAGAGGTTCAGGGGTGGAGGTGAGGGGGAGCTGGCTGGCTGACTGGCGCCATGGCTGGGTTGTGTCTGTGGTGAGAGGGGCTGGAGCTGGGCTAATAACAACTCATGTCAAAGTAATAATTTGAGACACTTTCATGTAAATAAATGTCTGTTAGTTACTCTGATTGAGTGAATGTTGTATTCATTCAACCTCGAGCCAGTTCATTAAAGCTCTTAGATCAGCACCTCTGTAGTGTAGCGGAGCTGTGAGATGGGACAAATTACACAGGAGGGAATTAGTAAAACGTTTTTGTTAGAAACTGAGCAAAAAAGCAAGGAGGAGGGATTGAGACCAAAAAAGTGCAAAGAAACTGAAGAGATAAACAATTCGGATACTACTTAATTTTGGCGACTTTGTGTTTTTCATCTCTGGAAGGTGCGTCGAGGTAATTTTCTATCAAATATAGGAACCGAACGAATTATACAATTATATTCAGATTGCAAGTAATTTTGCAAATATTTAGTTTTTAGCTTGAAACAATACAAGCGTAACTCGACTGTGTCTGCGTAGTGGGGGGTACCATTTGGCCTTGTGTTGTCTCCGCAGCATTTCCAAGGTTCAGTGTGGTTAATTCAATAGTGCATATACGTTGGTACAAGTTCTAACTGTGTTGTTGCACAACAGTCACCTATTCAGAGCATATTTGCCTGAATTTGTGCTAGTTCCTTGAGGATCCTGGCTCTATTGCTAATGGCACGGCACATATTCCGACACATACATAAATACAGTGGCTGCATTTTATTCAGTGGCTTAATGGTCTAGTCTGACTTTATCTATGACTACACACTAGTTTTATAGTAAAAAGCACAGTTTGTTAATGCACAGAGGGATAAGGCTTAGGTGGTTAATTCTATTATGCAGAGTAAAAGGGCTCAGAGAGATTAGCTTTGGCCTTGGAGCTAATTTCCACCATAGAAACTAGAAGTGGCTGTATATGATTAGCAGAGAGTAAGACAAAGAGAGAGATGGAGACATGATGAAAGACAGAGACTCAACAGTGTGGTGGCGGGTCAGATCCACGTGCTGCAGCCTGACTTCCTTAGTTATTACAGGTTGTCCTGGATCTGAGCTTCAGACACACAAGAGAAAGAATAGGTATTAAGAAAAAGAAGTGGAGATGAAATGGGAAAAATAGTCCCATATAATAGGGAATACACACACACACACACACACACTGGCAGAGGTAGTATGCTGAGTGTGCAAATGGTTTCTTTGTGTGATTGGGAAAGAATGGATTTTGTTGATTTAGGGTAATGGCTCCCAGTTGTCTCAGTCAGGAAAAGGCCGTGTCACTACTACCTAGAGGAGACAGGGGATTGGCAGGATGATAGAAGACAAAATCTATAACACACACACACTTTACCACACAGGGATCGTGTGACTAACCTCTGTGCCAGTCAGGTTGCGACTGACTGACACAGGTGTGTGTGTGTGTGTGTGTGTGTGTGTGTGTGTGTGTGTGTGTGTGTGTGTGTGTGTGTGTGTGTGTGTGTGTGTGTGTGTGTGTGTGTGTGTGTGTGTGTGTGTGTGTGTGTGTGCATGCAAGAGTCCTTAGTGCAAGGCAGATTTTATCTCCGTTTGGCAAAGGTCAACTGTTTAATAGCGTCTCATGTGTGTGAAGGGCTGTAGATTGTTAGTGTTCTAGCTCTGTACTGAAGGACACGGCGTTGCTTATAGCTCATGATGAAAGCAGAGGGAATGTGGAGTAGAAAGAGAAATGTTTAGTGGGCTAAACACTAGAAAGAGTGTTAAGGTTTATAATTGATAGTCTGTAGACAGTGTGCACATGTTTCTTCTTCATAATTGAAAACCTGTGTGCGACTTTTCCTTGACAGTCTGTGTTTGTTCCCATTTCTCTTCTCAGCACGTCTTTACTTCCCTGTTAATGATGCATGAATATCCCTGAGATGCAGGGGTGTGTTTTCCCCTCTGTTGTCCAGTTTGTATTCATTATTAGCTCGTTGTAATGTTCTTGATGTCTGAACTGAGACTCATCCTACTGTTGCATTGGGTAGAAGCAGCAGCTAATGTGCATAAACACAGATTTACATAAACACTCAAGACAGTTGGCTGATGCCCTGTGTCTCTAGTTCACTCTGTAATTACAAACAACAAATGTGCAGTCTCTTGGAACATTGCTGCTCTTGTGTTCTCTCATTCGTTTTCTCTATATTTGTTTATGTATGGTCTTTCTCATTAAGTCATGTGGCCCTGCCACCTTCTCATTGTGTGTGTGTGTGTGTGTGTGTGTGTGTGTGTGTGTGTGTGTGTGTGTGTGTGTGTGTGTGTGTGTGTGTGTGTGTGTGTGTGTGTGTGTGTGTGTGTGTGTGTGTGTGTGTATGTATATGAGTTTGGGGAATGGGTGTGATAGTGTGTGCATAGACACAGACATTGCGCCCAGACCTCTTTGTGAATGAAAAGGTGAGACTGTCACCAGGTCTGTCAGAGAGCTGGGTTCACCTGCAGGTCTGTGTTAATGTTACAAGACTTAAACACAGTCTTTAGTTGTGCCTTGTCTCACTGGTTTTCCTCCATTGATATTTGTCTATTTACTCCAGGGCTGCTCTTGTGAAGACATGCAATTATGTGTTTTTATTAGATGGTAACGTAAAAAAGTTTATTTAAATTTAAATCATTGCAACAAAATTTACATTTTATTGTTTTCAATGTCATACATCAGTCTTGTAGTTAAGTTACTAAACCTCCAGTCTGAGTCGAGTCTTAAGTGTTCAAGTCCTAGTCGAAGATCCCAGAGCGGTGCGACTAGGCCGTTCCATTTCAAATGCATCAAACAAATACAATCTTCCATTCATGAGCACCATTGCGCGCTGGCGACGAAGCAAACGAGCTAGCCATCTGGGTGACGGAGCTGCAGTAACCGCAGTTGTTCAAAGTAGCTAGCGATGCAACGGTAAGGGCGGGACAAAGCTGGCGACACAAGTAGTGAAGTAAAACTATACTCGGCAAACTGAATCACCTTGACATAACAAACACACGCAAACAGCTAATGAATCATGTGTGTTTGTGTATGATAAAGCAGCGACACACACAAGTTCAACTCTACATCTGGTTCGTACAGCCGATAGTGCACGTCTGTGGCTGTTCATTAATCACAAATGTAAGACACGCACACACACACACCACATCCATGACATGCGAGTGACCCCACAGTGACCTTAATCGATCCAGCTGATAGACTTACAGTAATGCATTAAACCGATTATGTTTCAGAGCAGATGGAGAGCTAACAAGAGAGGAAGAGGAGGAAGATGTAGATGTCTGGAGGCTCTGAGTTGACTGATCGGAGAGGACAGGGAAATTGTGCTTTGTAGATTATTTGGTTAGACGTCTAATCTCCCATCTTTCTCTTCTGCACTTTCCTTTGAACTGCCCTCTTTCCTCTCTTCCCTCCCCGTTGTCCTTTCTTTTTTCTTAATCTCCCTTTTCTTCCTCTCTTTTACCTGCTCTTGCTTTCTCTGTCAACCGTCTCTTTAACCCAGTCCCACACTGAACCCCGACCTCTCTCACTTGTGTAACATCTGTGCTTTTGAGTGCGCATGTGTGTCCCACCATGTCTCTCGCTCCACTTCTCCTCAATACGTGAGTCACAAGTAACAGCTGAGCCACACAGGAGTCATTCATTTTTGGTAAGAAAGCTTTGAAATTTGCAAATGAATGACCAGCACAATTTTCTACTCGCGTTTGATTGCATTTTCACATATCTTAAGTGCAACTGTGCTGGTCGTGCATTAGTTTAATTGACAGGTCTAGTCAATGTGTGTGTGTGTGGACAACAACAGACTGAGAAATCAAAGCAGTGTCTTTCTTTGAGAGTTTACGAGGATATCTGTTTCTCCGCATGAGTGTGTCTGGAGGGCAGCGAGTGCACTGTGACCTTTATGGGTCTGAGTGTGTAAATGTGTAAGTGTGTGTGTGTGTGTGTGTTTGCCCCAGACCGGTAACATGATCTGTCTCAAAGAGTCGAGCCCTCCACGGTCTGTCTGCACCCTCCCTCGCCTTCCCTCACACCAGTGTCTCTCCATATCCGTTCACAGACGTCTCTCCTTTCTGTCTTTCCCTTTTCCTGTTCTTTCATCCTCCTCTCTCTCATTCTGTTCACTTCTTCATCTCTTAACCCTAAATTTTAGATCTATGTCAATCAAATACAAATAGAAATACACTTCTTTCTTTCTCTGTCTCACACACACACACGCATGCATGCACACGCACCGTGATAGCTTTGATTGCAAAGATCAGAAGAGTGAGAAAGTGTGTGTTAGGGATCAGTATTGTAATCGATTTCCTCTGTTTCCTTTGTTTCGCCAGTGTTGGAGGTTTGGCCGCTGCCTATACTGTACTGTGCTGATACAATATTGTATAGTGTGTGTGGTGTGGGTGGGGCAGGGTGATGGAGGTCATGAGACAGGCCCACAGGACTTCTATCACTTACGTGTTGAATTACAAGCATCGCGGTGAGTGTACTTGATCCCCTCTCTGTCAGATAGCCGACACTGCATATTTATTCTTCTTCCCTCCACTTTAATTCAGCAGAAATGTAGAATATCTGCTGAATTAATATCAGGAAAAACTGAAGCTAAATATGTTCTTGAGGCATTAAAAACACGAGTTAAAGTGGCTCTGGGAGTTGAGTAGCCTTAATAAAAGGCAGTTAAGATAATAAAGTCCTACACTTATCAGCTAATGGCTAGAGGCTGACATGTGTAGGTGTTAGGGTTACAGTCCAAACTGAAGCCCTCTACCCTCTCGCCGCCCAGTGCTACAAAATATTCTCTCAGAAATCAGATCTCAGATCAGGCTCAGACCAACTCCAGTCCTCTGGGTCTTGTATTCAAGGTTACTCATCAAACTAAAAAACACAGGGCTGAGTGTGCACTGTGTGGTGTTTGTGCAGTGTGTTTGCAGTTTCCTGGAGCCTCATACAGTATGTCTCCGGTATAAGTCGCCATATGGCGGCTGTATTATCCCACAGTGTAAACACAGCTAGCTGCCTCCGGTGGCTGAATAGGTGAACAGCAGTCCTCCAGCAGATACAAAAAGCCCTAATAGGAGGATCACATTCACCGCTAGTGCATTAATATGGCTATTAGGCGCATTGGGATTCATGGTGTGTTATTTGTAAGGCACATTAGTGTCGATGTTGGAGCACGATACCCAGACTATTAGTGATGCTGGTGATTTTGAAGTCTCTTAGCGACCCCTCACATTACATTGCTGCTGGTAGTTTTTTATTCAAAAACATTTAGTTAATCAGAACATATACCTAATAAAAAAGTAGTCGTCATTATTTTTTTATATATGTCCATATATATCACAACACTTTAGTTACTTTTCATGTGGTTGGCTGATAAAGCAGAGTAATGCTAATGTGGTCGTCTGAAGCAGAGACACAAAGAGGGAGATAAAAAAGAAAGGAGAGAGCAGGTACTGAACATTGCACATCATAAATAAAATGTCAAACACCGGTGCATGCTAGCCAGTGCTCAGGGTAGCGTGAAATCTGCTCTCGCCCCCTCCTTTCTTATCTTCCCTCCCGATCACACTCCCTCTCTTGCTCTTTGTGCATGTGCATGTGTGTGTACGTGTGCGTCTGTGTGAGCGCACAGGGTAATTGAGGTGTGTGACCTTGCTGTAGGCCTGGCAGGTGTGAAAAGAGGGATGGAGGGAGGCAGGGGATGAGATGAATTGGGGGGGGGGGGGTGTGAAGGGATAGACGGATGGATGGAAGGCTGTGCTGTTATATGTTGGCACACTGATAGCCTGCCTGCATGCATATATGTATGGTAATGTTTGACATTCTGTGGTGAAAAGAAATACAAGCTTGTGTGTGTGTGTGTGTGGGTGGAAACATGTGTCTGCTGTAAGGTCTCATGCGGGGGTATGTGTGCTCTTCAGTGGCAAATATAATTTTCTATATGTGCGTCTGAATCTAATTCACATTAAATGTTTTTTTTTAAACATCACTGTCAAATTATGTCGTCAGCATAAATACTAAATACTATACCAGTGACCGTAATTGATTTTATTATTCTTATTTCATAGAATTTCTATTACTACCATGAAGACTATATTTCCAATCCACCCTGTCTCAAACATGATGATGAATGTTGTTATTCTGCCGTCTGTTCTTCGCCAGTGATTTTTCTGAAGCTTTACAGACGAAAATAACCACGTTAGAGGCATGATTTCCTTTGACTCCATTCCCTACTGCTATTAAGAGATACAAATAATATCTACCTGCGCAGCCCCTCCTTCTGTCTTCTGCTGTAAAGAAACCCAGTAAAATTCCTGCGAAATCTGACCTGGTGACCCACATTGTAAAAGCTCATAGACTGTTAAATGCCAATATTCACATTCTCTACAGCAGTCACAGATAGCATGACACGTGGTAGTGTTCATACTAAATTGTCTACATGTATGGTCATGGTCTTCACGTGGGCAGTGTACAGTCCGTGGACAATATCAGACTTGCAGATGACCTTTTTAACTGTGCAGATGTTGAAAGTATCTTTTAACCAGCTTTTCAGTCACTAATATTTTTATTACAATGATGCATTGATGTTACACTTTGCTCCTTTTAACATTTTTTCTTCTCCACACTGTGCCTCAGTCTCTCCATAATGGTGTGGAAACAGAGCAGAGAGTCAGCAAGCTCTCATACACCCATCCTCATCCTTCCATACCCTCCTCCTCTGCTCTCTGCACAGTAGCAAAGTGCATCTGTGTCATGTCACTGGGTTCTGGCGTCCTAGAGTAACCCCCCCCTCCCTCTCATAACAGTGCAATCTCTCTCTCTCTCTCTCTCTCTCTCTCTCTCTCTCTCTCTCTCTCTCTCTCTCTCTCTCTCTGTGTGTGTGTGTGTGTGTCCTTTTGTGGCACAGACTGTCATCCCCGATCTCTTCATCTGCTCTCCCTCCACCTCATTCCTCACTTCCGCCTTTTGCCGTCATCCTCTCTTTAATTAATGTGTGTCAGGCTTTTTAATTTCTCTCCCTCTCTCTCACCCCATCACACAGCACTAACAAACATACACATCTCTGCTGTCTCTCTGCTGGTTCCGTCTTCCTCATGAAGCACACCCAAACATAAAACTGTGCATACTTTAATAGATCCAAGCTCCTGAGCTGGCTGCAGCATGCATAATCTATCTGTTCATGCAGAATGTGAACAGTGCACTTTTTTGCACTTGAAGCTGTGTGTGCATGTGTGTGTGGGTTTGAGGCCCCAGGCTCCACCCTCCACAGAGACAGAAAGACAGGTGTGGACCAGATTGAGTTCCACCTCATTTCCTCTGCCCAGTGCAGCTGGTCAAGGACACACAATTGCACAAACACACACTCGCAGGCATGTCTTCAACACATGGTTATGAACACACTTAAAACACAAGGACAGAGACGGGCATATTGCACATGTCTCAAACAAAGACAGTACAAGATGTAGAGGGATCAAATGCAGCATTAGCATAAACTGTGTGTGTGTGTCTGTCTGCATAATAGTGTGTGTCCATAAGACTGCACTGGAATTTATATGTAGTAGGATTAAAGCAATAATTACAGCATGATTGACAGTGTATTTCCGTGGCGATGCTGACAGATGTGCAAATGGTGGAATTCCAAACCTGGCATAACTCAAGTCTGTATCTAATAAACACACACATATAGAAGCTTTATTTAAATTAAATTATTATGAATCTTTTACTTGACAGCGTCCATATCGGCTATCCATTTCTCATGCTGTACTCCCCGCTGACATCAGCAACTTTTATGAGACTCAGGAGAGCAGGTCATCGGTCGTCAAAAGATTCTACAACTCCCAACCATTTTTTCACACTTTTGAATTTAAAATGTTTCCCTCAGGCTGATTTATGTTAAGTGCAACAGAGTGAGATTCAATCCTATATCACCAACTTTACAATCGGCCAAGGGTAAGGAGTTCAAAATGATTTCGTTCCACTAAGGTGTCCGATAAATTAAACGTGGTAGAAAGGGTGCAAGATAAAAAATCTTCAGGACACATATTTTCTAATGCGGCTAAGAATGACATGATAAATAGTTTTTACCTGTTTAAGATGAAACAGGATGTGATAGGTTTCCCTTCCACACCATGAAATAGATTTATGCAGAGCTGCGACACATTGCATTCTCTTCTGCTTTTTGTTTTGCCGCTTGACTTAGTTTCTTTGTGGTGGCATTTCCACTTTGATGGATATTACACACTGAAGTGTGACAGGTAAGACTGGGAGTGGCTCACAACCGCCACACACACACACACACACACACACACATGCATGCTCACACACAGCCTATTGTCTGTAGTATCTGACTAGTATCGGGGGGGAGGAAGTGTAGGGTCACAATGTCTAGATGGGAGCCAGGTGCCCCCCTTCTCCTTTAAACACCCAAACACTGATACAAACACACGCTGTGTGTGTGTGTGTGTGGTCCTGTGAAAATGGTATGAGCCACCATGTGGGGATCACGTGTGTCACAGATGGATAAAGAAGTCTTTGTGAGCAGATGCAGAAGACGCAGCTCAAGTCACACACATCCACTTGCACACACCTACACACACACAGTCAGCAATATGAACACACTGTACTGCTCTTTCATTTGCTGTGGCTCAGATCACTTTTATTCTTAAACGACTCAACCAGTGTAACTGGTTTCAAATTGTAAATGTCCTTTCAGCCTTTAATATCTAAAAGGTATGAAATCATTGTGGTTTGGAGCAAACACACACACACACACACCCACAAAGCAGTGTAATTAGGAAGTCCTGCCTGAGTCGCTCCTTTTGGCATGTGACAGTTACTCAAATGGTATTGTGTTAGTACAGTCTTGAACCTCTGCACAGGTATGTGGGCTTGGCAGGGCTTGTCTGACCACTCTCCACAGAGAGAGTTTAACACTGTTTTCACATATGAACTTCACACAATGGCCTGGACTTGCCCTTTCGCACGTGTAGCACACAACTGGTTATTGTCATTGTGTGCCGTGTTCTCGCTCACTGTCAGCGGGTTCAGGAGAGGGATGGGATCTGGGTAGGGCATGCAGGAGGCATCAACAGAAACACGTGGTCTCTGAGAAATCTCGAGACCTGTTGTGTTTACACCTCGGCCCAGACAATAAACTGACTTTGAACTTAGGGAGGGTAAAGTCTGTTCAGCGGTTGAACTGATTTGCTCTCACAAATACACCTCCTCCAGGTAATGTTCAGGTTTGTTGTGCATGTGTGTAAGAAGCTTTCAAGCGCATCCAAGGATAATGCCTACAGCATTTAGCACACTCTCCAAAAAACAACACCCTGTGAGCTCCTTTACAGGTGAGGAAAATATGTTGTTATGACCCATTATCAGGGTTCTAACACTTACCACCTTCAACAAAGAGATCACTTTCTTTTCCTCATTTTCCAATGTGTTTATTTTGTTAGGACGCCCCGGGACACAATTCTCAGACAGCGTATGTGTGTTTGCATGAGTCAAGCGAGTTTAGGCACGTTAACTGCCGGCTCTTCCTCATTCTACTGTTGTTTTTGGCTGTCAGGAGTGTGTCATTATAAACAATCTCCTGTTCTCAGACACTTGTGTGGCTGACAACAGTGTAACTTTTATGATCAGCACAGCCAGTGTCACTTCAGGTCTCTTTGCCAGTTGAATGCGACCATCTGGTTATTACAAAGTCACGATGCCGCATTTCTGCCGCCCAGTCTGTTAAAGCGGATGTTTTTTTTGATCTATACAGCCAGATGTGAGTTTTTAGATTTTCCTCTCTAGGCAGTCAAAGGACAGTTTTGATTAAAACGTGTAATGTAATGCTAAATAAACACCTGGAACATCCATAAAGTCAAATTTGCTGTAACAAAGTTCAGGAGTTTGTGTTTTCCACTCGGTTATGTTAGATGCTGTTTTTAGGAGTGGAATGGACGACTCAGAGTTTGATGAGAAAGTTTTATTTTGGATTGACGTCACAAGGCTGTGCTGGCGTCGACTGCTGTGGCTCTAAACTCAGCTGTGAGGGACGTACACTGCTAGGCTGCTGTGGTTTGTTTGTGCGTGTGTGTGTGAGAGAGAGAGAGAGAGAGAGAGAGAGAGAGAGAGAAGATAAGACAGCGAAGGTAAAATCAGCGAATGGCAAGTGTTAATGGGTCTAATTTATCAAGCACTCATGTACACATGTTTATTCAAACAACTCACACACACACCATCATGTTCACAGGTCTCGATTTTGGAAGCAGCCACTGTCGGGCTGTTTTCATTAGCTGCTGTCTAGACGATTTATTATCAACTGCTTATTCTTGTCTTGTCTTCTCTCGTTTTTCTGGTTGTGCACTCGCTGCTGCAGGGTTTTTCAGACATTCTCAGGGTGTGTGTCTGTGACTCTGGTTTGTTAGTTTATCTGTCGCACTCCTCTTTATGTGCTTGTCATTTTCCTGCTTGTCTCCTTAGAGAGAGGAAGTCAGTCACTTGTCTGTCACTTCATCTATTCCTCCGATGCGTGTGTGTGGGGGGGAGTTGGAGGTGGGTGTGATGGTTTCAGAGCCAGACTTGGTTTTTACCGTGACCTTTTGCGAAAGCCATGTGGCAGACGTTCACTGAGCCAAACAGCCCCGACCACAGACGACCTGACACTCCTCCTCACTCTTTGTAGCTCTGCCAGTCTTACTGCCTCTTTCACACATGCACTTGGAAATGATACGTCCTCCACCCAGTTTGATCCTTAATGTCGGGTTTGAGTGGCGTGAGGATTGATATATTGGAGTAGTTTTTCAAATACAAACATATCTGATAGTATTTGTTGAAACAGACAAGTGTTATTAACTGTTTAGGTTTGAAGGATTAGAGGAGATATAGAAAGAAAAAACCTTAGTCTGAAAAGGATCCACTGCAATCTGTAAACTGGGCGAAAGTGAGCAAATATGGCAAGTAACCACCCGACACTGTCAGTCAAACATTGCCCTCATATACATATATACATGTGTGTCCTTATCTATCCGCTTCCTGATTTAACACACGAGTTCAGGATGTGGTGCGACAGCATTCCAAGGAAATAAAGTTTTACAAAAACAAGAGTCGCGCTCATGACTAGCGCCTTAATCTGCGCCTGCTGAATAGCGATCATAATACACACACACCCCACGGCAAGTGACATTGTTGCAAGTTCACTTGAGGATTTAATCTGTCCCAAGTGACTGCCTTTAAACACGTAACAGCAAACACAGCAGACAAACGTTGATGGCACAAAGAGACACACAGACAGTGAATCTAGACTGAAAGACAATAAAGATGAAAACCCAGTCTTTTTCCACCACTCCTGTAGAAGGCCACTATTTTATGTGTGTGCGTGTGTGTGCAGGTGCGAAGCCTGTTGCGAAGCCTGTTGCGAAGCCTGTTGCCCTAACATGAAATAACCAGTGAATCACTAGTGACTAAGGACTGGAGCAGCTCAATCATGGCTATTTTACTCACGCCATGCAGGCTCACACACGATTGGTTTGCCAAAAGGTTGCACCAGGTTAAGTATGCGCAGCATGCAGAGAAGCAGCAACACAGTACTCGTTTAAAAAGAAACACAGGTGGTCAAGTGTGTTCTTTATACCATATCATGTTGGTCTGTGTTCAGCCTGTGTCCATAATTTTGCTTGTATTTGTACAGTTTACTGTATTGTAGGGCTCACCTGATCACTCTTTAGCACACACAGGAAAGTAATTTGGATTATTTACCATCTGTGTATGCTTGTACATTTACCTTATTACGGGTGTTTAGGAGCAAGCACCCTGGCAGCCAAACATTCCACATAACCTCCATGTGCCTGGTTGAATTGCAGCCGGGGATCTTTGTGCTCGCCATGATTGTTTCCTGTCAACCTCTTCACAGTCAGCTGTTTCAGATGATTCCAAATAAGCCACGTATCGGAAGTAAAATGAATTGGAAAAAATACTTGGCAAAGATATGTTCAGTTCGGAAGACTATCAGTGAATTGCAGTGTGGTATGGTTGTGCATGACACAAACAATACAGACCCTTCATTTGTTACAATGAAACCACATTTTTCAAACCTTGACAGTGTTTGATCAGAAATTAGCTGCAGTTTAATGAAGCGTCATCCATGAAATGACTGCATTGACCAAAAGAAATGATTACTTTGTGATGCAGACTGAATATTTCTGCTGTAAACTTTGTAGAATCAAACATCCTTCTGCTACCATCGTTTTCACCCACTCGACTTCTCCAGACTTGCTTGATCGTTTTCAATCTTTCTGCTTTCACCTTGCTTTTAAACACAGCGAGTTTGGACTGAATGGCAGGTTAGACAACTCTTTTATCTTCCCTGCTCCGGCCCTGCTCTGCTTTCACTCTCTCCTCAGCCCTCTTATGCTATCTTGTTTGTTTTCCTCTCTTTTTTCATCTTTTGTCTGGCCCAAGGCCTTCTCTCCTGTCTTCCATCCATCTCTACCTCTTCATCTCCTCTGCTCTTTACCTCTGAGCAGAGTCTCTGTTGCTCCACCCCTCTACCCCTCTCTCTGTGCTGGTTAATGTCAAAGGGAGAAGCTCCCACTGGTTAACCTTTACATACAGAAGTCACTTTTAGTATCTTTCTATCTCTGACATTTATTCAATGTGTCTTGAAAAAATATATTTTTGACCCCTGCAACAGACACTCGCCTGTTCTGCCTTGTCGCTCAAAATACACCCACAACATTCTCTCTTGCCCGTCGACATTCCACACATACACAAACACACTCGGAGCAGGTTTACTCCTTTACAGTGTGACCAGCTGTGGCCCTTAAGGGGGTGTGACCTTTGACCCTGAGTTCAAAGGTCGGATGCTCTAACCACCAGGCTGCAAGATCAGTCAGGGCTGAGCCAGGTCGATCTGCCTCATATTGACACGCCAGTCAAACATGCGCACACACAACCTGCCCTCAGCTATGTATACTGCAGGGGTTGTGTGCGTACATGCTCAAAAGCCACCTTGTGTAGGTGTGCTCTGTAGGTCGAATGTCAGAGCGAGAGTAAAATTCATCTGCATGGGTCCAATAGATTATTCTCTTTGCTATTCCACACACACACACCGACAACAGTTTTGTTGTACAGTCTCCATTAAAGCATAGTGGACACAATGTGGAGACTGGTTATATTACTTTTTTTTATTACATTTCATTTAGCTGACGCTTTTATCCAAAGCGACTTCCGATAAGTGCATTCAACCATGAGGGTACAAACCCAGAATGACAAGAATCAAGAAAGTACAATTTTCTTCAAGTTATGTGTTATAAGTTTGTGCTGATATTGTGTCAACCTCAATGTCTGTGCGTGTGTTTCCAGTTGTTGTATTTTTCTGCTGTTTCTGCAGCGTGTGTGACACATTTGTGTGTAACCATGCCCGCTTTAATGTTTAAGCACATCACAGGTGCTCTGCGCACGTGTCTGTGTGTGTTTTGGGGCTGGGGAGGTGCACCAGAGTGCCACCTGTTCTCAGTCTTGTGGCCCAGCACTGACACTATGAATCACTGAACAGGCGGCACATGAGGAACACACACACAGATGGCCACAGCGCTGGACCAGGCCCTGCTGTGCATTTTGGCTGACACACGCGTCGTGGTTTCATAAGCCACACAGAATGACATATCGACGACAGCACGACCACAGAACAGTCAGCAAACGTCACCAAATGCACGAAGCAAAGCTCTGAGCGCTGACTGTTTTGGAACTTGTCTTTAAACCTCTCACTAAAGTGCTAATGAATTGCT
Organism: Verasper variegatus; assembly: GCA_026259375.1. Classification (NCBI taxonomy): domain Eukaryota; kingdom Metazoa; phylum Chordata; class Actinopteri; order Pleuronectiformes; family Pleuronectidae; genus Verasper; species Verasper variegatus. The sequence goes on from CM048059.1 coordinate 5,015,082, forward strand.
GACTGCTGCCTTAACTCGCGCTGCTTCTGCATCTGTTCATACCTGGTTTTAATACCTATGTTCCTCCTTATTGTTGTTTCAGGAGGTGGGAGGTGTCATGGTGGCCTGCTGAAAGAGAAGGACCACATCGCCCATGATCACCAGGTAACAGCGTTTGAGTCTTACTGATTTCACTTTGCCTCTCCTATTAATTGTACGCTTTTAGAATACTGATTTCTTTGTTTACTTGAAAATAGTTTTGGTGTGGTTTTTCAATTATTGTGTCCTACCAGTATTTGATATGAAGTAAGACCTTTGTACATACAGGTACATTTTGCATAACAAGTACAAAGGCTCACACGCAAGCCCCCTCGGTATGTAGGTTAGACAGGTAGAGGAGTAGGATGAGATGTGTCGAAAGAGAGCGACTAAGACGATTAGTAAAGAAGGTAAAAGTTTGTAAAATTATGGGTGCGAGTGGGGCGCTGGTCATTTGCACAATATCTCTTCACACCGCAAAAATGAACACTTTATGACCTATACTGCAACCAGCCACCAGGGTGCAATCGAGACATGTCGTCCATCTTTATACACAGTCTGTGGTCTAACGTGATTGACCAATTGATTTATTGTTGCCAGTGGAACAGTGTGTCATAAACCTTTGATACAAGCCACAACGTAACCGGGCACATGTACGTATGCATTATAGTTACAGGTAAACAAACAGATATCGCTACTGCCTGAACACAGTCCCAAAATATTAGCATGTTGCACCAAAGCCAATATTCTATCAATCAAGGGCACATGGATGATTTTGGTGTCCATGAATTCACCTTTTCAGAGGAAAACTGATCAATTAGACAATCTCCTGAAAACATGATGTTCTCCTCTAAGAACCGGCCAAGCTTTTTAAGCTCCTCTAAGCTGGGTTTACTTTTCACGATGTAAAACTTTGGGATAGTGAGCACATTGCTCAGGACTGGAGTGCTTAGCTTATCGTGGAGCTACAGTTAGGATTAGATGGTTGTTTGAAGAGCTAGAGAGAAAGCTGGGTTCCCTATTGGCCCGCTTCTCCTTGAATGAGGACCCTAATTATCAGGGCTGTAGCGGAACATTCAGCCGGCTGCATGGCTGCTATATGTGGGTGTGCTAAGCCAGGCTGTCTGTCTGACTGCCTGTGTGGCTCTCCGTCTCCTCGTGGCGCGACACTGTGTGAGTATGCGCGCGGAGGTGACTATTATCATGTCTGTCGGTCTCTGAGTGTTCCCAAAAGGCTGACTCACTGTATGCCACATGTACATGCACACACACACACACAATCCTACATTCTAGAGGCTGAGAAGTACCATCTGTACCAGAAACACAGACTCCTACAATTGCAATGCGCACGCATGCACACACACACACACGCCTTCTTTCCTCTACTGTTGCTCTGTTTGGACCTCATCAGTATTACACATTGTGTGTGTGTGTGTGTGTGTGTGTGTGTTTGTGTTTGTGTTTGGTATGACAGGAATCTTTGGGGCTCTTACCCATGGGAGAGCTGCCATATATATATTTGGAGTGTGAGAACTGAGCTATCCTTGTCCCTGATCTCTTTAATTAAACATACATACACATGCCTAACTCCCTACCACACACATGATCACAGAATTGCTACCCATGCATAAGAGCCGTAAGAAGTTAAACACACAGTGCCTGGAAAATCTTTTTATATTTCCCCCCCCCCCCTTATTGTCCCTTCACACGCACAGACACACACAAACTAATTCTGGACCCCTGGGACTCACTTTCTTCCCTTGTTGTAGGATGGGAAAGAGAAATTGTACTCATTCATTTAATGTTCCCAGACTTTTATGATATACAGAACGGTACATATATGACAGAAACAGTTGGAGAGGTTTGCGTGTGGCAGTGTGTGTGTGTGTGTGTGGGGTACACGACAGTCCCACCCGTTCCCACATCAATCAGCAATCCTCTTCCTGTTCACTTTGCAGGGCTAATAGTCTCTAACAGTCGAGTCTGCTACGGATACGCCTGGAGTCCACACTACTCCTCGGTTTTAGAGCCGTTATTGCTGTTTCTCATTTGTAGCCTCGCTTTTCCTGCAACCAACAACCAAATGCTTCCTGTTTACACTGGCACACACATGCCCATTGTAAGCGAGTGGTCACGTGATACGTCTTTTTCGAGTATGCTATTAGTACGGAAGGGAATCAAAACTGATCTGGAGCCAAAACTTTGTACGGATGGACATAGTAGTAGTATGGATGTAGCCTCACACACGCAAAGCTGAGCAAAGTCACACACTTGAGAAAACGGTAATAATAAAAATGATGAAACAATCCCACTCACTGGGAGCAATATGAGAATACAATATGACTTCAGATGATGTGCGTAAAGTGTCAAACTGAAATGACGACAGCCTCATTATCAGTTTGTCTAAGCACAGGACAAACCATCGTACAAGAAGAATGGACCAATTTACACAACAGCCAGAAACAGATAATATATAGCCTTCATCCAGACTGCTGTACTTTACTACTCTGTGGTGGATAATTAAAGATTAGCAATCCAGGAAGTAATAGCTTCCAGATGAAGTTATAAAAACGTCTCTCTAGCTGATGTATTATAATGATATACATGCAGATTATTATGACAATAAAAGTGCAGGTTTTCAGAGTTATAATTCCATCATCTGGAATTTAATCACCCAAACAGTTTGACAACTTGCACCCATTTTGAGAAATGTCCTATGTATGGACAGCTGTAGGAGCTGCTATAAGTAAATGGTCCACAGCTGCTTGTTTTCTACTTTTCAGCTAGAAATGCTCACTCTACAGTACTGCGTCTGTTGCAGCATGCAGCTGATTTGTCTACACGCAAACACAGTGTCTCACTGTGTGCTGCAGCCCTCCTCTTTCTCAACACAAAACACATTATTGAACATTCATTTTCACTTCACAATACACTCTAGAGCCACCCTAGTGGTACATACCACACATACCATGTCCTTATTTTACCCAGCACTGCATACTACCACAAGTTTAAAAAAGGCTTTGGTTGTCTCTGAATATTCTGCGAGTGTTGTAATGTCAGCGAAGAACAGATGGTGAAAGACTGATCCCCTTCACTGATTTGTACTGAGGCAAAGAGAGGTTCCATACTTATCTGATGTTATTGTTGTTGTTGCTGCAGTTTTTTATAGAACTGCTGTGACCATAAATACACTGCCCGTCTGTATACTTGTGTCATTGTCTCAGCATCATCCATGACACACTGCCGTTCTCCCCGTGCTGGCTAATTTGGCCTCCTGTTGTCCTGCTGAGACAGTGCTTTCTAAATATAAACTCTACGTGTGTGTAGTGTGAGTAGTGTGTGTCCATTGGTTGTACCAATGTGGCTCTTTGGCTTTATTACAGACTGCAGGATGGTTACTTTGGCGAGGAAAGCTGGAACAAAGGTTTCCGGCTTAAGAGAAACCCATTTGTGTTTTAAAGCCTCGTTTACCTCCCTCGTGATCTTAACTGTCTCATCCTAATGTCACCTACTGTTGTTATTAGCCTGAAAACTCAATGTGGGCTGTATTGCCATTTTGACAAGCATGTTTCTCACTGTGAAGTGCCAATGACAGCCACAATGTTCATGCAAATACAAAGTACAACGCAACCAAAGTTCATTGACATATAAAGCATTTAATCTACACACAAACCCCACAGTGGCTTATATACACTTTATCTCATCATAGCATAGTGTAAATCTTTATTACAACTAACAGAAGTAGAGTTTATATGTCCTCTATAAATAGTTTATAAGCTATAACTAAATGCTTTAGCATGAACTAGTAAATCGTGCATTGCGATTTATGTTTTTATACATTTTAGCCTAATTTCTGGATAGCGGGAGGAAATGGAGACACGTCATCCATCTGTATAACAAATCTTTGGTCCATATGATCACTTCATGGAAAAGGTTGCAGGGAATTCCTGCCAAACTCCACGTGTATGTCTTCACAACCTGCAGCAGCTTAAAACAAATAAATCATCAGTAAATAGTTTATTCATTTTTAAAACAACCATTAGCTGCAGCTCATAAATGTAAAATGCACTACATGCGTTGCTGGCATTAAATTGATGAGGGGAAATAAGAAAAAGTAGTATGGATGTATTTAATGAGTTACAGACCCTTTGTAGTGTTTAATTTAGAAATAGGAATAGATATTTGTTTATCAGTTGGTAGTTGTGTTGTGCACAGCAGTTACATGGAATATATCTTACACTATCTATGAGTTTATTGTGACTATTTATCCTGTAAAGCCTTTGACTCTGTGCTCTGTGTCACGGTGTCGTGGTTCGATCTATGTAGCTGTGTGATAAACAGGGACAACTCTCTCTGTGGTAACTATCACAATGGCGTCTGGGGCTAATACTCTTCCTCGACCATAGATAGACGCTCGGGGGGGAAATACGCTCCTGGATGTTCACCAACACTCAGTCACGAGCCTGTACAAAAGGCGGAGGAGCTGGAGGAGGCGGGGGAGCAGCTCCGGTACCGGGGCTGAGTTTGGACTCGGTGACAGTTTGCGCTGTCAGGGAATTCCGGGGACGTGCGGTGACGTCACGCGCCTGCTCGGCTGTGCGTGTGTGCTGGGGGCGTGCGTGGCTCTGTCCCTTTAAAGCGGAGCTCGGCGCAACACGATCCGGCCGCTTCTGTGCGTGTGAGGGCAGGAACACAGGAGCTCGACGCGGAGACGCACACGGAGCAAGGCTGTCGCTGCTCGGCGCAAGCAGCCACCGGGATAAGAAGCGGAACAACGACCGGGAGGAAGGCGCCTATCACGGGACACCGCTCCGGCCGCCTCAGGTCCCGCGGCTGTTCTCGACAGGAAGCGCCGGAGACGCTCAGGGATTAACGCAGAGCCGCGGCTGCTCCGCTCAGCCGGCTCGTCGGGAATTTCTCCGCAGCGTCGGAGCTCCAAAACTTGCGGATACAAAGGGAGAGAAGCGGCAGCGGTGGAGCTCACTAGAACGGGATTAACAGCATATTTCAATTTGGAGATACTTGAATTTGTGGAGCGCCTATTTGAAACGTGTGGAATGAAACGGTGAGTGTTGGAGCTGCTGTGCGAACAAAGTCCGGTCCAGTTTGTTTGGGTTGTTGTGAGGGAACTTTGAGATCAGTACAAAGTTTTGATGAAATAGTACACGTTACTAAATATACTACTATACTACTACTACTATGTGTTGTAGCTGGGTGCTTTATTTCTGATGATGAAGCTGCGTTGCCATTCGGGACAAGCGGTGAACAGTGGTCATTGATCAAGAGCTAAACCTCTGATCGTCTATAATCGATGAGGTGGGGGAATTTCTCTGTGTTTTTGTTTTACCATAACTGACTGATCCCACGCGCGCGTGTGTTTTCCTCATAATCCACCAATCATCATATTTACCGGACATGTTCAATCATCCGCTGCACGTGGATCAGAGTCATTTCTGAACATTGGTTTTGATGGGAATTTGAGGTTGGTGTACTTTCTATTCCCCAAACACCAAACCGCCCCTCAACTTTTAGGATCCTGTGGGTGTTTGCGTGTATTCGACCTGTAATGACACTACCCGGGTACAAAGTAATCGTCCGACGATGAAATACTGACAATGACTTCACGTATTCATGTTTCTTTGGGACATCGCTGCTTCAGCTTGGCCATTGTTGCCCTGAAAACCCAACTCGTGGCTCGAAAAGGCAGAGAAGAGCTGGAGGACAGGGAGAGAAAATTGCTTGTGTAAGGAGATCTCACGCCATTGTGTGTGTGTGTGTAGGAGTGGGGGGTGGGCAGGATCACTGAGGTCGGCAGCCGTATAAAGTGAATGGATAGCTGCCATCACCCCCAGTCAATCCTTACGCATACAAAGAGCCGGATTGAAAGGAAGTGATTTGCATCACCTCTTTCTGAGGGGGGGAGGGTCGGCGTTTTTGGGGGTCTGTGATTCAGGGGTAGTCGGTGCACCGAAGTCTGACCGCTGCAGTGTGTTGGTTGGTTACGTGTTTCCCAGTCATTCCACAGTGGACCACTGGAGTTTGACTTTTTGACTCTCCGGCACATGTTTGCCGTTTCACCCTGATTCATAGTCTATATCAGGTAAATGAATCCCGCAGGAGTCAGCGGAGGTTTGCGTCATTCAGCTCACAGCCGATGAGCACATCTTTGTTTGTGCGTGCGCTTTGGATAGATGGCACCGAAGTTGTGGGCAAACGGCGCACAGAGTAAATCATACGAGAACAATAGGGGTTAAACGCGCGTGAAAGTGCGCTGATTGTGTGTGTGTGTGTGTGGTGATTATAATTTACCGATGTTGATATTGGTGGTCTCCGGACACGTTGAAGAGAATTTGTGTGTGTGTGTGGGGGGGGCGCTTTATTGCCCGTAATAAAGGGCCAGGAAGAGCAAAGTGTGCTGGCATGAGATCGCGACGAAAACAAAGGAAAACCCCTTTGAAGCTTCTTCCGATCACTCACATCGATTGACGTGTTCTGCCTCCGTCGTTTGATGTCGGAGGTTGTATAAAAGTTAGGGCTTCAAATCGCTTTACACACACACACACACACACACACACTTGGCCGGCTCTGCTGCCTCAGCTCTCCCCCCGCCCCCGTTTGTCCCGTGATCTCAATAGGAGCGTGTGTGTGTCTGTGTATGTGAATGAACAATCGCCGCCCATTTTACTATGTGATGACGAAAATGGAGGAACATTAAAGTGATACACACACGCACGCCAGGAGCGAGAGAGAAGGAGATGACGGCAAAAAATAACAGTGTGAACTCAACAATAGTGAATGAGTCACACAACTTGAGTAAGCAGAAGGTGTGTGTGTGTGTGTGTCACTAATCCAACCCCCCATTTACCATATGTAGCTGGGATGGGGGTGTCCTCAGCAAATTAACGAGTACTTTGATCCAATTAAGATTTCTTCCTTTATGTGCATGGGAAATGGGTCAGTAGGTTGGCTCAAAGTGCTTACTCATCTAAAAGTTAAGGGTGATGAAGCAATGGGTGTGTGTGTGTGATGGTCCATCAGGTTTTTTTTTGGGGGGGGGGGGGGGGTTCTTCATGCCTCAGCCAACTTTTGCTCTCTGTCAGAGGAATCAAACAAATGAGTTTTAAAGGGAAGCAGGTGGGGGGGAATTGATCGGATGTCACAACGAAACATTTGTCTGACGCCACACTGTTGCAGTTTTTTCCTGTAAAAGGGTGTTGTTTGTTCTCCAGTAAGAAACTCAAAAAGAGAGAGAGAGACTGAAGTAGCTCGGGGGACAACATCTGCCCCTTTGACAGTTTCCTCAGACACTCCCCACACACCTCAGCACACCAGGCGTTAAAACAGGAGTTCTGCTACGTGTCGGCTGGCACTAAGGTTGGAGACCATCTGAGGAACTTCTCATCACCTCATGTGAGCAGAGATTCTGAACATTTAAAGAAGCAATATCATGGCAATTCCAATTTCCATCCATTCATTTGATGACCACGTGCCCTCAGTAATGCAGTAGAATACCTGTTAGTTTATTTAGGCTCCTGTGGTGCATGTGAGCGAGCGCTCGTGGGCATTAAGTTTGTCCCAGACAGGATAAATTTAGTCGGGAGAAGAGACGCAAAAACTCAGTCAACCAAGTGTGGAATTCCACCGTGCAGTGTGAGACTGCCCGGTGTGTGGCCGGGGGCTGAAAAACAGCATTTTTGTACTGCATTAGTTTATTTCAATTCATTATTAGACCGAGGTCAAACTGTAATGTGATGAATCTTAAATGATCATTGAAATTAGAAAAAGTCAAATTATAAAAGTGGGTAATAAGAATATAACAATGCATATGTATAAGGGAAAGGAAGTTAAAGGAATGAATATACTCGAGGCAGCAGCTAATGTAAAGAGAATCAAGAATGATATAAGAGCAAAGAAGAATATAGTTTCGAGACGTCATCTATCCTGAGTGAACAGGGCTGTGTGATAGACTAGTGGGGAGTTAACTTTCGGTTTGGAACAAGTGAAAGGAAACCTTTCTCAGCCTAGTTCCTCCCTCGTCTCTGGCGGTCTGCCACCGATGACGATGATGAAGATGATACCACGCTGGAAGCGAAGTGTATGAACCTACATTGTGTGTGTGTGTGTGTGTGATTCCTACACATAATTGAACACGCTCTCACACCCTGGAAAAAAAATGTCTTCCTTTACCTCCCCATCACCTCCTTTGACTACTTTTACCCACCTCGACCACACTGGTAGAATAAACAATGACTGGGCTGCATCGTTTCACATTTTCTGGGAGGACAGGGAAAAAAAGCCTTTAATATAAACAGCATTGGTATTTGTGGAATCTGTAAACAGACCTTGGATGTTCTCTGGACTAAAGGAAGCAAACTGCTGAGTCTGTGTCACAGTTGTTCTGATAAAGTCCAAATTATCAGAGAGTAATTACACCCACTGGGAGAGAAACACTGTGTCGGCCATCTGCACGCATGCTGTCATTAGCTATGAGCCACACAGGACACCCGCATACGTCCATGTTGTTTTTTTGTCATTTATCCACACACACACACACACACACAGGCTGTGGATAAGAGGGAGAAGATGGTGTGTGTGTGAGGTCAGCCTGCCCGGTGTCTCTGTAAACATGTTTATCATCCTCATAAACCTTATTATGAATTCCTTTCTGTGTCTGCTAAATAACGGTTAGTGAAGACGCTACTGGTTCCCATGGCAACAGTTGCCAAGGGAGCAGAGTCTCATCTTGTTAAGTGCATTTCTGAGCTATAGTTGAGCTAGGTGTGTGTGTGTGTGTGTGTGTGTTAGCCCTGGCTGTGGAATAGAAGCATTTGGAGAGACATGGCAGCATGAAGTGGGATTCTGCCCCTCTAATGGGTTTTGTCTTGAGCTTTTTTTAGATGACTTATTGAAATCATTCAACTGGAGAAGAAACGTTGTGGGGATTTTGAGTTTGCCCAAGGGTGGAAATCGAGAGTGACAGTGATGGAGGCATTGTCAGCTCTCAGTGATACGCCCACGTTCTCTTCGGTTTCCAGTATGTTGGGATTTATTTGCTGTTTTCCTTTAAGAGTCACAGACCAGGTGTTGAGTCATTTTCTTTTTCTGTTTCTCTCTCTCGCACACACACATTCACACACACTCCTGGATTCAGACAAGTAAGTGCCCTAAAGTGTTGTAGAGGCTGATGAGGAATCCAGACTGATGTTTGTGTGGAAAGCAGGGAGGAATTATTCATCAGATTCACACACTCAGTCTGCCAGCATATGTTTGTCACTCAGTTTTACCAGAAGCTAAAAAGAGAGGAAACAGGGCTTTTCCTGTAACAGCCATGGTCAGAGGCAAAGAAATGTCTTTTCAAGTCAGTTGACAGTCTTGTCTGTGTTGACGAGACTCGTGAACGGCACGTGTGTGCAACTCACGACTCTCACAAGATGACTGTGTGTCTGAGGTGTATTTCCGGAGCCATAAGTGAAACAGGTTCGATTTGTGAATTGACTGTTTTTGTCTCACATCTGCACAGACTTGTATTAGTCACACAAGATCACTTTTATCTTTTGAACAGTCAGAATGGCTGTTATAGACACATTAGGAGCAGAAACACACTTGATATTTGTTCAACAGGAAGCCACAGCCTTAAAAGCCGTTCCCGAGGCCTTCTCTCTTTCTTACACAGACACACACCCCGACCCCTCAGGGAGGCCTACTTCCTGTGGCTGTGACGACAACTTCCTGAGCTCTGTTCCCCTTTTTCTTAAACGTCACACGCGTGTATCTGATCAATAGAAAAAGAGATGCACCAACAGCACTAACCCAGTGGCATGTTGTCAGTCACAGCCCAGATGTCAGGGTGCTGAGTGCAGACAAAAGCCCCCCCCACCCCCAGTCGTTTGGTGTTTGGTCTGTTTTTCCACAGGCAGATGATATGTAGGCTAACCGTTTCTCACAGAGGGCCTGGAAATCAGCTTTTTCATCTCGGTAAAGGCTTTGCAGCCAACGTGTTTCTTAAGAATAAAAAGCTGGGTGGAAAAAGAGGTGGTGACAAACCAAGCAGCACATCGGCCCGGCACCGAAACAGCATTGGGTTTGCTTCCCACTTGACTGCTGAAATAAAAAGCAATGTCAACCCAGCAGAGGTTAAATGTGAAGTCTTGTGAATTCTCCTCCCCCCCTGGACTTGTCTCTGTCATGGCCTGAATGTAGAGCAGATGTGAAGGGGGGGGTCACATACAAGCCAAGGGGAGACACCGTAAGACAAATAGGAGCTTTTATCTTGCCTGTTATGGCTAACTGGCGTGCTGCTGCTGCGTGGGGAAGGTCTGGGTGTAACTGGGTGAAGGGGTTGGCCCAGCGCTCTGTCCCCTGGATGCAGGGTTGGGTTGGATGCTAGCAGAAGATAACGGTCCATCGCAGAGGTCAGAAGCTTCGGTGTTTGTTAGCAGGAACAATGTGGGCTTGCTGTGTCCTTGGCTGACCTACACTGCCACGTGTGCGCCGACTACTGATACTGTGTGCGCGCGCGCGCAAGGATGTGCGTAAGGGCCGGAATGGGATGAAGTTAGCCCGCATCACCGTTTTGGAACGGCATGCGCTGACGTTCGCACACAAACAAACAAACCCACGCGTACGCAGACACACACTGGGAGCCTGGCAACGAGGTGGAGGCGGACAAATGCAGGGGCTGGCCGTTCCTCTCTGTGTGTGTGAAAAATGCATGGTGTTTCCTCCCGAACATGATCTCTATCTGGGACTGATTATGTAATGGCCAAATGGCCTAGAGAGGGTGAGGGAGGACAGAGCAAGACAGAGGGGAGAGAGAGACACGCTTGGCCTTTTCCGTCTCTCTTTTCTTCCACTTCTGTCAGCCTTATCTGGTCATTTCTTATCAGCCAGGCTCTGCAGTGACTAGTCGGGACAGTAACGCACTCCATCTGTCGGCCGCTACTCACTTAAACTCTTCATTTCCAGTGGCTATTATCCTCTTTCTCATATGGTCTGAATATGGTCGATTTGAGCCGTCTTATTTATTGCTCTTTCCCATAGGTAATATTGGCGAACATCACTGCGCTTCAGAAAGTCAAATCAAAGGCCCAACAAAGCATTCATTTGACGTTGAATGTTACATTTTCTTACAGCAAATAGAAACATTAGTTACCAAGATGAGAGAAGTCTGCTTTTAGTTTTTTTTTGTGGTCTCACGATGCAGAACAAAAGAAGAATTTTGACACTAACAGATGGATACTTTTTGGAAAGTATCCATCTATTCCAGTCTATTTTCCACTCGGGGACCAGTAAAGGCCAGTGGCTGGGAGGAGAAGGGTGAGGGTGAATAGATTAAGACGACTGCACAGAGACAGACATCATTTGAACATGTTAATTTCAATGATTTGCTCATGTTAGTGACTATGCAAGCTTCCCTGTTTATAGCCACAAGCTTGTGACTTTGGTTTGTCTGTCACGTGGGATTACGGTGGATTTATGTAGTTTGTGTTTGCGTGTGTGTGTGTGTGTGTTTCTTGGTAAAACGCCACCGAGGATTCGAAAGGACTCCTTTATTTTTTTTTTTTTGGTCTAGCCTCATGCTTGGTGTGGTTGACAACAGTTGGCACGGCTTTGTCTGCTTGCCAAAGCTTCCTGCTTGGCCCCGCCTCCCAGCTGATAGCCGGCGTTGCCAGGACAATGAGCAACTTGCGTAACTACGACAACGAGGGCATTGACAGGAACCAGACTCTTTGATGTGGATGGGGGAATTCACGTGAATGTGTTTTTTGTAACAGTGAATTATGTCATCTGGGAAATAAATGATAAATATGTCACCTATTTACACAGAGTAAAAGAGTGGTTTAACACACTTGAAGTAAATGTACTGTAATTATTTTAACTTAACCCCAGTGTTATAGAGAAAGACTGCAGCCTGTTGTGTAGTTTGAGGGTGAAGTAAGGGTGTTCAGGAGATAACAAGGCTATGTGAATATTTGTGTGATCAGCATCATCTCTGTAGAATTTAGACATTATCATTTCTCTTGAACTTGTGGTTTAATTCCTCCCCCTGTGATGAAACCCCCGTATAGCTCATCACATCCTGTTTGCCGATCCAAACACACACACATACACACACTCAAGCAACGTGGTATGCTGCTTAGGAAGCAGAAATTATGACAAAGTCTGAGAAATTCCCGCAGTTCACACATCTGTGACGGCGCAGGAACACACCCCCGGTCACCCGAGTGTGCGTGGTGTCCCGTGAGGGCGGAGTTTAGGGCAGCGGTGTGTGGGGTAAGCCCTCTTCCAGGGTGCTGAGTCAGCGGGGGATCCCCCCAAAAAACGATATGCATGAAACTCAGTCGACAGTGTCTCCTCATCGCTCATCGCTGTGATAACTAAGTTTCATGGCTTTGGTATCATCTGATAGAACCTGAGCTGCCACATAACTACTGCCTGGCATCTGTGTACACTATCTGGTTTCAGAGGAGTTTCTCACAGTGTGCTGGTGGAGTAGCTGCGAGCAACGCGATAGCCGGGCTAGCAGCTGGAATAGACGACCATTTGGTTACGACAGACATAAACACACACCCTCTATAAAAGTGGTAATTACAGCCTCGGCAGCGTGTCCCCGTTTGCACTCTCAGTCACAACCGGCTGTCTTTGCTTTCCCTCTATATCTTCTTCTAATTTAAACCTCCCATTCTGTCTCGCTCATGCCATGTGTTTTATTATTTTACTATGTTTCGGCAGCGCTACACGTTCATGCGATAGTTGACTTAGCTCAGCTCTTCCTGTTCAAGCGAGACCGGCCTTGTTTGTGTCTCCACTTGCCTGTTAAGCTGCACAGTCAGAGAAGAGAGGGTGAGTGAGTGAACGTGGAACAGGACCCCCCCCTCGCTCCCATTGTATCGGCCTCCCTGCTGACTAACCCCTTTGGTTCTGAGCCACCCTCGGGTTTTCCACGCTGCTCTGAGACCAGGCGTTACCCCAGAAGTCAGGAAAGCGGGAGGGGTGAGGGTAGTGACGACTCACTGTCTAGTAACCCAGAGAAGAGAAGCAGGAGGACAAAGAGGAGCTTGGTTTATACTGAAATCAAAGACCACCCTCAGCCTTGATTGAAAACATGCTTTGTTGGATCATATTGTTTTTGTGACTGCTTGACACGAGTGTTTTTGTCTTCTCTGTCTTCAGGGTTCAGGAGACCCCAGAGGGATGATTGGCAGCCCAATCCGAGACTTAACACAACTGCGAATCAATAAGTTGGCGCTACTCAAAAGGTATGTTCAGCACGAGAGCGTGTCCGTATCATAGAGCACGTCGAGTGCGGTCCTGACAGTTGACGCCAACCTATCTTCACGTAGCAGCAGTGCCTGGTGGATGATGATGATCCCTGTGAGGCAGGAGGGGAGAGATAGAGAGGTGGTGTGTGTGTGTCACTGTACAGTCCTGAAAGTCGTGTGCAGCAATTAAAATATCCCCAACTGGGCTTTAAATAGAGTTGGTGGGAGGAAGACGAGGAGAGGAACTGGTGGGTGGAGGGACTGCGTACGACCAGAGCTAATTTAGGAAAACCAGTGGAAGAGTGCTGTGCTGAGCAAGAGAAATGAATCATAACCTGTGCGTGCACTCTCCCATAATGCATTACACAGTGCTCCTCACTTGCTTGAAAGTGTTGTCATTACACTTCCTGTACAATTGGGGCTGCAATTTGTTATTTTTACGGTAGACTTTCAAATCATAGTTGGACTTTTGACCACGCGCATCTGGTATTAACATGTGGATTTTGTGATCCGATCGCTCTGAGTGCAAGAAACACATCTGTTCATGAAGACATGTTGTTTTAAGCCAGTCGGAGTCCACAAGTGTGTCCAATGTCACTATGCGTGTGTGTCTGCACGAGTGAGCGAAAGAGAGTCTGTCTGTCTCAAGATGTTTAATAGTCAGATCCTCTTGAACCTGCTTTGGGATTATTCATTGTTTTTCTTGTTATTTTGAATAATTTAAATTTTTTGCATCTTCAGCACAACAGAAGTGGGTTTGTCACACTCGTTTTTTAACAGCAGCGGTGAACATGCAGGTGTAAACTCATCCTCTCAGGTCTTTGTCAGGTGTCTCTTTTGTTGTCTCTCTCGAATCAAGCGTTCTTTGAAGCTTGGACTTCTTTGTATCTTGACACCTTTTGTGTTTCTGCGTGTGTCAGTCAGTGTTTCAGGGAGGAAGGCGAGTTTATCGCTCACCTTCTTTGATGTCTTTTCCCCTCAACCGTTTTCCTTTGTGTCGTCTCATTTTGTGTGTGTATATGTGCGTGTGTGGGAAGGCGTGTGGGCGTTTTCATGGCACCGTTCCGACTCTCCACCTCCCTCCATCTCTTCCCTGTCTCTATCTTTTCTCCTTAATCTATCCTTCCATCCTGTTCAGACCGTCTGTCGCTGCTGCCCCCCTCTCCCTCTCCATCACGCCTGCCGTAATGAGATTAAACCTTAGTGTATCCATTGGGCATACACACGCACACACACACACACAATCATCCACTTAAAGGGGAGCAGACTATTCTCTCTCACATGCACTAAACCAGCACAAGCCTGACACGACCTTGCAGCTTGCACACTTGGCATTGCTTCCAGCACCCCTCACTCTTGTGCACAAACACGCACACGCTTGGCACGCGACCAAAGCCTCTCACTCTCCATCTTTCCCTCTGTCTCTTGTTATCAGGAGGCCCATAGTGAGGATTACAGTAACCCCAGGTCTGTCCTCGTAGGTGAGCTCCCCACTGAGCCATCTGGGCCGCAGTAATAATCCTATTCTTCACCAACTGGTTTAATGGCGCCTCCTACAGGCTGATTGATGCATAGCAGCCAATTTAAGACAAAGAAGTCATGATGTTTTGTGTGAATAATTGTTTTCCTGGGGAAATGTATAAAGTATAACAGGAGCAGAAGAAGAGAGTTTGCCTCTGCAGTCAGAGTGGAGGCTTTTACCAGCCCACTGCTGTTCATCGACTTCCCAGCGTGTCTGTGTCTGACCTGTTGTTCTCTGTGTCTGCAGCCAGTAGGCTTTTGGATTGTTGGTGCTGAGAACAGAAGAGCGGAACAGTCCAGATCTTCTCAGTGTCGGAGTGAGGCCCTCTCTGTGCTGCAGTGGAGGGCTTCACAGACATAGCTAGTCTGGTAAGTGTGAGCACTGTGATATGACTTACATGTTTCAATAAGTGCATTTAACCTAGAAGGTACAAACCCTTTTTTCTTCAAAAAAGTACAAAGTGCTATAAGTAAGTGGCATTTAAGTGCTACTAAATTGTTAGTTTAAAAATGTTATTCAAGGTACAGTGGGAAGAGGTGTGTTTTTAGTTTGCGGCAGAAGATGTGTAAACTTTGTGATGTCAATGGGGAGCTCATTCCACCATTTTGGAGCCAGGACCTGGATGTAGACTGGACCCGATCCGTTTGCAGCACGGTACGCAAGTACTAATGTTTTGAAGGGAGCGGAGTAGTGCGAGTGAAGGTAGAGAACAAGGCCTGTAGTACCTGCATGTTGGAGTAATAGGAAGCAGCAGCAGAAGCAGCCTGCCCTGGCCTCCCTAGACTCCCTCTCAGCCTCCCCCGAAAGACTCCAACGAAAAGACTCCTTTGACTTTATCCTCCGAGACTTCTTCCGCTGAAGCTGATGGCTCTGCAACACACTCACTCAGCAGAGCTCAACAGACACTTTGAACCACTCGTACGTGGAAGTCTACAAGTGATTACCCCTCTGTATTTGTTGACAGATTACATCTTGTGTTAACATATTTTATGACCTGTTATATTTTCACTTATTTTTGCATTATCCTCTGCGGCGCAAGTGCTTGTGTATTAATACATGTGACTGTTTTGCTAATATCCACAGGCTGGATGCATCACGCAGTAGAGCAGTTTGGCGGGCGTGGCGCACGGGATTCCTTCCCTCTGGACGGACTCAACCGGGGACCGTGGGCTCCCGTGGGCGGCCGCGCCTGGCAGCCACCTGCCAGGTCTGTAGCCGTGACAACGCCAACATGCAACCCCACTGAAAAGTCATGATTTCACATGTTACCTGACTGACCTGTGTCGGCTGTTTCTGTTTGTCATCAGATGTTTGCCTGGAATGAACCACCAGCTCCTTCCCCATCTACCTCCCGGTCCCGTGGGCCACCCCAATAAATTCTTTAGTAATGGGTAAGTCATCAGTGGCTTAATCTATAAAGCAACGTGTAAATAGTCAAAAGAGAAATGTACCAAACAAATCACATGATGATGATGATGATTCAGCTTTTTCTGTCTTTTTGGGGGATCTCCAGGCCCATGAGAGGAGGCGAGGAGCTCCCACAGCCAATGTTACCTAGCCTGCAGAGGGAGCAGCAGAGACCTCCTCATCTTCATCCTCCCCCTCCTCACCGAGCGTGGGAGCAACTAGGCCAGCTATATGAATCCCACCTCCCTCCTCAGGGACATCCTGCGGTGCCCCTGCCCAATGAGCACTCACTCCGCCTCCATAACGGAGGCTACGCTGGCAGTGGTGGTCCTCACCCAAACTCACATCTTCCGCACACCAGGCCCAACCAACTGCTGAAGGTGAGGAACACACTTGTGTATCAGGGTGACAAAAACGCCGACAGTGTTCACACTTTTGCTGTTTTCTTTGCTTTAGTTTGGGGGTCCTCAGGAGCAGCATGTTCCCCGGGGTCCACCATTGCTGGGAGATGACATGTGGGCTCAGGTGCACCAGGTAATTAGCTACCATCATGTTTCATCAGCTCTGTACACATCCAACATCTATAGTCTGCTGAAGTCACAGAGCTTTGGATTCATCTGCTATCAAACACATTTGACCTCTTTCTATTTACAGCAGAGGGGCTACCCAGGGAAGATGCTTGGGGGACAACTGAAGAGACCGGGCCCTCCATTGGGAGAACACTCTGTTATCCAGCACACTCCTCTGCCATCCCACCCTCCCTCTGCTGAGGACTGTCCCAGCCCCAGCAAGAGGAAAAAGAGTTCAGATCAGGTATTGAATGCAATTTCTTTCTATTCGTACCAAAAAAAGCCACAACACACGGTAATCATTCTTATCTTTATTGGTAAGGTTCGTTATTGTATTGTTCCACTCCCTGTGCAGGTATCCCATCCTGGGCTTCAGCGTTTCCCTGGTCCTGGCCAGTCTTTGTTGTCTCAGCAGCAGTCATCGATCCACCACCTTCCTCAAAAACCTGCCTTCTGGAACCCCCTGCACAAGGACAACAACGCTCCCTGGCAGCCCCGACCCTCTGACCGCAAGCACACAACATCACAAGAGTTCCAGGTCCAAACAGTAAGAAAATATCACTTCATTGACTAAACGTTACTTGGAGCCAGGGGTTAATATTTTTACATTGGATCGCGTGCTGCCATAAACAAGTATTGAATCCATTTCCTTGTTTAGTTAAGTGCAGCAGTGAACACGTCCTGCTGTCTGTCGCTAATAATCCCCTTGTTGCTTTCTTTTGCTCTGATTCAACAGGAAACCAACAAACAAAGAATGGGCAGCTATACCCAAAAGTCCTCTCCTGCCTCTTCCACCCCTTCGAACCTCTCCCCTCCATCCAACTCCTCTCCAGGAAGCTACAACCAGGGATGTGCTCCTCAGCTCCACAAAGACACATTCCAACCTCAGGCTGTGAACCATCAGTCGCCTCGCTCTTCCTACCCCACTCCCTGCCAGGCCGCGGAGCCTCGTGGTCCTCACAACCAGAGAGGCCCCCTCATCGGTGGCTGCCGTGCTACCTCTTACGCAGCATCTACCCCGACCAGGGGGGACAGAGATCAACACCTACGCGCCCAATCACCAGCAAACCCTCCTGCAACCAGCAGCAGTGTGCCTTACAGCCACTTCCAGCCTCATCCAGGGCTGGGGCACCAGGGTCCCCCCCACCCTCCTCCACTTGCCAGCAGCACCTCAGTATCTCAGCAACCGCAAACTGGGCCCCACGAGGCCTGGAGGTACCAGAGTAGGCCCAGCAGTCACTCCCTGGTGAGCACAAGTCATTCATGCAGTAGCTCATTTTCTGAAATAAACAGGCTTCAATTTGAACCCAGGCACAGTTGTTTGAGCTCTTTGTTATATTTACTCATTTCAATTGCTCCTTATGTGTTTCTTCAGGAATCGGCCATCTACAGGCCTCCGGGACTGCTACCTCATCACCAGCAGAGCCACAATCAGGCCGTGGATAGACGGGTCCCCCCCCAGCATCACCATCACCATCACATCAGTTCTCCTCTGCCCCCAACCAACTCCACCCGTACACCTGTCATTACCCCCAATGTTCCTGTACCCCAAGCCCCCAGCTCCATCAGTGGCTACGGCAACGCCACGGCAACCGCATCGCCCCCTGCTGGCTGCTCTGTGAACAATGGCCGCACTAATAGCAGCTGGCAAAGAGGTCGAGAGCCAGTACTCCAAACCTCCACCAGTGCCGTCGTTAGCTCCACCTCTCAGCTGAATGCTCTGCTGCATCCAGGTGGTCAGAGAGGACAAGCTCCCACTGCCGGCCAGCCTCACCAACAGGGGCCGCCCAGACCACAACAGCCCGTGAAGGGTAAGACGTCATATTATCCTCAGGCTGAACTGGAGCAACCTCCTGCATTTTCCTCCTCATCTTTGTTCTCCTCGGGGCACCAGAGGGCAGGAGACAGTGTTATAACAAGCAGGGTTTCAAATCCAGCTCCTTGCTCCGCTGTCAACTCTGCCCCTCAGCCTTCTAATCAGATCCTGTCCTCCAGACTGGCTCATCAGACAGACTCTGCCTCCACGCAGGCGTACGCTCAGTCCCACATTCATCCGCCTGCTCCGACCGCTATCCCCCAATCCATCGAGGAGGCTCTAGACAAGCTCGATGCTGAGCTGGAGGGACACGTGCGAGCCGAGGAAAGGAGGAAGAGAGACCGAGAGCAGCAAGAGAGAAGAGCGAGAGAAGAGGAGAGGCACAAGAAAGAATGGGAGATGAGGCAAAAGCAGGATGAGGAGAGGAAGAGGAAAGAGCTGGAAAAGAAGGAGGAGGAAAGGAAAAAGAGAGAACTGGAGAGACAGGAAGAGGAGAGGAGAAGGAGAGAATGGGAGAGGCAGGAGCAAGAGCGAAGGAGGAGGCAAGAAGAGGAGAGGAAAAGAAGAGAAATGGAACGGCAGGAGGAGGAGAGGAAAAAGCGAGAATATGACAGACGGGAGGAGGAGAGGAAAAAGCGAGAGTGGGAGAAGAAGGAGCGGGAAAGGAAGAGGAGGGAGCGGCGAGAAGTGGAGAGGCAGGAGCAGGAGAGAAAGAAGAGAGAGCTACAGAGGCAGGAGGAAGAAAAGAAAAAACAATTACAACTGGAGACAGAAAAAGAGGAGAAAAGGAGGATGGAGTGGAAGAGGGAGGAGGAACTGTGCAGCGCAAAGGGCAAAGAGCAGACCGCTATTGAAAACCTGGAGAGACTGCTCTCCAGCAACTCTTCCCCAACACCCCCACCCCCCCGTCTCTCTTCTGTTGCTGCCCCTCCTTCAGGTCCTCCACCCCCCAGTTCCCAGGCCTCGCCCAGCTACCCCTGGCTGAGCCGCGGCGGCGTCCTCCCCTGTCCACCAGGCCAGACACCCACCACCACATCTCTTGTAGAGAGGCTGCGGCCGCCTCCGCTTACACCTCAGACTGAGTACGCTCGAGAAAAGCAGAGGCAGAGGGAGATGTGGAGCAACAATGGCGGAATGACATTCAGTCCCTCATCGACACGCAATACCTCAGGGATGAACCAGCCGGCGTACATCAACAAGCCCCCGGCAATGCAAGCCGCACCCAACCAATCCAAAGACGCATCCAGGGAGAGAGACGGCAGCCATCACTCTCTCCCCAGCTTGGCACTTAGAGAGCCCCCCAAACTGTATCAAGCCTTCCCCAGAGAAAACCCACCGCCGCCGCTGTCCTCCAGCTCCACAGGAGGAATTCTCAAGCGGGTGACAGGAAGCGGTTTGGACCACGCCGCCAGCAGCGACTCAGACAGCGCTCAGTTTGAGGAAGAGCCCTCGGAGTTGTCCACGCTGCTGCCTGATGGTCTGGCAAACATAATGGCCATGCTGGACGAGTCTATCAAAAAGGAAGAGGAGATGTACAACAGCGAGAAGACCGGCTCCTCGGGTCTCCTCGACAACTTTTCTCCCGGTGTCCAGCCTATCGAGAGCTACCTGTGCGCCCCAGACCTTGTGCCAGCGACAAAGCATCAGCCCAGCCAGGAAGACTTTGGATCCGACCCCCACGCTAGTCCTCCTGTGCTCAGCCGCCAAGGCTCCCTGGCATCCCCCTGCAGCCGGACGTCTTCTCTCAACGAGGAGGATGAAGAATATCTTAAACCGTCTCGAAATGTCTCCAAACAGCCAATGCACATGGGGACGGGAGTAGGAAACACCAATTACCGCCACAGTGACCTGGCCAAACTTTATGGCCTCCCCGAGCAGACAAAAAGTGAGGCCGATGAGGACGATGACGAAGAGGATTCTGAAACTCCGTCTTGTTCGCCGCCACCCCAAAGACCCCACCTCCACCAGACAGGCGTCAACAGCAAGTCCCTAGCAACAGTCCTGGAGAGCCAGAAGTACGCGTACCGAGGTGGGCCTTTTGGGAGACCCCCTCCGTCTGCTCTGGTTGGGGTCAAATACTCCTCGTCGCTGTCTCTAGGTCCCGATATCTGCCGTCAGCAGCAGAGTGGCTCCCCCACATCAGATTCAACCAATCCACCTTTCAGTCCAGCTGTCCCTGCTCTAAAGTCCTCTCCCCCTCTTCTGCCGGATGACAAGAAAATTAAAATGGAGGACGCTGACATCTGGAGACATAGTAGACAAACTACAGAGGAAATCATAAACTCTATCAAAAAGGACAGTGTTCCCACCATCAAGCCCATTAAAGTGGTCAAGGAGGAGCAAGAGCTGACAACCATCTCAGAGTCTTCTCTGGCAGAGTTGGGCAAGAGCTGCGAGGTCATTCTTAGTCAACAGTCACTTCCCAAGAAGAACCTCCTGGATAAATCCCACAGTCGTGGCAGAGTGGAGGAGAGCCGCAAACCTGACAAAGTCAAAGAACGCAGAGATAAAGACAGAAACAGGGACAAAGACAAGAAGAGGAAGCATGGCCACAGCCACAGTAGCAGCAGAAAGCACGAAGACAGGAAAGAAAAGAAGAAGCATAGAGAAAGGAGAGATGAGATGGCACTTTCGTCGTCGTCGTCATCTTCCACCCATTCCAGCTCCAGCCGCAAACGGCACAAGGACAGTAAGAGCCATAAGGAGAAGAAGGATCGCAGAATCCTCGGCGACCTCAACCTCCAGAGTAAAGAGGGCTCCGAGAAGAACCGCAGTCACTTTGAAAAGCGCAAGGAGGCGTCAGGTGCCAGCTCCAACAGCGAAGGAGAGGCAGAGTGGACCTCGCGCAGTTCTGGAGAAAGATCCTCTGAGCTCAGGAGAGGCTCCGAATCAGGCTCTTCGTTAGGTTCCACAGATTTCTTGAAACTCAAGGCGCTGTCAGACGGGCCACCCAAGGAGCTAAAGATTCGCCTGATAAAAGTGGAGAGCGGCGACAGGGAGACATTCATCGCCTCCGAGGTGGAGGAGAAGAGAATCCCCCTGGAAGAAATCAACATCAACAACACAGCCAGTGAAATCATCAGGTCTTGCAAGTAAGTGCAACGTGGAAAAAGTCTTTTCACCTTTCTCTGGGATTAATGAGGTTGGAAAATAAAACACCACAAGTAAGTGACCCAAACCTGTGTTGTCTTTTCTCCTGTTCTAGGGGAGCCAGAGTCACAGGGAAGTTCCGAGAATCGTACCTGCTCCCGGCCTTCTCCGTGAAGCCCGTCATTAACTCGGAGGAAATCATTCCTAGAGAGAAACTCAACCCCCCCACACCCAGTATCTACGTATGTCACTGTGTGCTCTACATTTCTCACACACACACACACGTCACTTTGCTTTAGCCTCTGACATTAAAGTTTTTGCAAAGAACAAGCAGCTAAATCTATGACATCTACCTAACATCCAGTTGGCTTTATATTTAAGGTAACTGCGCCCTCTTGTGGGGAATGAGGAAAATACGTGTTTATTCAATCAAAACAACTTTATTTGTGCACTGACATGATTTTTTTTTACCCCCTGTGTAGTTGGAGAGTAAGAGAGACGCCTTCTCCCCTGTGCTGCTGCAGTTCTGTACAGACCCTAAGAATCCAGTTACTGTCATCAGAGGCCTGGCTGGATCGCTACGACTCAGTACGTTTACACATTCAATTTGTTATCTCTACTGATCCTTTAAAGAAATAGTGACTCTAGCCACGTGCCATTGTTTTCAACAAATTCCTCACCTTTGTCTTTAGACCTGGGCCTGTTTTCTACTAAGTCGCTGGTGGAAGCCAATGCAGAGCAGGCGGTGGAGGTGAGGACTCAGGTGCAGCAGCCTGCTGATGAAAACTGGGACCCCACTGGGACGGGTCAGACGTGGCCCTGCGAGAGCAGCCGCTCCCACACCACCATCGCCAAGTACGCCCAGTACCAGGCCTCCAGCTTCCAAGAGAGCCTGCAGGTACACATCTGGCACCACACCTGCCAATAGTTCGGATAACGTTTCTATTACACGCTCGGTTGATTTACTCTGTTGTCTTCAGGAGGAGAAGGGCAGTGATGAGGAGGAGGATGAAGATGATGAGAAGAAGCCATCCAGCTCTTCCGATGCTCCCATCAAGGACATCTCTAAAGAAAGTAGCAGGTAAAGACACATTTCAAACCAAGCTAAACGGGAACAAGCCAGTGTCAAGTCATTCGTAATGATGATGTGACGTTCTTCTCCTCAGTGCTGAGCAGAAACCAGTGGGGAAGATCATTAAATTTGGCACAAACATTGACCTGTCAGACCCCAAGAGGTGAGCAACACATCAAACACTAGTACTCTCATGACCTAACAGCATCTGTTACACAATAAATTCTGTACTACAGCTGACTGATGCCCGTCGTGTCTCTGTGCTCAGGTGGAAATCCCAGCTGCAGGAGTTACAGAAGCTGCCAGCGTTCATGCGTGTAGCATCAAGTGGAAACATGCTGAGCCACGTGGGCCATACCATCCTCGGCATGAACACGGTCCAGCTCTACATGAAGGTTCCAGGGAGCCGCACGCCAGGTAAGGGCCCCCCCGGTTATGTCTGGGTAATGTTCAGGTATTGCTACGGCAAATTGGAAGTTGAAATGGCTATTAAAGTGTCAAACTAACTCACTGAGGACGTTGTGTGTGTCTTCAACAGGTCACCAGGAGAATAATAACTTTTGCTCAGTGAACATTAACATTGGTCCCGGAGACTGTGAGTGGTTCTCTGTCCACGAGAACTACTGGCAGGCCATCAGCGACTTCTGTGAAAAGTGAGTATGCACAGCATCGTTCAGTTTGTCAAGCACAATATTATACAAACGATGACAACTTACCAATGTTGTGTGCGCAGGCACGGCGTGGACTATCTGACAGGGTCCTGGTGGCCGGTGCTGGAGGACCTCTACAAAGCCAACATCCCAGTGTACCGCTTCATCCAGCGCCCTGGAGACTTGGTGTGGATCAATGCTGGAACCGTTCACTGGGTTCAGGCCGTGGGCTGGTGCAACAACATCGCCTGGAATGTTGGGCCTCTCAATGGTAAGAGTGCACCATCTAGTGGCAGAATGCAGACACAACACTTTTAGAAGATGGCCTCTTCTCTAACACTGTCTCATGTGCAGCCTACCAGTACCAGCTGGCCCTGGAGAGGTTTGAGTGGAACGAAGTAAAGAAGGTGAAGTCCATCGTCCCCATGATTCACGTGTCCTGGAACGTGGCTCGCACCCTCAAGATCACAGACTCAGACACCTTCCAGATGCTCAAGTGAGTTTATGTGTTTACACATGGGTGGCTGTGGCGCAGGTGGTAGAGCAGGTTGTCCTGTGACCAGAGAGTCGCAGGTTAGAATCCGGTCCCCCCACTATCTAAATGCTGAAGTGTCCTCTTGTCGCTGTACTGTCGAGACCTTTCCTATCTTTATTCAAGAGCAGGACTTACTGATTTCTGGCTCATATTTTGTAACGCGCACGTATGAGTGAGAGAATTACAAAATATAAAAGACATGCTCTTGAATAAAGAAAAGGAGCAAACCGCTTAAACATACTGATTGATGTAGGATACAGAAAAAAAAATCTATTGCACATTTGGAGCATTAACAGTTGACAGTAACTTAATAAATGTGTGTGTTTACCTTCTTGTCAGACACTGCCTGCTGCAGTCCATGAAGCACATCCAGATCCTGCGGGACCAACTGGTGGCTGATGGAAAGAAGATTTCTTATCAGAGTCGGGTCAAAGATGAGCCGGCCTACTACTGCAACGAATGTGATGTAAGTACAAGTCAGTAACAACTAAGTGAAACTAAGACAGTGCTATAAACCTAGACAGGACTATTGGGAGTCCCCTCCAATAAATCCTACACTGATAAACATGACAATATACTTACTTAGTATTAGTTCGGTGTTAAATCACAGTAAAAACATTTCCTTTCTCTGCCGCAGCTGGAGGTGTTCGATCTGTTGTTTGTGACAAGTGAGAACAGCAACAGGAAGTCGTACGTGGTTCACTGTGAGGACTGCGCACGGACGCGTAGCCCCAACCTGACCAACGTGGTGGTGCTGGAGCAGTACCGCATAGAGGAGCTCATGAGCACCTACGACTCCTTCAACCTGGTGAGTCAACACTTACCTCTGTCACTGCAGCTCCAAGAGGCGCGGGTTCCTTTCTACCTGAAGTAAAAACAACTGTCAGTTATTCTACATTTATTCCCATTATTAGCAAACTAATCCTGGGTTGTGTTTCTCATCTTACCAGGCCGCCGCCTCCTCCTCCTCCCGGTGACAGAGCTCCCCTCCTGCACCTCCTCAGCCATAACCAAAACTCCTGCAAGCCAGGACAAAAGACACAGTTTCACTTTGGGTTTCAACTTGACCATTCATTATTTAACATCATTTTTGCTACTACTTGCCCAACAGCCAGTTGAATACGTTTACTCATCATTACTGTTTACAAAAAGAAATACCAAGCCGCCAATAAAATACCCGTTTACTCTCAGATGGTGCTTAGAAACAGGAACCCTGGCAACAGTGAAGCTGAGACCCAGGGGGCAGTCGGTGCTGCCATTGAACAAACTGTGGAGGATGGTTTCAATGGTGCGTTTCTGTCAGTACCAGAAACAACTTTTTCTGTCGTCGTCGTCGTCTTGAATACTGAAATTTGTACAAGCTGTTTGCAATTTTTCTGTGAGGTGCTGTCTTTTTTTAAAATAATTTATTGTTTTGTTTTTCTAAACTAGATCAGCCTACATATATACCACATTGGCCTTGTATTTAGAAAAGAGACAAAATAAAAAATACTAATAAGAGATATGAACATTTTTCTAAAGCATTAAGAATTTTAAAAAATACAATTGTTTGGAATGCTTCAAAACATACGGGTTTCAACGACTTTGGTTGTTTTGGGAGGGATTTCTTTTTTTGTTCTTCAGATTCTTGTATGTGTTGTAAATCTTGTGTTTTTACCAATTCTACTTTTCTTTCCTCTGGAGATTAATATTCAGTTGTCACACATCAGGTCTTTTTTTTTTCAATCTCTGTATGAACTCTTGATCTCTTTTAAAAAGAAAGGAAAAATCTTTGTCATCTGGTGTTTGTGTGTTGTACCTCTGATTGTTTTGTTCCGATATGCAGACTTAGTATTTGCCTGGATTTTTTTTTTTTCTTTTTGGCATTGTACATTTAATTTAAAAAATTTCCTCTATTTATTGGATATCAATGTTCTCCCTTTTTTTAATAGGGGTTGTACAAGTTTGCGATTTCTTTTCCTATATTTTTTATGGTGACTGATTGCTCTGTAAGAACTGAAATGTGGGGGTCGTGTGTGATCAGGAGCGGAGGCTGCTGTTTCTTTGGTGCTCGCCTCCCGACTCCTGTCTTTTTTTTGCTGATATATATTAAATGATATCTTTATCTTGAATATAACACCACCTTTCCTGTAGACGATAGGCACACTGCTCACGTAGAGAAGAGGACTAATGGAATGCTGTGTTTGTATGATCATTAAGGAGAAAAAACAAAAACAACTTTTTCCAAAGTGGTTTGAGAAGCGGTAATTTTTTTATTAAGTAGGGGGCTTTTAGACGAGATTTTAATGATTTTATGATATTATCTGTTAAATATAATAACGGGATAGATGGTGCTAAATGTTCTCTTTGAACAACATTTTTTTCTGTTTGTCTTCTTAAAATGAGAATTCTATTTTTCCTGTTGCAATATTACCTTAACCTTTTCCTTCTCTTTGTGGTCATTTATTTATAACTGCACTGTTTAGAGAATCCACACAGACATACTTGCAGACACACACACACCAAACTGAGCCAGACATGTCTTAAACACTTGTGAATTTGTGTGACATTACTATGACTATTAATAAACGCTTTTTGATAAATCCAGAAGCGACCTGATTTCTTCTCACATCTCATCAGCCGCAAACGTTACAACCTCAGTCAGCATCACAGACACAAAAATAAACTAAGACGAACCAACCAGCATCAAAGTTGGACTGAACTCAACTGCCTTGTTGTCGTCGTCACTGTAAATCAAGGACAAAACAAATACAGCAAATGATCTCTCTCCCAATTATCTGCATGCACGTAGGGTATATTTACTAAGTATTCAGACTCCTTCACTAGATAAATGGGTTCATAAGGCTGCAAAATATGTGTACTGTGCATACAAAGCTTATAAGTTGTAAACGTCAGCGTTTGTTGTTTTACAGGAGCAGACAAGTTGATGGACGTCTGTCGGATCTTACTCTACTGCACGTCATCTCATGTGACCTCAGCAGCCAGCTCGCAGCCTGCCTTCCAATGCTACAATAACAAGTCATATCCCTCAGACGTGACAGACGTTTGGCACCGTTTTCAATCATATCCTTACTCCTGTGCTTGCTATTGTTAGAAAAGCTCAAGTCGATCGAATAAAAGGGTAAACGAAAGAAGGAGGTCGTACAAGCGGCCCAACTTCACAGATGGCCGAGCAGGAAATTGCAGGGAGCAAGTAACAAGACAGCCCAGACTCAAGTTTCCCTCATGATCACTCGAATTACAATCAAACACTTTGAACCTTATACACAAAAAGCAGATTCCTAATGCTTGTTTTTCAATTGTAACAAACTTTAACTCGCCACTGTATCTTGTAATTGATTTTCCTGACACTACTTCACTGCCTGTATGCAAGTGAAAGAGTTATTCTGTGTTTTATCATTTGAGATTATTCTTAAATGTTGGGCACCAGAAAGCTGTTTCCTGTATATTTCTAAGTTCTGTCTCGATAGCGGTTATTAAGCCTGGTTGTATATAAACTTTCAGCGTTCAAGCAAAGTGACAGGTCGGATTGTCCTGACGTCAAGTTGGGGGCCATGAGAGGGACAGAGGAAATCCTGCTTCAAACCACACAGGAAGACCACCTCCATCCGTCTGTCTGTTCACCCTGCTGCAGTCAGGTGACACGAGAGGACGTGTGCTTTTCCCTCGCCAAAGAGAATACTTCAGTCGTCCAATCACAACAGCATGGTGTGATCATGATGAAAAAAAACTTTGAAGTGTATTTATGCCGCTCTTGTAGAACTTGAGATGAAAGATTATGTACCAACTATTTCATCTGTAATCACAAGTTTCCCACAGGAAAGTCCTCGTGAACTCGTCTGTCAGCGGTGACATAAGACAACATACTAGTCCCTCACTCTTTACTCTAAATATATCACATAATTGTTATTTTAATGCTGCATCTTGTTTTGAAATGATGGAACAATCTATGTTTAGTTTAAAAAAGACCACTGTATGGAAGTAAATAAACAGTGAAGCTCAAAGCAGAGGAAAAAGGCTAGAAATCCAGGATCAGACAAGACTAATTATTGAACTTGCTCTGATCTTGTTCTCCTCATTAACTGATTACCATCTTCCTCCATCCAGTCTTTATCTGAGCCACATCTCCTGTTGGAGAATGTATGTTTCACCGTATGTTGTAAACAGAACAGAGTGACGTCTCTACTCATAAAGTATCTCTCATGAAGCTGTCATGCGTTGACCTGATGTGTGACCTCTGATATAATATCAATATCTAAACCAATGTGAAAGGGATGCATTATTTCTCATGCATTTAATGTGTGGTTGGGGAGGGAAGGACCACCAACGATGACAAAACGTCAAACTTAATTAAGGCATGGAAACAACATAATATAAAATATGAACTTAAAATGGCGTCTGAAAACGGATAAAAAACGCCATAGTATTGTATGGCGTACGAAAAATCATTAAAATGCCTTTAAATTTGGTACAAACTTTCACTTGGACTCAAAGTGGACTGATTCAATTTTGATGGCTAGGTCAAAGGTCAAAGAGTGACCTGAAGTTACTGTGAATGTGACATATTAGGACTGCCATATGGGAATTTCATTACATCTACCACAAATCACTGATAAATTGATTAGATTTCAGCGGTCAAAGGTCAAGCTGGCTTCAAATGTTTCCGGCCTCTTGAATGTGATATCTTAAGACTGCTTAAGGGAATTTCTTCAACTTCAACTAAAAAATAAAGTGATTATGTTTCAGGGACCTTTATAGGAATCTGGAAAAAGACTGTGCAGAAATATATACACAGAACTACACTGGTTGGCAGATGCATACAACCACATACAAGTGCAGCAAATCTAGTTTTTACAACACTTAAATTCTATAAAATGTGGTTAACCCAAGATAACGAGTGTTGGATAAGTAACAAAGAAGTAAACACATTCTGTGTTCCTTAGCATTACCTTTCAGAACAAAAAAAGTACTAAAAACAGCTTTGTCTGTTAGGGGATATAACTTTCACACCACAAGTGGAGGAGGAGCCAACATAAAGAAGAGTGTTAGAGGTGGATTCACTTTATGTCAGACTGCTTCTTTTGCGATTGTCGTAGTCAGGATAAACAAATGACAAATGGTAAAACGGTCCAATATCTTCGACAAGGTACCAGGTACCGGTTCAGTTAAAAAAAGTGCTACTGCCTCTCTTCGGTTCATACAGTTATTTTAAATTGAGTCTTATTATATTTGTCCTGTTTGAATATTGGCATTAGCTTAACTTTTGGACACATAACCAAATAAAACCACCAGATTAAATCTGCTATATTTTGATATTCCAGACAATTAATATCTGGGTCACATCATTATGGTCTGAAACAAAGCTTAACCTACTATTTTCTTCAGCACAGTGCTATCTTTTCTCTACTACTCTTAACACACACAAAGTCTGTCTCCGTTGCCCTTCCCCCTCGTTTTCTGCTCTCCTGAACCTCAACTTATCAGGCAAGCCGCCTCACTCTGACCCCCAACATGCAACACCCAGCCCCCACTGCAACAGGCACAGGGTAAAGGGGGGGGGGGGGGGGGGGGGGGGTATAACTTGTCTTGGATATGACTGGTGGAATACATGTGCTGAGAGGAGTTGTTGGAGAAAGGCCGGGGGGCTGATAAGCCTTGTGGGTGGAGAGAAAGTGGGATGGATGAAGGGAGCGTGGGAGGAGGGAGGGAAAGAGAGAGAGAGAGAGAGAGAGCACTGTGGACACAATTAGATGGAGGGGGGTAAAAAGAGGAGGGTAGACAGAGAAGTTTGACATACTTAAGACAAAGGCCACAGAAATTGCAAGTAGACTTGTTGTCGGTAGACGAGGAAGGGGCATCTACGTGCTACGACTTCATCACCAAAGAAGAGGAATTTGATGTGGGAAAAAAAAAACAGACTATCAGTTCCACTGACAACTCTGGATAGTGGCGAGAAGAAGCAGCAGGAGAGCAGACTGTGGGAAGCCAACATACCAGCATACCACCACTAAAAAGATAAGGCTGCAAAAACAACTCTTAACTTCACACAAGGACAGGAGGGAAAAGTAAGGCAGAGGAGTCAAGAGTTTTAAGAATAAAAGGAAAAGTACGAGAGCTCTATTGAAGTGTAAGAGGAGAACAGAAGCGGTCTCAAGAAGAAGTAAGAAAAGCCGCAAACAACCTGGAGGAGGAACAGCAAGAGGTCCACCGGGCCCTACAACACCATGTGAGTACAAGAGCTGCTGCATCACTCGCATTTCAATATTATTCTGACTGAATAAGCCATGAGACTATGTACTTCTGATGTTCACCATGAATGAATGAAACACAAACACTGCTCTACACACGGTGAAAACACAATAAAGCCACATGGCTTATTTCAAAAAGACAAACTTTGAATTAATTACTGCAGCTGCTTTGTCCCAGACGACAGAGCTAAACAACAATAGGAATCTATTATCTGAGCAAAATAACACTAAAACTGGCTGATGAATTTAGAATCAAGATGTATTAGGTGACCACATACCACCATGTTGTAACACCATTCACTTCATTGCACCTTTCCGCATTCAAAATTGATTCATGTGGATCAAGTGATGACATGAAGTGTTATATTTAAAAAACAATAATGGAAACAGTGAGTAAAATGGGTGGAGCACCTGAATGTATTTTCAGTAAGGGTCCCAATGAGTCATCCCTCACGCTTAGACTTTTCCTGCTATGTGACCTTCCACCTCACAATAACACTTTGGACAACAATGGGAGACGCACAAAAATAAACACCATTAAACCACCCAGGACAGCATCATAAATGATGTCTTCCATGATGTCTTCCACCGTCACTGCCAATATCCAGTGAGTGTAAACCGTCAATGAGTTACTCACAGATGGTGCCCCTGTCTGGCTGGGGCACCACTGTGCCCTGACCTTTGAGAAGATGAGGATATCCCGTCCCACTCACGGCTGGGTACCACGTTCAGCAGGGTCCAACGGTCTCAGACCAAAGTCAATGGAATTTGAAATTACCAACCATAAAAGTTTAATAACACAAACAGGAGAGAACGTTAACTGATAAAACAAGGGGTAAGTTAAGAAGCCAGGGCTGTGCCATAGTCCCCCTTATTGTTATGAGGCCAATACATATTGATGAATTGATCATGGTAAATGGTGTGTATCTATATAGCATTTTTCTGGTCTTGAAAAGCTTTTTATAGTGCAGTTTTACCATTCACACACATTCATACAGTGCATCTCTGTGCAGCCCTTTCTCTATCCTGTGGCCACACAGGGCCAATTTGTGGTTCAGTATCTTTCGGCATTAAAAAGAGGCGAGACTGAAATCGAACTGCCAACCTTCTGGGTTGTGGACGACCTGCTCTACCTCCTGTTAAGTGTTTCTTTAACATGTCATAAAATTATAGCAGAAAAAAATCATTTAGGCTTTTAGAGAAAATAAAATGAAAATTGTTGAACACACATTGACCCTTTCGTTTGTTTTCCTCAATTAGCATGATATAACCTTTTTTTAAATAAAAGTAAAGAACAGACAAACAAACACTAATCTATTAAGTTGATGTATCAAGGCAGTACAATTTCTGCATCATATAACTATATTTTAATTATATTCTGATGTGAGCAAAGGTGCCGCTTGAACTTTAAAATCATCTGTACCTAATTTAATATGCTGGTACGACAACACAAACAAATAGTGCATATGTAGACAACACCCACTTGAACACAAACAGACTGATGTCACTTCGCCTTCATCTCTCTTCTGCATTATCTACATAAAGCAATTATTTGCCCCTTTCTGACGAATCAGATCTGATAATCTTCACCTCCCAGAACACATCACACAGGGCGGATAAAAACTCTCGGTGAACTTGAAGCCTTTGAAGGGTCAAATTTGTTTGGGTTCAAAAGTGCTGCCACAGTCACACTGTGATCTATTTTCTTCAGATGTCTTTTCTCCAAATACTCAAACACACTCATCTGGATTGATCACACGGTTTCTACACATTTGCTCTGTTTACCTTGTCACGGATTTTGATAAATTAAAATAATAAAAATGTCCGTCTCTTATCACTGATGCATTAACTGTATCTTTCTGCCCACAGTTCACTATGAGTATGAGTGATACTCTAGAGAAGGGGGCCCACCATCAGAACTTGGACCTGTCAGAGGAACTGCCGCCTCATCACCACCATCATCACACCAACCACCACCACCATTTGCATCACTCTAACTCTCTGGCCTCCACCACTGCTGTGGGTGGAGGCAGAGAAACACCTTCGCGTGTGGTCGTACCTCCTCCGTATTCTGCAGCAGAAAGTGGTGGTGGGGGCAGTGAAGCTCCTCTGGAGTTAAGGGGGTCCCTGGACTGCTGGGCCTGCTCCGTACTGGTAACAGCTCAGAATCTGCTGATTGCTGCGATCAATG
This sequence comes from Verasper variegatus, assembly GCA_026259375.1. Classification (NCBI taxonomy): domain Eukaryota; kingdom Metazoa; phylum Chordata; class Actinopteri; order Pleuronectiformes; family Pleuronectidae; genus Verasper; species Verasper variegatus. The sequence goes on from CM048059.1 coordinate 5,047,462, forward strand.
CCTGCCTCGCTGGACTGGTGTTCGGCACCATCCTGACGCCAGCCACCGTCATGGTGGTGTTTGGCTTCCTTTGCCACTCTACAGTAAGTAAGGGGAAGATAGGGGAGAGGGTGGATGAGGGTGTGAGCAGTCTATGCATGTCGAAGATGTGTAGATGCTCTTTTTCTGCAAGAAAATATTGAAAAGCCTTAATTTAACTAGCAGCGAAGGAACATCATCATCCAGCAGACATTCAAAAGCAGCACAGTGCTCTTTACTGAGAGGGAGAGTTAGTTAGACTAAATGCTAAAGCATACACTTGCTCCATCTAAACAAATGATGAGCGGAATGGAGAGATAGCCACATCCATCTTTTTATGATAGACATGAAAGTCTTAATCTCGCAACTTTGATCCAAAGGTTTGAAATAGTTCTGCCTGGGGCTGAGGGTGGGGTTTGGCTCCATCAGTGAGAGGTTTCATAATCAGATAAGTTTGAGGTTTTCTCAGATGTTGAGAGATGGATGAACTGCAGGGAGGCAAGGGGTCAGGAGTCTAGGGAGCCAAATTTTTAAGACTGCTAGGTAGTTAGCTTGGGATTAAAGAACTATGAAATATGAAAGTACATAGATGTGTGTCATAAGATGTAACATACCTACGAAATGTACATGTAAACAAATCAAACTACTGCTCCTATGAGCATTATACTGGACTACCCCAAGAAGTCATGATGGTTTAAAGAGTTTTAATGCATACCAATGGCATTTCTGTTGGCTGTGGACCTCCTTAATGACCGGAGAGATCAGGATTCTCTCTGTTCTCCTGCTCTCACAGTTAGACCTCATGTGACAGCAGCTTAGAGGGGGATTAACCAGGACCTGGGAGCATCGAGAAAGGGGGAGAAATCCAAAGGAGAAAAATAGGGTGAGAAGACGAAGTTGAGAAAGAACCAAGGGTTAAGTATTTCGGGATCTTTAACTTGAGCAGGCTACACTTTCAACATATATTTGAGGAACTTCAGTAAAGAAACACACACAACACAATACTCCACAAGCAAAAACACTCTTATGGCCTCTCACGGGAAAAACCCTCAGCTCTAGAGCCATACACGAGGCCTCACCAAGAACAAACAAACATGGGCATACTTGTGCGAGTCTGATCTATTACAACTCCTACCCTCAAAGCTGCCCTGCACTCTCCTTTTACCCTGTATTTTTTCTAAGCCATGTACTACAGTTTAAACCATCTCGAGCTTGCTTACTCTGTCCCTTGACCTACCTTATTGAATATTGATATTAGTGATCTGGGATTTTCTGAGATACATGAGCTATTACCAGCTTAGCTATTGTCTCGTCAACATGCACTCTACTATGATAAATACTCTTCTCCCTCCAGAGCTCACTCGGTCCTGCAAACCTTTTTTTACTCCCTGCATTTTCCTCGTGCATTCAAAAGTTCACTTCATCCTTCATGGGCCGATAAGATGAACCAGGCCTGCTGTCTCCCATTCCTCCCTCACACTCAAATCCTGACCCCTTCACCTCTTCTTCTCCCACTCCCCCACTGATGCTGCTCAGCAACAAGTACTCTGACGGTGCTTTGACTTATACTGATCAGCCGCTTTGAATCTACTTGGCAGAGTGATGGAAATGATGCTGTTTTTAAACAAGTTGCTAAAACGGTGTTATTTCTTGACAAAAGTTATGTTTAGTGTGCTACGGATTTAGAGCATTCATATGTGAGAAAGACTCGCGACAACCATCTGGTGTCTGTCCACACTTCATACACACATACCACACAGTGCACATCATCTCCTGTCTTTATCTGTTATTCCCAGCACTTCACACAAGTATTGAAATATTTGATGCTCTCTATGTGAAAACGTAACAAAAACATTCTGCATTTGCAAAATGTGTAATTCAAATATTGTGAACCTTGACTGACATGATCAATTTGATTAATGTATTACTGAAAACTAAATATTTCTCCTGTAGAAGTACACAAACACCATCTCTAGCCTGCATTACTGCTTTATAATTTCTGTAATACAATGTCCATAATGTTATAATTTAGGACTTCTCTCTCAAAGTTGGGGTTTCATTGTTGCATCATCATATTGTGTATGCTGCTGTAGTTTCATTAAGACACTGAGTCCCTGCCACTTGTGGGCTGAGTTACTCTGCACCTGATCTTCAACCTCACACTGAAAGCAAAATAAGTTTAAATCAAATTCCAAATACAAGCTGATGAAACATTTCAAATCACAAAAAGGCTTGTGATTTGATACATGGACTAAGTAAAATGAATTTCAGTAAGCAAGATCATTACTAGCAGAATGGAGGATTAAACTGGAAGTGTTTGTGTGTGCAACTGTGCAAGTGGAGCATTCTTGAAAATGTATCAGTGTCAGTCAAGCGGCCCTGGTCAAATAAAGGTTACAAGAGGTTGACATGGGTTACACGCTGACAGACTGACCTCATCAACAACCTTTTGCCGTGTCATTATGTCCTTCCGTTGTCTTTACAGGTCCGCCCTCATGGGACGACCCCCTACTGCACAGACCTGCTGACTGACGGAGGCTGTGTGGCTCTACTGGTGGTGGGCTTCCTCTTGGTGACCCCTCTGCTGGTCTTGGCACTGGCTGCATACTGTCGCCTGGCCCGTCACCTCCAGCTGGGCCTGTGCTTCATCCCGTACAGCCGGGCCGTGTACAAGAACCTGCCAGCCACGCGACACCGCGGCCTGTGCACCGGCTGCTGCGGTGGCCGAGATGGAGCTGAGAGTAGCGGGAAAGGAAAAGTGTGGGTGTGAGAAATGGCAGAGAAAGATGAAAAAGACCATTAGATGAAGAATATGCAGGAACTGAACACAAGTGTCCTTATGTTCAGACAAGTTACATCTTATAATTACTATTAACTCTCTCCCATACTTAAACACATTATTTACAGAGCAGAAAAAATATAGAGTGCAATAGCTATTTCAAAATTTCAAGACAATAAAGAAATGGGTTATATTTATAGGAAAATATTCAAATGTGCGTCACAAAATGTCTGTCAACTGTCAAGGCAACACGAAGAGCTATAAACTTATCTTGTCATAATAAAACAATAAAGCATCTTATCAGACCTGCATATGACCTGAATGAAAAAAATATATATAAAAATGGTTGTATTGACACTAAACATTACTGGATCATCACATGCATTTTATTATGAAACTGTGTCTAGCTTAGTTTTGTGTAAAGCAAACTGTGACTGCAATTTCTTGTATTATTTACTTGTTTTTTTTAAATAAAGTTTTTGGATTCAGCTGGGGTCTGTCCTGGAGTAGAATGAGGTGGAATGGGTTGGGTCTACTTCTAGGAAAAGGGAGGGTTTATGTAAGAGTTTTCAGATTGACCTCAGTACCAGCCATTGGAGGCATTGTGACTACAGACGGGAAAAAAATAAAACTCACATTTCTGAGTGGCTCGCGAACTACGCAGCTTTTCTACACAGTCCCTGGAGTAAAATTGGGTCTGGAACATGATTGAAATTTAGAAAATGCCTGTAGGTGCAGCCACACAAGAGACTGAGCAGATACAAGTTCTTATTGCGCACTCAAGTGGTAAAAGAGTGGAATTACAGAGGAGAACAAAACATTTTTCCCATTAAAATGAACATGTAAAGAATTAGGTACATTTTGGCAGACACAAAGTTCCAATACAGCTGGACATACATACAGTATAAGCCTGTGGTTTATTTTTGACTTCATTCAAACACTCAAAGTTTAGGAGTTTTGAACACTTGGTCAAAGAGTAGTTTTTTATGGCTGCGGCTGATTTGACAGTTGATCTTTGTGAGTGAAGCAGGTAAAAGTACAGAGAATAAAGGTCCCTGGAGTCAGAAGTGTTGAATAATACAGACAAGCTTTGAAATAAACACCAAGACACTCCGTCTTCACAGAAAATCATTATTACTCAATTCAAAGGAACAATACTTTGAATTAGAGAAATAAACGTAGCTTTTTCTTACATATCCAATATATTTTGGGAGCAGCTGTGTAATACAGGACATGTGAAAGACTCAGATATTCACCATTCATTAGTTTTAATTTGATATTCAACATTTGAATCAGGGGAGAGCGCGAACGCAGTCCCCCACTACCAGAAATTATGCAATCGAGATTCCCACATTTGGGGAATTCGCAGGGGTCAATACAGCCGAAGTGCAATGGCTATACCTCGCCCTGGGTGAACCACCTTCTTGATCATGGTATCTCCCTTGCCAGGTAAGTATGAGTTGTACACGGCTCGTGGGGCGAAGTGATTCAGCCACACACTACTCAGACTGATGGTTACACGGAAATAAGCAACGTGGTAAACATCGACGATCGCAGCGTTTAGATTTCAAGAGTCGGTCGTAGAAATAAAAATAAAAACACATTCAAAACTAAACGTTTGATTTGAGCGTGTAGTGCGTTCCTTTTCTCTCCCACAATGCTTTGCTTTATTGTTTTACAGTACGGTCCAATAGTGTGAGACCACTTCCCCGTTCAAGTGAAGGAGGAAGTGGTCTCAGAATTTTGGACAACACTGTACGCGTCACGTGGCAGGCCACTACCGGAAACACTGTTTTCACATAAACATCTTCGTTCAGTGGCGTCATAAATGATCTAATATACAAACTCCACTTCTAATAACTACAAGATAAATAGTGGTGACGTTTCCAGGGACAGTTTTACTTTAACCCGTCGACTATAAGAGAAACAACGTAAAGTGACGTAAACTAAAACAACACAACAGCAGCTGTGGCGCCTGCTGGTGGATGCACACAGTCATTACTCCATAATTTAGTAGTGTGGAAGTCAAAATATTGTACAAATCCGCACAGGTTTGATAACAACACACGTTCATTTCATTTATTAACCGGAAGCTAGTTGAGCATTAAGGGATACATGATACAGAAATGTGACAACTTGCGTTTCTCTTACTCTTTGGTCTACAAGATGAGAAAAGTCGACCCACTGACTCTCTATTGATGTTCTCCTCTGAATGAGGCTTTAATTCGCTGTCAACATTGAATCTTATTTTCTTACACAAACTATACGCCAGTGTCTGATCAGCCACGAGATGCTAGGCTACAGCTAGCTCCCCTTTACAGTAGTTCCGGTTTGACCGGTCGCATCGTCAATTAACGTCAATTAACGTCAAAACCCGTGTTTCCCTCGTCTTCAACCCTAACGACTTCAACACGTAAACAGACACGAGTGAGACTAGTGTCACAGTCAATAAATGTTTCTGGAAGTGTTTCTTCTCACCTGAGAGTTGAGCGTCGACGTGCGCAATTAAAAACATTCCACCAAACCGCCCCCCCAAAAAAATAAAACCTCTAACTTTGTCTCCAGCTCATGTTGACAGTCTTCCTCTGTTTGTAATCGATATATTCCTCAAAGGTCTTCAATAATAATCATTGAATCCACAGATATTCGTGGTAACACGCGGCCGCAAAACACAGAAACAGAGGTTTCGCCAATGACGTACAGGTGCGCAGCGCGGAGGTGGAAATTACCCGGATGCAGATTCAACAACATACATTCACAACAACAAAAATAAAAATAATATATACACACGGTAATACCTGTAAGGAGATGAGATGAATAGATAAGATAATTTAAATTACATGTCTGTTGTTGAATCTGAGGTAACGAAATTAATGGGTAAAAGTAATTGGTGAATTCAAATTTCAGGCAGCACTCCACCACTGATGCTGCTCAGCAACAACTACTCTGACTGTGCTTTGACTTATACTGGTCAGCAGCTCTGACTCTACTTGACAGAGTGATGGAAATGATGCTGTTTTTAAACAAGTTGCTAAAACAGTGTTATATCGTGACAAAAGTTAAGTTTAGTGTGCTACGGATTTAGAGCATTTATATGTGAGAAAGGCTCACGACAACCATCTGGTGTCTGTCCACACTTCATATACACATACCACACAAGTATTGAAGTATTTGATGCTCTCTATATGAATACATGGATGAGTAAAATGAATTTCAGTGAGCAAGATCATTACTAGCAGAATGGAGGATTAAACTGGAAGTGTGAATGTGTGCAACTGTGCAAGTGGAGCATTCTTGAAAATGTATCAGTGTCAGTCAAGCGGCCCTGGTCAAATAAAGGTTACAAGAGGTTGACATGGGTGACACGCTGACAGACTGACCTCATCAACAACCTTTTGCCGTGTCATTATGTCCTTCCGTTGTCTTTACAGGTCCGCCCTCATGGGACGACTCCCTACTGCACAGACCTGCTGACTGACGGAGGCTGTGTGGCTCTACTGGTGGTGGGCTTCCTCTTGGTGACCCCTCTGCTGGTCTTGGCACTGGCTGCATACTGTTCGCCTGGCCCGTCACCTCCAGCTGGGCCTGTGCTTCATCCCGTACAGCCGGGCCGTGTACAAGAACCTGCCAGCCACGGCGCACCATGGCCTGGGTACCGGCTGCTGCGGTATGATTACTATTAACTCACTCCCATGCTTAAAAACATTATTTACTGAGAAAAAGAAAAATATAGATTGTAATAGCTAATAAAAAATTTGAGTTGTGAACAGTTACTCAAAGAGGAGTTTTTTTATGGCTCCGGCTGATCTGACAGGTGATCTTTGTTAGTGAGGCAGGTTAAAGTACAAGGAATAAGATCACAGCAGTCAGAAGTGTTGAACAATACAGACAGGCATTGAAATAAACACCAAGACACTCCATCTTCACATGAAATATTATTTATTTCTCAAATACATCGTAACAATACTTTGTATTACAGAAATGAAGTTATCCAATTTATTTTGTGAGCCACTGTTAGTAACTATAATCACTGATTGAATTAATTCAAAAAAAAATGGGAGAAGCAGACAGCACAGTAACCTCATGTAAAGCTACATCCATACATCTATGTTTTAATACTGAAACATTTGAATCTGCACTCGCTATCAGTAATAACTTCCATTCATACCATCATTGTATTCATGTGGTGTCAGAATAATCAGATAAATGAGCTCCCCTGTAAATACCTTCATAATATAAATGGATGTTAATTTTCTTAATAAAAGAATATGTCCTTGCTTCTGAAGTTATGACTAAATTTCATACAGAACCCGTGAACGACTCTGGTCTTAATCCTTAGTTAAAATTGATTTAATTGTGCAACATTAAATCAGGGGAGAGCGCGAACGCAGTCCCCCACTACCAGAAATTATGCAATCGAGATTCCCACATTTGGGGAATTCGCAGGGGTCAATACAGCCGAAGTGCAATGGCTATACCTCGCCCTGGGTGAACCACCTTCTTGATCATGGTATCTCCCTTGCCAGGTAAGTATGAGTTGTACACGGCTCGTGGGGCGAAGTGATTCAGCCACACACTACTCAGACTGATGGTTACACGGAAATAAGCAACGTGGTAAACATCGTTGATAACACCATTTAGATTTCAAGAATCAGTCGTAGAAATACAAATACAAAACGTTTGATTTGAGCGTTTAGTGCTTTCATATTCTCTCCCACAATGCTTTGCTGTATTGTTGTACAGTAGGGTCCAATAGTGTGAGACCACTTCCCCGTTCAAGTGAAGGAGGAAGGGGTCTCGGAATTTTGGAATGCACTGTACGCGTCACGTGATACGCCACTACCGGAAACACTGTTTTCACGTAAACATCTTCGTTCAGTGGCGACATAAATAATCTAATATACAATCTCCACTTCTAATAACTACAAGATAAATAGTGGTGACGTTTCCAGGGACAGTTTTACTTTAACACGTCGACTATAAGAGAAACAATGTAAAGTGACCTCATCTCTATGACAACACAACAGCAGCTCTGGCGCTGTCTTATGGATGCACACAGTCATTACACACTTACTTTGAAGTGTGGAAGTCAAAATATTGTACAAATCCACACAGGTTTACAATAAAAAACATAAGGACAGGGTGATGGAAGGGGATTGTAGGGGATGAGTAGCAAAATGCAGGAGATAACCAACAAAACATTCTGTAAGACAATTTACATCGTTATAATTACTTTTAACTCTCTCCCATGCTTAAAAACATTATTTACTGAGCAGACAAAATATAGAGTGTAATAGCTATTTCTCAATTTCAAGACAGGCAAAAAAAAAAAAATCACATTTCTGAGTGGCACACAAACTACACAGCTTTTCTACACAATGACTTTTGTCAGAAAATGTCCCTGTAGAAAAATTGGATCTGGAACATAATTGGAATTTAGAAAATGTCTGTAGGTGCAGCCACACAAGGGACTGAGCAGATACAAGTTCTTATTGCGCACTCAAGTGGTAAAAGAGTGGAATTACAGAGGAGAGCAAAAACTATTTCTGATTTAAATTAACATGTAAAGAATTAGGTACATTTTGGCAGATACAAAGTTCCAATACAGCTGGACATACATACATTATAAGCCTGTGGTTTCTTTTTGACATCATTCAAACACTCAATGTGTAAGACTTGTGAACACTTGGTCAAAGAGTACTTTCTTATGGCTCCGGCTGATCTGACAGTTGATCTTTGTGAGTGAGGAAGGTAAACGTAAAAACAATGAGATCACAGGAGTCAGAAGTGTTGAATAATACAGACAAGCATTGATATAAACACCAAGACACTCCGTCTTCACATGAAATCTTTATTACTCAATTCAAAGGAACAATACTTTGAATTAGAGAAATAAACGTAGCCTTTTCCGTCATATCTAATATATTTAGGGAGCAGCTGTGTAATACAGGACATGTGAACATCAATGATCTTCATCATTTTACAGTTTTAATTTGATATTCAACATTTGAATCAGGGGAGAGCGCGAACGCAGTCCCCCACTACCAGAAATTATGCAATCGAGATTCCCACATTTGGGGAATTCGCAGGGGTCAATACAGCCGAAGTGCAATGGCTATACCTCGCCCTGGGTGAACCACCTTCTTGATCATGGTATCTCCCTTGCCAGGTAAGTATGAGTTGTACACGGCTCGTGGGGCGAAGTGATTCAGCCACACACTACTCAGACTGATGGTTACACGGAAATAAGCAACGTGGTAAACATTGATGATCGCAGCGTTTAGATTTCAAGAGTCAGACGTAGAAATACAAATAAAAAACATTCAAAACTAAACGTTTGATTTGAGCGTTTAGTGCTTTCATTTTCTCTCCCATAATGCTTTGCTTTATTGTTTTACAGTAGTGTCCAATAGTGTGAGACCAATTCCCCGCTCAAGTGAAGGAGGAAGTGGTCTCAGAATTTTGGACAACACTGTACGCGTCACGCCACTACCGGAAACACTGTTTTCACATAAACATCTTCGTTCAGTGGCGACATAAATGATCTAATATACAAACTCCACTTCTAATAACTACAAGATAAATAGTGGTGACGTTTCCAGTGGCAGTTTTACTTTAACTCGTCGACTATAAGAGAAACAACGTAAAGTGACGTAAACTAAAACACAATAGCAGCTGTGGCACAGTCATTACTCCATAATTTAGTAGTGTGGAAGTCAAAATATTGTACAAATCCGCACAGGTTTGATAACAACACACGTTCATTTCATTTATTAACCGGAAGCTAGTTGAGCATTAAGGGATACATGATACAGAAATGTGACAACTTGCGTTTCTCTTACTCTTTGGTCTACAAGATGAGAAAAGTCGACCCACTGACTCTCTATTGATGTTCTCCTCTGAATGAGGCTTTAATTCGCTGTCAACATTGAATCTTATTTTCTTACGCAATCTATTGTAAATTAAATAATGGCTAACGAACATTACACAGCAGTTTTAACGCCAGTGTCTGATCAGCCACGAGATGCTAGGCTACAGCTAGCTCCCCTTTACAGTAGTTCCGGTTTGACCGGTCGCATCGTCAATTAACGTAAATTAACGTCAAAACTCGTGTTTCCCTCGTCTTCAACCCTAACGACTTCAACACGTAAACAGACACGAGTGAGACTAGTGTCACAGTCAATAAATGTTTCTGGAAGTGTTTCTTCTCACCTGAGAGTTGAGCGTCGACGTGCGCAATTAAAAACATTCCACCAAACCGCCCCCCCCCCCAAAAAAACCTCTAACTTTGTCTCCAGCTCATGTTGACAGTCTTCCTCTGGTTGTAAAAGATATATTCCTCAAAGGTCTTCAATAATAATCATTGAATCCACAGATATTCGTGGTAACACGCGGCCGCAAAACACAGAAACAGAGGATTCGCCAATGACGTACAGGTGCGCAGCGCGGAGGTGGAAATTACCCGGATGCAGATTCAACAACATACATTCACAACAACAAAAATAAAAATAATAATATATACACACGGTAATACCTGTAAGGAGATGAGATTAATAGATAAGATAATTTAAATGACATGTCTGTTGTTTAATCTGAGGTAACGAAATTAATGGGTAAAAGTAATTGGTGAATTCAAATTTCAGGCAGCACTCCACCACTGATGCTGCTCAGCAACAACTACTCTGACTGTGCTTTGACGTAAACTGGTCAGCAGCTCTGACTCTACTTGACAGAGAGATGGAAATGATGCTGTTTTTAAACAAGTTGCTAAAACTGACGGAGGCTGTGTGGCTCTACTGGTGGTGGGCTTCCTCTTGGTGACCCCTCTGCTGGTCTTGGCACTGGCTGCATACTGTTCGCCTGGCCCGTCACCTCCAGCTGGGCCTGTTCTTCATCCTGTACAGCCGGGCCGTGTACGAGAACCTGCCAGCCACGCCGCACCGCGGCCTGGGTACCGGCTGCTGCGGTGGCCGAGATGGAGCTGAGAGTAGTGGGAAGGGAAAAATGTGCGTGTGAGAGAAGGAAGAGAAAGATGAAAAAGACCATTAGATGAAGAATATGCAGGGACTGAACATAAGGACAGGGTGATGGAAGGGGGTTGTAGGGGATGAGTAGCAAAAAGCAGGAGATAACCAACTAAACAATCTGTAAGACAATGTACATCATTATAATTACTATTAACTCTCTCCCATGCTTAAAAACATTATTTACTGAGCAGACAAAATATAGAGTGTAATAGCTATTTCTCAATTTCAAGACACGTAAAATTTACATTTCTGAGTGGCTCGCAAACTACACAGCTTTTCTAAACAGTCACTTTTGTCAGAAAATGTCCCTGTAGAAAAATTGGATCTGGAACATAATTGGAATTTAGAAAATGCCTGTAGGTGCAGCCACACAAGGGACTGAGCAGATACAAGTTCTTATTGCGCGCTCAAGTGGTAAAAGAGTGGAATTACAGAGGAGAGCAAAAACTATTTCTGATTTAAATGAACATGTAAAGAATTAGGTACATTTTGGCAGACACAAAGTTCCAATACAGCTGGACATACATACATTATAAGCCTGTGGTTTCTTTTTGACATCATTCAAACACTCAATGTGTAAGACTTGTGAACACTTGGTCAAAGAGTACTTTCTTATGGCTCCGGCTGATCTGACAGTTGATCTTTGTGAGTGAGGAAGGTAAACGTAAAAACAATGAGATCACAGGAGTCAGAAGTGTTGAATAATACAGACAAGCATTGATATAAACACCTAAGACACTCCGTCTTCACATGAAATCATTATTACTCAATTCAAAGGAACAATACTTTGAATTAGAGAAATAAACGTAGCTTTTTCTTTCATATCAAATATATTTTAGCAGCAGCTGTGTAATACAGGACATGTGAAGAACTCTGATCATCACTATTTCATGATCTTCATTTATTGTTTAACATTAAATCAGGGGAGAGCGCGAACGCAGTCCCCCACTACCAGAAATTATGCAATCGAGATTCCCACATTTGGGGAATTCGCAGGGGTCAATACAGCCGAAGTGCAATGGCTATACCTCGCCCTGGGTGAACCACCTTCTTGATCATGGTATCTCCCTTGCCAGGTAAGTATGAGTTGTACACGGCTCGTGGGGCGAAGTGATTCAGCCACACAAGACTCAGACTGATGGTTACACGGAAATAAGCAACGTGGTAAACATCGACGATCGCAGCGTTTAGATTTCAAGAGTCAGACGTAGAAATACAAATAAAAAACATTCAAAACTAAACGTTTGATTTGAGCGTGTAGTGCTTTCCTTTTCTCTCCCACAATGCTGTGCTGTTATATGTTACAGTAGGGTGCAAAAGTGAGAGACCAATTCCCCGCTCAAGTGAAGGAGGAAGTGGTCTCAGAGTTTTGGACTACACTGTACGCGTCACGTGGCACGCCACTACTGGAAACACTGTTTTCACATAAACATCTTCGTTCAGTGGCGCCATAAATGATCTAATATACAAACTCCACTTCTAATAACTACAAGATAAATAGTGGTGACGTTTCCAGTGGCAGTTTTACTTTAACCCGTCGACTATAAGAGAAACAACGTAAAGTGACCTCATCTCTATGACAACACAACAGTAGCTCTGGCGCCATCTGGTGGATGCACACAGTCATTACTCCATTATTTAGAAGTGTGGAAGTCAAAATATTGTACAAATCCACACAGGTTAACAAAAAAAAACATAAGGACAGGGTGATGGAAGGGGATTGTAGGGGATGAGTAGCAAAACGCAGGAGATAACCAACAAAACATTCTGTAAGACAATTTACATCATTATAATTACTTTTAACTCTCTCCCATGCTTAAAAACATTATTTACTGAGCAGAAAAAATAGAGAGTGTAATAGCTATTTCAAATTTTCAAGACAAAATAAAGTACATTTACTGAAAATATTCAAATGTGCTTCACAAAATCTGACTCTCAGGACAACACAAAGAGCTATTGATTTGATAAACTTAACTTGTCATTATGAAACAATAAAGCATCTAATCTGACATGCATGTGACCTGAATGAAACAAATAAATAGAAAAATGGTTGTATTGACACTAAACATTACTGTATCATCACATGCAATTGATTATGAAACTGTGTCTAGCATAGTTTTCTGTAAAGCAAACTGTGACTGCAATTTCTTGTATTATTTACTTTTTTATATAATGAAGTTTTTGGATTCAGCTGGGGTCTGTCCTGGAGTAGAATGAGGTGGAATGAGTTGGGTCTACTTCTAGGAAAAGGGAGGGGTTATGTAAGAGTTTGACCTCAGTACCAGCCAACACCATTGTTGGCATTGTGACTAAAGACGTCAAAAAGAAAAACAAGTCACATTTCTGAGTGGCTCGCGAACTACACAGCTTTTCTACACAGTCCCTGGAGTAAAATTGGGTCTGGAACACAAATGGAATTTAGAAAATGCCTGTAGGTGCAGCCACACATAAGACTGAGCAGATACAAGTTCTTATTGCGCACTCAAGTGGTAAAAGAGTGGAATTACAGATGAGAACAAAAACAATTTCTGATTTAAATGAACATGTAAAGACTTAGGTACATTTTGGCAGACACAAAGTTCCAATACAGCTGGACATACATACATTATAAGCCTGTGGTTTCTTTTTGACTTTTGACATCATTCAAACACTCAATGTTTAGGAGTTTTGAACACTTGGTCAAAGAGTAGTTTTTTATGGCTGCGGCTGATTTGACAGTTGATCTTTGTTAATGAAGCAGGTAAAAGTACAGAGAATAAGGTCCCTGGAGTCAGAAGTGTTGAATAATACAGACAAGCATTGATATAAACACCAAGACACTCCGTCTTCACATGAAATCATTCTTATTTCTCAATTCAAAGGAACAATACTTTGAATTAGAGAAATAAACGTAGCTTTTTCCGTCATATCAAATATATTTTGGGAGCAGCTGTGTAATACAGGACATGTGAACATCAATGATCTTAATCATTTTATAGTTTTAATTTGATATTCAACATTTGAATCAGGGGAGAGCGCGAACGCAGTCCCCCACTACCAGAAATTATGCAATCGAGATTCCCACATTTGGGGAATTCGCAGGGGTCAATACAGCCGAAGTGCAATGGCTATACCTCGCCCTGGGTGAACCACCTTCTTGATCATGGTATCTCCCTTGCCAGGTAAGTATGAGTTGTACACGGCTCGTGGGGCGAAGTAATTCAGCCACACACGACTCAGACTGATGGTGACACGGAAATAAGCAACGTGGTAAACATCGACGATCGCAGCGTTTAGATTTCAAGAGTCAGACGTAGAAATACAAATAAAAAACATTCAAAACTAAACGTTTGATTTGAGCGTTTAGTCTTTTCCTTTTCTCTCCCACAATGCTTTGCTGTTATATGTTACAGTAGTGTCCAATAGTGTGAGACCAATACACCGCTAAAGTGAAGGAGAAAGTGGTCTCAGAGTTTTGGACGGCACTGTACGCGTCACGTGATACTCCACTTCCGGACACAGTTTTCACATAAACATCTTTGTTCAGTGGCGTCATAAATGATCTAATATACAAACTCCACTTCTAATAACTACAAGATAAATAGTGGTGACGTTTCCAGGGACAGTTTTACTTTAACACGTCGACTATAAGAGAAACAACGTAAAGTGACCTCATCTCTATGACAACACAACAGTAGCTCTGGCCCCATCTGGTGGATGCACACAGTCATTACTCCATTATTTAGAAGTGTGGAAGTCAAAATATTGTACAAATCCACACAGGTTAACAAAAAAAAACATAAGGACATAAACTTAACTTGTCATTATGAAACAATAAAGCATCTAATCTGACATGCATGTGACCTGAATGAAACAAATAAATAGAAAAATGGTTGTATTGACACTAAACATTACTGTATCATCACATGCAATTGATTATGAAACTGTGTCTAGCATAGTTTTCTGTAAAGCAAACTGTGACTGCAATTTCTTGTATTATTTACTTTTTTATATAATGAAGTTTTTGGATTCAGCTGGGGTCTGTCCTGGAGTAGAATGAGGTGGAATGGGTTGGGTCTACTTCTAGGAAAAGGGAGGGGTTATGTAAGAGATTTCAGATTGACCTCAGTACCAGCCAACACCATTGGTGGCATTGTGATTAAAGACGTCAAAAAGAAAAACAAGTCACATTTCTGAGTGGCTCGCGAACTACACAGCTTTTCTACACAGCTTTTCTACACAGTCCCTGGAGTAAAATTGGGTCTGGAACACAATTGGAATTTAGAAAATGCCTGTAGGTGCAGCCACACAAGAGACTGAGCAGATACAAGTTCTTATTGCGCACTCAAGTGGTAAAAGAGTGGAATTACAGAGGAGAACAAAACATTTTTCCCATTAAAATGAACATGTAAAGAATTAGGTACATTTTGGCAGACACAAAGTTCCAATACAGCTGGACATACATACAGTATAAGCCTGTGGTTTCTTTTTGACTTCATTCAAACACTCAAAGTTTAGGAGTTTTGAACACTTGGTCAAAGAGTAGTTTTTTATGGCTGCGGCTGATTTGACAGTTGATCTTTGTTAATGAAGCAGGTAAAAGTACAGAGAATAAAGGTCCCTGGAGTCAGAAGTGTTGAATAATACAGACAAGCATTGAAATAAACACCAAGACACTCCGTCTTCACAGAAAATCATTATTACTCAATTCAAAGGAACAATACTTTGAATTAGAGAAATAACCGTAGCCTTTTCTTTCATATCCAATATATTTTGGGAGCAGCTGTGTAATACAGGACATGTGAAAGACTCAGATATTCACCATTCATTAGTTTTAATTTGATATTCAACATTAAATCAGGGGAGAGCGCGAACGCAGTCCCCCACTACCAGAAATTATGCAATCGAGATTCCCACATTTGGGGAATTCGCAGGGGTCAATACAGCCGAAGTGCAATGGCTATACCTCGCCCTGGGTGAACCACCTTCTTGATCATGGTATCTCCCTTGCCAGGTAAGTATGAGTTGTACACGGCTCGTGGGGCGAAGTGATTCAGCCACACACTACTCAGACTGATGGTTACACGGAAATAAGCAACGTGGTAAACATCGACGATCGCAGCGTTTAGATTTCAAGAGTCGGTCGTAGAAATAAAAATAAAAACACATTCAAAACTAAACGTTTGATTTGAGCGTGTAGTGCGTTCCTTTTCTCTCCCACAATGCTTTGCTTTATTGTTTTACAGTACGGTCCAATAGTGTGAGACCACTTCCCCGTTCAAGTGAAGGAGGAAGTGGTCTCAGAATTTTGGACCGCACTGTACGCGTCACGTGGCACGCCACTACCGGAAACACTGTTTTCACATAAACATCTTCGTTCAGTGGCGTCATAAATGATCTAATATACAAACTCGACTTCTAATAACTACAACATAAATAGTGGTGACGTTTCCAGGGACAGTTTTACTTTAACCCGTCGACTATAAGAGAAACAACGTAAAGTGACGTAAACTAAGACAACACAACAGCAGCTGTGGCGCCTGCTGGTGGATGCACACAGTCATTACTCCATAATTTAGTAGTGTGGAAGTCAAAATATTGTACAAATCCGCACAGGTTCATTATTTTTTAAAACCGGAAACTACTTGAGCATTCAGGGATACCTGATACAGAAATGTGACAACTTGTGTTTCTCTTACTCTTTGGTCTACAAGATGAGAAAAGTCGACCCACCGACTCTCTATTGATGTTCTCCTCTGAATGAGGGTTTAATTCGCTGTCAACATTGAATCTTATTTTCTTACACAAACTATTGAGTTACATTATTACATTACATTTCATTTAGCTGACACTTTTACCCAAATCGACTTACAATGAGTGCATTCAACCACGAGGGTACGAACCCAGAACAACAAGAATGAAGAAAGTACAATTTTCTTCAAAACAGACTACAAAGTGCGCGAGTAAATAATGGCTAAAGAATATTACAAAGCAGTTTTAACACTGATATGACAATTGATCTTTGTTAGTGAAGCAGGTAAAAGTACAAAGAATGAGATCACAGGAGTCAGAAGTGTTGAATAATAAAGACATGCATTGAAATAAACACCAAAACACTCCATCTTAACAAGAAATAATATTTATTTTTCAATTACATTGGAACAATATTTGTATTAGAGAAATAAACTTAGCTTTTTCTTTCATATCCAATATCCAATATATTTTTGGAGCCACTGTTAGTAACTATATTCACTGATTGAATTTACTTAACAAAATGGGAGATGCAGAAAGCACAGTAACCTCATATTAGGCTACATCCATGCATCTATGTTTTACTGCTGAAACATCTTAATCCGTACTCGCCATCAGTAATAATTTACATTCATACCTTCAGTGCATTTGTGTGGTGTCAGAATAATCAGATCCCCAGTAAATACGATGTTCTGGTCATTACCTTAATAAAGAATATGTATTTACTGCAGATGCTATTACTCTTAACTTCAATACAGGACCTATGACCGACTCTGATCATCACCAGTTGATATTTATTTATTGTGTAACATTTAATCAGGGGAGAGCGCGAACGCAGTCCCCCACTACCAGAAATTATGCAATCGAGATTCCCACATTTGGGGAATTCGCAGGGGTCAATACAGCCGAAGTGCAATGGCTATACCTCGCCCTGGGTGAACCACCTTCTTGATCATGGTATCTCCCTTGCCAGGTAAGTATGAGTTGTACACGGCTCGTGGGGCGAAGTGATTCAGCCACACACTACTCAGACTGATGGTTACACGGAAATAAGCAACGTGGTAAACATCGACGATCGCAGCGTTTAGATTTCAAGAGTCGGTCGTAGAAATAAAAATAAAAAACATTCAAAACTAAACGTTTGATTTGAGCGTGTAGTGCTTTCCTTTTCTCTCCCACAATGCTTTGCTGTTATACGTTAAAGTGTGAGACCAATTCCCCGCTCAAGTGAAGGAGGAAGTGGTCTCAGAGTTTTGGACGCGTCACGTGGCACGCCACTTCCGGAAACACTGTTTTCACATAAACATCTTCGTTCAGTGGCGCCATAAATAACTTAATTTACAAACTCCACTTCTAATAACTACAAGATAAATAGTGGTGACGTTTCAAGGGACAGTTTTACTTTAACTCGTCGACTATAAGAGAAACAACGTAAAGTGACCTCATCTCTATGACAACACAACAGCAGCTGTGGCGCCTGCTGGTGGATGCACACAGTCATTACTCCATAATTTAGTAGTGTGGAAGTCAAAATATTGTACAAATCCGCACAGGTTTAGAACAACACACGTTAATTTCATTTATTAACCGGAAGCTAGTTGAGCATTAAGGGATACATGATACAGAAATGTGACAACTTGTGTTTCTCTTACTCTTTGGTCTACAAGATGAGAAAAGTCGACCCACTGACTCTCTATTGATGTTCTCCTCTGAATGAGGCTTTCATTCGCTGTCAACATTGAATCTTATTTTCTTACGCAAACTATTGGGAGTTAAATAATGGCTAACGAACATTACACCGCAGTTTTAACGCCAGTGTCTGATCAGCCACGATATGCTAGGCTACAGCTAGCTCCCCTTTACAGTAGTTCCGGTTTGAAAGGCCACATCGTCAATTAAAACTAGTGTCACAGTCAATAAATGTTTCTGGAAGTGTTTCTTCTCACCTGAGAGTTGAGCGTCGACATGCGCCATTCAAAACATTCCTCCAAACCGCCCCCCCCCCCCATAAAAATAAAACCTCTAACTTTGTCTCCAGCTCATGTTGACAGTCTTCCTCTGGTAGTAATCGATATATGCCTTAAATGTCTTCAATAAAAACACTAAATAATCATTGAATCCACAGATATTCGTGGTAACACGCGGCCGCAAAACACAGAAACAGAGGTTTCGCTAATGACGTACAGGTGCGCAGCGCGGATGCGGGAAATTACCCGGATGCAGATTCAACAACATACTTTGAAAACAACAACAAAACCAATAATACATTTAAAAAAATCATATTTACACACTGTTATACCTTTAAAATGAAAAAATCATAGTGATAAGATACTAAGTGATTTAAAGCTGATTGAATTTGATCTTGTGTTTACAGACATGTTGAGTCATAGGAAAATGTGTCATCCTATGTTAAAAGGGCGGATGTTAAGACAATGAAAAGAATGGAGGCTTGTTGGATTTGCCTCCAAATAAAGACAGAAAGTTAAAGTTGGGTTTGAACCCAGTGGGAAATGATGTCTTGAAGATCAAGTCATGCACACCACCGCCTTACATTTTGCTTTCTAATCATCAGCCCAACACTTAGCCAGGTAATTACCTGTTAAGCCTCTCTGACGGAAAAGAAGGTCAAGAGATGAGAGCGGAAAACCGAGCGGACAGGACGGTGCGCAGCCGTTCCCAAAGCACGAAGAGGACACGTAGGGCCGGGCTCCTCAATCTCTTGTTTTCTTATCTCATCGTTTAGGAGAGGAAGATAAGGTAAGCAAACTGCACAGAAGTGCATGGGGATTGAATGATTTGCAATTACATTGTTCTCAGAAATTTTGATTTTAATCCATTTGTAAACCCTCCAAAAAACAGATGTAAAAATATTTCTGCTGCCTTGGATACATAGTGTGAGTCCCTGTTCATCCACAGCATGTCCAAGACAGGAGAGAGGACCCCCTCTACAACTTCTGTCAGCTCCGTGGCATCAAAAGACAGGTACATTCATTGCAAAAATCTCACTATGCTTTTCTGTATTTGACACTGGTAACATTCTTGGAAATGCATCTATCCAAAGTGTTTGGTTGACGACCCTGTTCACGTTTGATCCCCAATTTGTAGCAAGACAACGCTGGTATTCAAAGGCTAATTGTGCGTTAATTCTTTTCATTTTAGCAAAGATGGCGACCCTAAACCTGGCATGTCTCAAGACTCCCCGGCGGGTTCAGTCTCCGATACACCCAAGAAATCTTCAAAGAAATCCAAAAAAACCACAGAGAGTATGAACAAAGTCTACAACTCTGTGCTCAACAGTGTTTTTGGAGCGGTAAGTAGCTGACTCCCATATCTTGTGAGGCACATGTACTGTATTTACAAAGAGGACACCCTCCCACTGCTGTGACCTTTAACCTTTGACTGCACGATGACTTTAAAGTTCACATGTGGTCATTTGTTTCATTTTAGCACCTTCCTGCCACAGTTAATACCCTTTCATAAAAGTTTGTTTTTGCACTGATGAAACTTACTGATAATTTAAAGTATCGATTTTTAAAATAAAAACCACACACTGAGAGAAGCTTGCAGATTTCTAAAATATCCTTAATTTATATGATTCAGATCTAAAAACATAGATCATTATCTGTACGTCAGACATAAAGAGTCAGGCAAAGGTTGAGGTGGAAGTCAGGCGATGAATTTAGAGCCTTGTTCCTGATCTTTCTGGAGCTGCTAATCCTGGTGTTGCTACAGCATTAGCAGCTCATTAGTGGGGGATCAATGTTACATTTCATTAGGGTCATGCAGTTGAAGAGCACCACCGAACAAATTCGTTGCTTCAACTTGTAAATGTGCAACTGTACGATGTATCGTTGTGCTGCACGAGGCGATAACAGGTGATTCATGAGAACCATACCGTGAATGCTACACATTCTCACATATCACCACCCATCCCTGTTATTGAATGCTGTCCCCATGTTTAAAGTTTGACAGTGTTTGAAAATCCAAGACATTATAGGCATTAAAATGAAATTGTGATATATTAAATTAAACGTGTGTGATTACTGTTCCTGCAGGAAAGAGAACTGGCTCAGGCTGAGTTAGATGGTACGTCTCTTTGCCGCATTACAATTAATAACATGTTAATAAAACAATCCATCATCTACAATACTGAAAATATCAGCATTAAATAATCTTAATGATTATAATCTGTGGCCCTATGACCTTTCTCACAGAGCTGCAGGAGGCCTTCAAAGAGTTTGACTACGACCAAGATGGATACCTCAACTACAAGGATGTGGCTGAGTGCATGAGGACGATGGGATACATGCCCACAGAGATGGAGCTGCTGGAGATAGTGCAACAGATAAAGATGAGAAGTGAGCAAATTGTGGTTGTAAAATATTCAGTTGTTCTAGCAAGTATAAAATGAAAATCTGATTTTAGACATTTTCTTTGCCCATTTCCTCTCCGCAGTGGGCGGATTAATGGATTTTGAGGACTTTACTGAATTAATGGGACCCAGGATGATGGGAGAGACTGCTGACATGCTGGGACTCAAGGAGCTCCAATCTGCCTTTCTGCAGGTCAGTCGGTCAATGATGCATTTTTGAAGTCATCAACTTTGCCAAGTCTGTTTGTTTGTAAATTTGTGTTGCAATGTTTCATTTTGATTTGATCTGGCAGTGATGTTTTCCTCAATTTCCTTTTGTTGAAAGTTTGACCTGGATGGAGATGGAAAGATCAACCAGGACGAGATGAAGGAAGCAGTGAAGACGCTGCTGGGAGAGAAGCTGAAGAAAGGAGAACTGGAGGAGATCCTGAAGGAGCTGGACATTAATGCAGATGGAATCATTGACTTTGAAGGTGGGAATCAGTGGTTGAGACACATTGTGTTTCAAAAAGCCGATTATAAAATGGATTACATCTATGTGTGCTATTGAAGATGCATTAAAACGCCACTCACTGGCTGCAGAACTGACTGAACTCTGCTCTGTCTTCTTTCTCCTTTAGAGTTCATGATGATGCTCTCCATTCGTTAGCAGCGGGAACGGCCGACCACATGGACACAATACACAAACACTTCTGAGTCACTCCACGGATAGTAAATCGGAAACCACTCTTTGGTTGCTTAAGTAATGAGAATGATGCAGCACAGCATCAAATACACTCCATGCTGTCATCTATGTTTTTGTAGATGCATGTTTTTCATACAAATCATGTAAATAAGACTAAAATGTTTTGCTATTTTAATAAAGAAATGTAAATCAGTCTTGTTGTCTTTCACTGTGAAACATCCACAACACTATTTCAATATAATGCAAGAAATAATTAAATTCAGTGATTACATTTAAACCTTTAATACATTGTTTTATTCCAAAAACATCCTTTATTCCCTCCAGGTCACTGTTAAACAAACTAGAAATGATAAAATAACTATTATCATCTAGACAATATAAGTTAAATATAAATTAAATTCATGTCACTTTTAAGTTGTTAACAACAATGCAGCTTTGAGCGTTGTCAAGTTTACTCTCGTAGAATTGTAGCAGCATTGCACATCCAAAAACATGGTGCATTTGCGTCACATTTCAGAGTAAAATCCCCCATCAGGGCAATATTTGATGGAGCAACCATCGGAATATCAAATTATCTTCTATTTGAAAATCTACTGGCATAACACTACTGGTATCTAAATCTTCTTATTATAACATCCAACTATATGTGCACACAACTCAGGAACATCTGCAACATGCAGCACATGTAATCTGCAGAAATCAAAGAATTGCTGTCATGGAATAAGAAAGGAGAGATGGTTAACCCCCTGAAAGTCCCACTGCATTGGTGTCTCAGGTGGAGAGGGTATGGATGCGTCAGTCACGACCTGGGTTTTAACACATGCATTTCACTTATATGTTAGTGTTTTTGTTTTTTTTCTTCAAAAATACATATGAAAAAGTCACATTTATCTTGTTTACAAGCCATCAGAATGTAGCTTTGATGCCTTTATCGACCTTCAGCTCTCTCCAATCTTTTAGTCAACTGCAAAATTCTAAAACACCACTTATTAACAGTGCATGCAGGGTCAAGATGAACCACTAACAACTGATGTCAAAAATAAAAAACAAAACACATCTGACGTAGCGTACCAGTCCTCTGCAAACCCTATTAACACCTGTGTCATGCTTCTCCTGTCCACTCCTGGTATTAACATCTGACACATTCAATCACAAGTGGTCAGCTCTAAGTTTGTCAGTTCACACCTGGCGTTAGAGTGCGTCCTAAATGTGTCTCCTGTGACATTTGATCAGATCTCTTTTCCAAAAATATTCACTTTGTCTCTGGCTGTGAATAAATTATCACAAAATAAAAATCTTGACTCAACCATATCTCCTCCCCTTAGGAGAATGTTTGCTCTGTAGCTTTTTTAACCTTTCTGACAACGACACATCTATAAAGCGGCTGTTGTAAACAAATGCTTTTAAGTTTTCCAAGCATATGAGAGCTTGCAAAGTTAATTTGCACATTTTGTTGTCAGGTGTCTGTAGCATGACACATAAACTGCATGTGCTCTCAGTACTTCAGGATGCTGCTTTGGATTTAAAGCCCAAACCAAATGTTTTAACGCAGCGTTGTGAGAACATCATGGATAGATATAACTGTAAATGTGTCTGTAGCAAGTTAGAACTTAACCACAACATCATGCGTGGGTGTTTTATCCAATGGTCAAACTGCAGTCACTAAAAATCACATCACAACATCCCTCACTGTACAGCCCCTAACACAACAAGCAAGTTGCTACTACACCTGTACCTCTTGTCTTTCTGTCAATATTAGTCTCCACATACTATAAACCCACTCAATTTCCCTTCTTCTTCTTCCCTTCTCTTTCATTTCATTCCTTTCATCTGTCTACTTTTAGTCTCCCTAAATGGTAGATAGATAAAGTTGGATAAGCTTCTCCTTGTTCATCGAAATTCACATTTCATAGTGTCTTCATTGAGCAAGAGCTTGACTAGTAAGACTTGTCGACCATCTTTTGTTTACAACACATTGGTAATCTCATCAGCAAACTCAGCCATGATGTCATGCACCCAGATGTCTCGTTCCTCCTGGGAAGTGTCGACCAGGAAGACTGTCAACTTCCTCTCCCACGGGTTCGTGGCTTCCTGTAGGTTCTCCAGCTGGGCCACGAGGGGTTTCTTCTCCACGTGGTTCCTGAAAACGATGGAAGCTTCTTCTGACCACTGCCTCAGCTTCACTCCTGCGGAGAGTAACAGAGAGGAAACAGTCCGTTCTCAGATCAACTTCACGCACACGAATGACACAATATGAACACATCCGCATTACGTAATAAAAACATCTGGCAGGTAATTGCCAGTGTCTTAGAAACAGAGGGTAGAAGAGTGGTTGTGCTGATTGCAGCTTTAATTAGCTTCATTTTTTTAACCATAAGAACAAATCTTTACTGTCCCTCTAATCGCTCTTTTCTATTATTGGGCATGTTGTGTCTTCATTACCAATCAATCAAATTTTATTTGCGCAGCCCATTTTCACAAATCACAATTTGTCTCATAGAGGACAATTGCATATAGCCTCGTGTAGAGTTTGGATAAGACATCAGTAGCTGGACTCCACTCACCAGCCAGCTGAGCAGTGATTCCCTGAAACGGCAGCTGCCTGAACTCCTTGATCAGAGGTCTGAGCTGGGTGCAGCTGACCAGCTCATGTTTACCATAGTCCAGCTCATAGACAGACACCAAGCCATTGGTCAGAACTCCCTTCACCAACACACGATGCCAGCTGAGAGAAGAAAAGGATGAAGAGTAGTTACCGTTACTGGATATCCACTACACAGAAACATGTCCGAAGTCTCCACAAATACTCAAATGTATTATTTCCTAGCTTCTTTCACTTGCGCCAACTGTTTTTATGAAATGTAATTACATTGCTTCACTCACTTGTTCTCCACTTTAGCAGCATATATCTGATTCTTCTCTATGTTGAGTGGTTTTTCTTCAATTTTATTGTAGTACAGAATCATCTCTCCCATCAACACCACCAATTTGTACATATCTCTCCAGGGCTGCAGCACAAAGTGGCCCGGATGGCACGCCACAGATACATAGACATCTATGTTGTTTCCTGAGGAGAAGAAGATTAAATTAAACCCCTTTACATAGGTTTTTTTCTGATGCAGACTTCATCCCTTGGGAATTTTACCTTTAAAGGAGACATATTAAGCTTTTTCATTTTTATCTTTCCACTATAAATCTTGTTATAAATCTTTGTGTATGCAAAGTTAAAAAGTCCAAAGTCCACGGTAATGACAGCTCCCACCATCCACAGATAAAACTGCTACTGAAGCTCCTGAAACGTCTTGCCAGTAATAGCTAATGATGTCTGGCCCGCATTTGCATAATGCCCATCTGGCCCGACTCTTTACAAAGCCAGGTAAAGCGAGAGTGGACGTCGCATTGGAAGCTACTGATCAATAACAACAGAGTGGACAAGCTGGCCAATCAGATCAGACTGGGCATTATCAGGAGGGGGGGGGCATTAAAGACAGGAGCTAAAACCAAGTTTTTCTGACAGAGGGTGAAAAGTGGAGTAAAGCGAGGTGTTTTCTGAACATTAGAGCATGTTAACCTTTTTTAGTAATAGTACGAGTTAAAATGATGAACCTGAATATGAGCATAAAGTGTATCCTCTAATAACTAACCAATAAATAACTACTAAACAACTGTGTTGTGTTTAATATCATCATTACCAGCTGGAGGCAGCTCTAGTAGTGGTGGCAGCTGGAGAGAGGTTGATGGAGTTGATGGCGTTTCTGGTGGGGTGGTGCTGGTTGTGTTTCCGCCTCCACCTCCTCCGCCTCCTCTTTGACCTGGCAGAGCCCTTCGGATTTGAGGCTTAGCTGGGACAGTAGTTGATCTATTACCGTTAGTGGAGTCGCTGGTACTGGAAGTCTTGGAGGATAAAGTGGCTGTGGAGATCTTAGCGGGGCTGTGAAATGAAATTAACAAACACGTGATTTAGTTTGTAAGGTAATACATAAGATAGACAACGATGCAGAAATAGAGTTGAGAAAAAAGCAGCAGTAACCTGTGGCTCGTCAGGAAAACATCTGGTTGATGTTTGAACAGGTCGGACTGCGCCATTTGATGGTTGAGGCTGCGGGCCGGGTCATGGAAGTTCTTATCGGTGAACAGGTGGACGTAGGTGCAGCGCTTGGTTTCATCTACCTTAGCCACCTTGGGAGCGATGAAAAGTGAATGTAAAAGGGGACACGAGGAAGGAAAGTGGTGTAGGCAGGAAGCAACAGGATCAATTTAAATATTTAAAACTTCATTTGTCGGACTTTGTCCTGTACGACTATTGGTTCGATTTCAATCTGAAGGTGAATTGCTGGGTGTTGGATCACCTTCGAGCTATGATAGTAGGAGCGGTCATTATTTTTGACAAGGCCTGACAGACACTTACTTTCATGCTGCAGTCAGTGATGTTGAGCACTTTCTCTCGAAGCCACTGGACAGCATCTGGAGTCCAGGACCCAACACTGACAGCCAGGTCAGCTAGAAAGCACTTCACAGCCTACACACAGGTTTTTGGATGTCAGGGCATTCAAATATAATAGTAAGTGACAGAAATCTCTGAACAGTTAGTTTCTATCAGATGCTGACCTGCGGTGGGATAGCCATAAGGTCACGGAGGAATAGTGGTGGGATCTCTCTCAGCTCAAACACCTCTACAGATGCCTGCACGCCCACGTCAATAAACAGGATGTCCAGGACTCTGCTGCCATGCAGATTGGTGATCTAAAGACAGAAATGCAGACAGGGAAGGGATTAGCCAGGTAGTGAGATTCATAGCTTTAAAGATATAATGACTTAACTGATAAATCAACTGATGAACAATGTATACACTTTGTCAAGTCTTTCTTTTCTTGGCTCAATGAGGCAGCTACAACTGACACTCCTGAGCAATTGTGACCTGATTCCTTCTGTAGCCAAATCAAGCATATGTCAACATATTTGATAATGTTTGCTTAAGGTAACAGTTGTGTCTTCTCACCTCTACACGGGACCATTTGCCTTTGTAGCGCACCATACATCCTTTCCCACAAAAGGGTCTGGACACCAGGAACTCTGAAGTGACCTGATATAAAATAAAGAACACAGAACAGAACATTTCCTCATCATGTCATGGAGAAAACAAGAGTTGGTGTCATAGTATGGAGCTGATGCTTAATCCTTTGAAAAAATGAAAAGCTCACACATTTCACCTGTCCAGTCTGCTGCAGGTGTACACTGTAATTTGAATAGCATATGCAGAATTCATTTAACCCCAGTCTGTCATCACCAGACCTTCTCAACGTCAACACTGGAGAATAATTGAGTATTTCCATTTTTCTGGTTTCAACTATTGATTTATTTTGAGCTTTTAACTTTTAACCCTTTCCTCAGATTAGATTAGACTCAAGTAATATCCTGCATGCTTAAAGGCTGCATACGCCCTTTCTTCAAAATAAGAAGATCAGAACTGTAAAAGACATTACCAGACTCCACGCTGTGTTTTGTACCTCGACACTGACGTAGCTACCAGATAGGACAGCAGTAGCAGAAGTAGAAAAAGCACCCGCTCCACTATGCTGCCAATAAATTAAGTGGCTTGGCCATGTCTTAACTCCAGATTATCAACCTAATCTCAATCTGTCCGTCCACAACTCCGTCTGAAGGAAGCCACACAGCAAACATTGACACGAGGCTTTTGAAATGAACTAGTAAGTTGAGTCTGCTCACTCCTGAATAATATGCAGCCTGACTAAAAATGCTCGGCTAAGCTTATTTTTGGATACAGAACAAGAAAGGTATATGCTTTTATCAACACACTTGCATGCACCACATGTTTTTAATAGTTTCATCAGATAGAGACGTTGAATGTAGCATGGTATTAACCTGTGAGTGGAAGTATGTCTCTATATTCTCCAGTAACTCATTCAGCTTGGCCAGGCCTCTGGAGGGCAGTTGACAGTAGACGGTTCCATCTGAGCAGACACTGCTGACGGTCACATTCATATAAGCGCTGTTCACCTGAGGAGAGCGACTGATAGAATGTTAGTGTGCTGCATGCTCTCACTCACACACACATGATATACACACATTTGTCTTCTGTACCTGTAACGGGCTTGCTAGCGTCTTGTCGTGCAAAGCCTTCATGCAGGCAGCGTTGATGTTGACATCATCATCCTGCGAGGTGTCGTACAGGACGGCCAGAGGGGTCTGCCCTCTCTCTAGGATCTCAGCCAATAGGATCCTACCACTTGCCATCATCTCAAACTTCTTCAGCACTGCAGGCTCCTGGCAGAATGGCTCCAGACCTATATGCACACTCATACGGTTAGAACCAGAAACCAAATGATAGTGATGAAGGGAAAACAAGGAGGACTGGGATGATGAAGTGCTGAATCACACTTACCTGCTAGTTTACACTTGGTCGCCTGGAAAGGCAGTTTGAAAAACTTCTCATGCAGCTCAAACACTTTGGTTTTGCTGGTCACCTCTGAGAACCCATGATCCACATAGTAGACCTAGAGAGTCAAAGGCAAAGACCACAGAGATCATTAATACTTCCTCTCTCTCATAAATATCATTCATTATCATTATTTGTACACACTGTTGGAACCCTCAAGCCAATTGAGAGGACATCATTGTCTCAAACAAGTCATCCTCAATTTAATTTGTGCACTTTAACATTAATATGTTCTGTCCTGTATCCTTTGCAACAGTATCTTTGGTTATTTTCTTTTTTTGACCTCTCACCTTGACCTTGTCGGCCATGACCTCGCAGACTTGTGCCCTCAGGATCTCCTCTTCCTCCTCAGCTCTGACAGCAACAAGTTGGCCAGAGGATGGAGAGGACAAAGGAGGTGGAGTACTTTGGTTCAGGCCATAAAACTCTCTCATCTCATCCTCCATGGACTCCTGGGCCTGGGAGTAACCCTCACCAATGTACCTGAGAGAGGTCGAGAGACAGTGTTTCAGGAACTGTCAAATCTCACTGCACACTCCCACTTACAGTTTTCTCCTACCTGAGTATAACACTATTGGTGTTGGTAGCATCCACCACCAGCACAGAGGGGTACTCCTCTTTGGGAATTTGCAGAGAAGGCACCGCCTGGTTACTGAGCCTCCTCCCCAGCTCCTGCCTCACCCTCAGCTCCTCTTCACTGGTCGGAGAGTTCCTCCTATTGCAGTTCTCATCCTC
This sequence comes from Verasper variegatus, assembly GCA_026259375.1. Classification (NCBI taxonomy): domain Eukaryota; kingdom Metazoa; phylum Chordata; class Actinopteri; order Pleuronectiformes; family Pleuronectidae; genus Verasper; species Verasper variegatus. The sequence goes on from CM048059.1 coordinate 5,076,265, forward strand.
CCCTCCTCCATCTCCCGTGCTGCTCCTCCTGTACAGGATGGCCCTCTTAGGGTTGTCAGGCATCGGGTAGTCAATAGTGCAGATGTCGGAAAGGAGATGAAGGTTCTCCAGAACATGTCTGGGCAGTTTGGTCTTGCAAATGAATAAAATAAAACAATTAAATGCGGCTTGTTCCAAAATATGTTAATGACATGTATAGGATAGTGTTTTAAAATGATACTGACTTTGTAGGTGTCCTGAAAGAGCTTGGGCAGTGCGTGGGCCCATAGACCGTTGGAATACTTCACCAGCAACTCCTCCAGTTTCAGTCTCAGGTCGGGGCTAAGGGAGGCAGGGGAGGAAGGAGGGCTTGGGGACGAGGAGGACGATGGCGGAGACAGAGGAGAGGGAGAACCGGAGCGAGTCAGGTGGGTGGTGGGGGGTCTCTGTTGAGCAGGGGAACGCAAGGGTTTATCTGTAGGAGTGTTTGATACTGGGACAGTGGCGTTGGTGGAGTTCAGGTTGAGGATGGGTGAAGAGGAGGATGTAGTGGTCTGTTCCTTGGCAGGGTAGAGGAGGAGTTCTGTCGGGTTGCTGCTGCAGGTTTTCTCTACCTAGAACAGGAATGAAAAGGAATAATTCTAAATAATCGCACATGACAACAAAGTCATGAAGCAGTTCACAAAGTATTGAATATGATTTTGTTGTTGACAAGAGAGAGCTCCCGAAACAGATCTTTCTTTTTTTCTTTTTCCCTCTGAACCAAATTTGTGCCATCCATCCATCCATCTGTACTGCTTATCCTTTCGAGGGTCACATGGAGCCGGAGCTAATCCCAGCGCAGACGGGGGGTACACCCTTGACAGGTTGCCAGGCCATCACAGGGCCAACAAAAGACAAGCAACCATTCACTCTCACTAACAGAATTATTTGTGATTATTATATAGAGTCAAGTGTAAAAAAAAAAAAGATTTAAAGAGTGCATACAGTGCATATGTGTGTCCAGGTCTCCAGGTCTTTGGCGGCCTCAGTGGGCAGGTCTTGCTTGTACAGCTCTCTGTAGATCTGAGGAAGCTTCGATACCCAAAACCCATTGCTGTACTTCCCCAGGATCTCCCTGATGCGCCCCTGGACCTGCTGAGGGTTGTAGGGTTTTCCTTTTCCCGAGCTGAGGCTCTCGTTCAGATTCATGGGTGCTGGAGAAAAGAAACACACAGGAGAGATTACAGACACTCATTTTATAGTATGATGATGCTTTGATTTGTTGCCTCTGAGACTACTGGATTTGTTTTAACAAAGGAACTTACTTAAAATAGAAGGAAGGGAAAGATTAAAGATAAATAATGAGAAACCCAAGATATTCTTCATTTTGCCCTTGGATATGCCTTTACATGAACTAGAAATCCTGTTTACATTCAAATGAGCTAAATTAAGAGAGGAGATTACAGAATCTTTTTAATAGGGACCACAGGCTTTTAAACCAGTCAGTGTAGCAGCTTTAACAATTTCCGCTGCTTCCAAACTTTACAGCTTATTAGAGGCCAGTGCTTTTCCCCAGGCGACACAGAACATGACCTTTCTTCAAACATCTTTGGTTTAAGTAAAGGCTTGTGGGAGAGGAGTTAAAGAGGAGGGAGGCTCACACAGAGAGCAAGGACACAGATGTGTTTCCATTTGTTTCTTTTATACATCACTAAACCATTACGATTGGTAAGAGACGGACGGACACAATTTGATATGATGAATTAATATGATGTCACAGCATGGCCACTTGCATTGTTTAAACAGGTCTTGGCAACATTCAGTTGAAGCTTGAGCATTATAAATAAAAGGCTTTCCTACTTACGACCAGTCTGTGGGGGGTTTCTGGAAAGGTGAGCGTGCACCTCTTTATGAAACCGTGAATGCAGGGTCATCCTCTTATCTGACCTGGACCAAAGATGACACAACATGGAGGAGGATTACTAGGAGCAGTGGAGAAGAATCTCTCTATGAGAAATCTTGCAAATGGAAAACAAGAAAGTAAAGCACTGCAGTCTGATGGAATTAGATTAAAGCTGGCACAAACAGCACCTGTTAGCTTATGAAGTGGTTTTCTGGAGCCTTAGATCTTGTTTGCAATATTGAGAAATGTTTGCCGAAGGAACGTCAGAATTAAGTGTGGACAATGACTTGAACAGTATTTGCTCTTCTTTCCAGGCACAGAAAGGCCTCATCTACTCATGTCCCCTGTGCTGTCATTTTAATAGAAGTTAGTTGTTGTAATGCATTCATTCATTCATTTTCCAGGCATCCAATAGCACACACACACACACACACACACACACTGTCCATTGGAAGTTCTAGAGGGATACAGAGAGATGTGCTGATTCACTCTGTGTCGGTTTAGAAGCGTTAATCTACCAGAGAATAGAGCGGGGATTAGATAGGGCTCACATCCCCCCTGCTCTGGGCTCGTGTCCTCTGCCAACACACCAGGCTTCCCACCCTGTTGCCTCATTGTGCTATGGAGAGCCTATTGGCCCACAGGACACCCATGGTGACACAGACAGAGGACTGATGTCAGTTGTTTTCACAGTGGACAGGCGTACAGAGCCGTGGGTGGATGGAAGTGCATTGGAGAACAGGTCAATGAGCTGAATTAATCTTGAATCACATCAAAGCAAAAAAATTGATGATATCCAACAATGTTGGACAGTTTCTTTAATAACAATAAATCAGGGGTTTGACTCAACTCCTTTCAAGGTGACGACAGAAGCTGTATGAAGACAAAGACCATTGGAATGATTTTCAAAAATATCTTTGTGCCAATAAAAAGTAAAAGGAAGGACGTGGACAGAGGAGGAGAGTTTTCTGTCCGCAGAGAGAACCAGAATTATCTAGAGAGCACATCAGCAGCCCAGTGCTGAGTAAGCAGCATCAGAGAGGCCGTTTGCTCTCATGAACCAAACACCAAAGTTCAACCAGCCTCCCATTCACCGAACAACCTGATTCGGGTCACACCACACAGGTGGGGAGGAGAGGAGACAGGGCAGATAGAGACAGCACTGAGAGACAGCACTGTGAGACATGGAGGGAGGGAGAGAGAGAGAGAGAAAGAAAGACAGAAAATATGTATATTTTTTTCGTATTTTTGTGGGTAATCTCAACATGTGTCGCATTCGGTGTGAGCTCACAATAACAGACTTTGCTTCCATTTCTATTAGGTCTTTTCTCCTACTGAAGTTAGCATGCTAACCAGCTACTCGCTGGCCTGTCTTTCTGACAGTGAGTCACTGTATTCAGTCTGCCCTGAAGAAGCAGCGCTGCTCAGAGGGCATATTGTACCATGTTGCCCTGTAAATTCAAAGATGGCTGAAGCTCTTGACAAGTGGCCATCACCATCACCACCCTCTCCCAGCAAAAAAAACCTCTGTCTTATTAGCTGTCTCAGACTATTATAGAAAATATTTTGAAAGCATGTTGAACATCATAGTAAGTCTACAGGAAATTCTTTGGTATGAGTCTTTTCTGAGCATGTGCACATTCCTCTTCTTAGTTTTCAAAAGCAGTTTGGGAGCCTAGTTTTGACTTCCGTATAGGATTGTACTATAAAATCCCCAAAATATGAAACGGTTAGTTATAATTACTGGGATGTGAGATCCTTACTCTCATCTTCTTCTAAACCCTCCTCCTCACTCACTTCTCTGCAGGTGGGTTCCCCTTCCTGTTGGGTGTGTTCTGATTGGACATCTTGTTTGGATGCGCCCCAGCCTTGCTCTCTGAATGGCCATCCCTCATATCTCTGGCTTGTCTGGAGTCTCCATGTCCTGCCCCTCGGCCGCCGCCTCCTCCTCTACCCCCACCACGTCCACGGTGGTTCGGCTGCCTCAATGAGGTTTGAGGTTTGGCTGCACAGAGAGAGAAGGGAAGCAAACAAGACACGTGAAACTATCAACTCCAACTAAACAAACAGTTGGACCTGATCCTGAGACAGAGCAGTGTATCCATCTAGAATGAACAGTGTCATTTTGTAGATATTTGATGAATATCTGTACATACAAGAGGTTGTGATGAATAACAACATTTCTCTAATTCGCGAGCCAGCAGGCAGCAACATCACAGTATCTTAAATTACACATGGCACCTTCCAGAGAACTTTATGCTATGAGATTTGTTAGTTTATTCCAAAGTATATTGTGTGTGGAAGTTAAATTGGTGAATTAAACTACATGAAAAGAGCATATTATCTAATATAGCATATGGTATACATACAGTATGCTATATTATGTCAACTAGTTTTGTGTTCTTTTATCATTTTCCTCATCCATGTAAGACTGGAAAAATCACTACTAACACTACTGGGAAGAATAAATGTCCATATAACAGAGCAGGATTACTGTACGTGTTTCATGATTCAAGCACAGCATGACATGACATTTCAGCTGAGTGACATCACCATTAGACCTTGTTCTGCATAGCCCTTAGTCATTTCAACTTCACACTCCTCTTCATCTTCCCCCATTCTTCTTCCTACTGTTCCTTTTGTTTTCACTCTTTTCTTCATCTTGCTTTTTCCCAGCAAGGTCTAGAACTTTCTCCTGCTTCTAATCTTCTCTCTTTTGGTTGAATCTCTTGAAATATTTCCAGTGACAGAACAATAACAAGCCAGTTAATCAGGGTACACCTTAAAAACTCACTGAGTGGATATGCGCTACTAGTGATCAATCAGTTACAAATTACAAATCTTCCAGAGACCCACAGATGTTACAGAAACTCAGCAGGTAGACACTCAGACAGGCACAAGCTTAATTATCATGCAAATATAGGCAATGGACAAACACACACACACACACACACACACACAAACATGCATCAGAGCAGACGCCACGTCACCTCACCGGCGTGGACACACAATCCTTGGCCTATCTTTGCCTGAATATAAACATCCCCAGACGGTGAAGGAGAGAACAAGAGGGAGGGAGTGAGGGAGGGAGAGAGGTTGATTTGCGAATCAGCTGCTTTTCGCGTGCAGCTGAGTCTCAGCAGCTATAGGCTCTATTAGCATCAAACCTCAACACTCTACCCCACTCTCCCTCTTTCTGACTCCCTCCTTCCCTGTCGTCTGTCCTCCCCCTCCCTTCTTACCAGTTCACCATCCTACTGCCTTCCTTTCCCGCTTGCTGCCACAGCTCCCCTCTCCTTTTCTCCTCCCTCTCGTCTCTCTGCACTACACTCCTGCATCCTCCTCTGACTCTTTAAGAAGATTCTGCAGCATCACAATCAAATGGAGGTTTATACGCTGCAGTGTGTGTATGTGTGTGTGTATGCAGGTGTTTGTATTATTGCAGGTTTGGATATGTGCATGTCTGGCACTTTTTGCGAGTGTGTTTGTGGAGCAGAAATTTAATAAAGGGTTAGACATGCGGGTGTACATGTAAGTGTGAGCGTATTTGTGTGCTGACATCTTTAAACACATATTAGTCTGATACCTGAGCAGCCTTGAACATTGTGTATTGCTCTGCTTCGGTATGTGTGTGTGTGTGTGTGTGTGTGTGTGTGTGTGTGTGTGTGTGTGTGTGTGAGGTATTCTTGGAACTGCAGGTCTCCACAGATCAACAGTTAAAATAAGCCAGCCATTCATCCACACAAACGTAGAATCACAGTATTTTGCTTATGTTCCATTGTCACAGTACTGATACACACACAGGACACTTTGTAATTCTCCCCTGCTGCAGTCCTGGTGCCCTGTAGCTCAAGAGGAGCCAGGGAAAGGTTGGGAAATATTCAAGAAACTAAGTGGTTGTTATGGATGCCAGAGACGTCACAGGAGAACTAAATATATACAATTCCATGCAAAATCGAATTGCAGATGCACTAGTTTGATCATTCTAACATTTTGCTGTGAGAATAAATAAATAAAAACAGCATATTTTTTTTACCCAAAAATAAGAAACAAGGGACAGAGACCTTTACAAATTTCGAAAAGGTCTTTGAGATGATTCTGAGCAAATAAACTTGCAGAACAGGCTTTGTTTGTGCCATCTTGTCTTCAGGGTGTCATGTTTTTGGTGTCTTTCAGGCAGTTTAGAAACTATTTCGGGTTATTAGGGTTATCATTCTATATACAGGGATTCGGGACATGAATTGTATGCCCTTATATTCTTATCTTATTTGACCATTATCTAATAACTTTTTGTTTGTTTCTATACTTTTTAATCTATTTTCACAATATCAGGACAAAGGGAAGTCATGAGGCATTTTGCATTACACCACATACACATCAGTGTCAATATTCACCCTGGGTAAAATCTAGAGCTTTCAAAGATGATGCATTTGTAATTAGGTTTAAGATATAAAATATCAAGTACAAGCTGAATGTATACTCCTCTGCTGCTACATTTAATCTATTACAACTATCCATCCATTATCTATACAGCTTATCCTAAGAGGGTCATGGGGTCGCTGGAGCTAATAACATTGCGATACCTAACTGATTTACAGCCAACTCGTGACTCTGTAAATGTAAGTTAAAAATATCTGTGTCACTGGAAAGTGCTGTAAGATTGCAGGTGGTGTGTGCAGCTTGTAAACTGGATTACATTCCTTTTGGATAGTGGAATGAAAGTCACATTGAAAATCATATTAGCGCCATTACCTTGCCATTTCTGTTCCTCCCTAAATTACAGTATGCACTAACTTGTTGACTCTTAAGGAAATTGTGAATTCCCACATGCACAAAGGCAACGTGCTCTGTCTGTGCTCAGTAGTGCAACCGCCACCAGATTCTCTGAGTAACTCTTACCATTGAGGACAAGTGGTGCTGCTGGTTTGACCCTCATCTGTGTGTTGACGAGGTGGGGTCGGCCCGTCTTCTTGGAGCTGCGCTGGCGAGCCACCACCTTGGCTATATGGGACGTCTCATTTGCCCCCGAGGCAAAATAGACCATCTGATGAGAGAGAGGGTTACACGGATAGATAATATTACAACAGATCAAAGGGTCGATGAAGCTGTTAACTCCACCAGCAACACATGATCATTTTTTCATGCTACTTAATGGATTGTTTGACCCGACTGGGTAAAGGGGAAACATTCTAACTAATTACTTGGACATTGAGAAAGTTGAGGTAGTTTGTCCTGGCAAGCCAACTATAGCTATGGTCCACATCAGAGAGGGAACACCTTTCCACATGTTGAATTGAGTTTTGGTTGTGACATACAGTAAATGGATACCATTCCTGTATGGGGTGCTCCATCAACACTTTTAAACACATTTAAAGCATATCCATATATTGTCAATATCCCACAAAGAATATACCATAATTATTCCGGGGAAGGTCATTCCAGTACAGTAGCTCTATATAGCTCTCTACAAACTACTGATAAGCAAACTGCTGTCATCAGTCTAATTAATTACATCTTGGTTTGGTATGAGCTATATCAAAAATGTTTAGTGGCACTGGTCAAACAGAAAGCATGCGCACACCTCTCCAGAGCGGTTGCGCTCCATGCGGACAACCGACGGCATGCTAGCTAACAGTGTGTCAGGGTGGTTGTGTCCCAGTTGTTTGTGTGGTATCTGCTCTCCGTTGAGCTCCTTGTACTCTGACTGTAGACGTGACAGCGACACTCCGTTCTTGTTGGCCTGGAGGATGGCCCGCAGCATCTTCTTCACCAGCTCCCCGTCAGCCATCTGAAAAAAGAAGCAGCTCCACTAATAAGCAAAGAAAAACTCCATATGAAGCATGTAAACCAAATTAAACAACACAACTAAGATCATATGCCATGAATCCAGCTTTAGCTTCCATCACCTTGCATTTGGATTGAACACACCCTTTGGGCCACCGGCTTACTGGTTAGACAGGTTATTTTTATCTGTTCATCAGATTTTCAAAGTAAGTCGTGCGTTTAAGTCAGGGTTAGGAAGGAAAGTAAATTTTCAATTAGCATTTCACTCAGCTGTCTTGTAAGGAGGCATTTATTGGTGGATTAACTCTTCCAAATTATCCATTGTTTTCAAAGATGTTCCAAAATAACTCCTGTTGTGCAGCCAGTTACACTCCGCCCCTTTAGAAAAACTTTCAGTTTCTATTCTCATCACACTCCAAGTGAAATAATAAAACAACAGTGCAAAGTACAAACCAGTACATGTTTGATGTCATAAAAATATCTGCATATTGGAAACCCACCCTCTCTACAAGCAGCTTCAGCTTCATGCAAAGAGATCAGCACTGCGGTTTTTAAAGTTAGTTGAACTTTATTTCAGACTCAAAAGGTCCATATCAGTTTAAAAATAAATAAATTACAATAAGCAGCACAGAAATAAAGCATATAATCATTGCATCACACTTTATATAACTGCCTTCTATAAGTGTAATGTTGATTCAGTTTTATAAATGAATGATGAAAAGTCGTGATGAAACTCAATCTCATCATTAAGTATGAAAATCTTTATAAAAATCTATGCTTTGAACTAAAGAATACTAAATAAAGAGCGAAGAACAATGATCAAGAACAGATTTGAGAATAGGTCGAACTGGAAACAAGTGAACTGTACTTGTCAGATTGACGCTGCCCACTAGTACAGAGTTCCAGCATTGAGGCCACTTGTTGATTTGGCCACTTAGTGCACATGACATATAGGAAAGATTCAGCAGAGCATGAAAGGTCTACCACACTTCACCTCTGTGTCTGACAGAGAACACTCTGGACTCTCTGTTTATCTTTAATATTTGTGTATGTTATGCTTATGTTGCTGCTACAACACAGGAATTCCCCAATTTGGGATCAAGAAAGTAAGTACATCCATCCATCCATCCATCCATCCATCCATCTATCTATCTATCTATCTATCTATCTATCTATCTATCTATCTATCTATCTGAAGAATTAGAAATATATGGACAGTGATCCAGTTAAATGAGAATAGTCCTAGTGGAAACCAGTGAAGTGAACTTATTGACGCTGTCTACTCCAGCGCTGAGGCCACTTGTTGATTTGTTCAGCTCAGCGAAACTATGAGTGACGTAACGCGTCACACTGGGACTCCACACCCTCAGTCGGCACTGAACTATGTGGATGAAGTTTATCTGCCTTTTTTTAATCCTTCTGACCCAACCTGTCTCTCGCTGGTCCGGGCAGAGACAACAACACACAAACTCAGTTCCGGACTCCACGAAGTGTCGGTGCAAGAAAACGACACAGCGCGCGACACCGAGTTAAATCCTCGAAGGCAGCGGCTCGTCAAGCTCGCGACCGGATGAGACCAAAAATAATGAAGGCACATAAACCTCCTCTTCAAAATAAAACTATTAGACGCTCGCGGAATGGTTGTTGCTATGCATACTAGTCACACACGGTATTATTTTGAAAGTCAAGACCAGAAACACATATTTGTGTCCTGGCTAACTTTAACGTTTTCGAGTCATCCTGGCCGGGAGTGTGGGAGAAGGGAAAACAATCACCTGGCAAAACTATGCAAAGTGATTGTTTTCAAAGTCCTTAATAATAATAATGATGATGGTGAAAATGATGATAGAAAACCCGTCTTACCTTGCTCTGAAGAGCCGGCAGGGTGAGGTCAGGACCGGGTCCACTCGCTGTCACCGCCGCGGGGCTGCAGCCGGAGCTCTGTCCCCGTGTGTCTGTCAGCCGGTCCTCTCCCTGCCTCTCCTCCGCATCCTGATTGGTCCGCTGTGCCTGGGCCCCTGTCTGAATACACGTCAACGTGCATCCAGAGACACGTCTCCTGTCCATCACCGAGTGTAGCTGCAGTGTGCTGAGCTTTTACTTTCATTTCTTTCAGCTCTTACTCACTGCCCTTCAAAGTCTTATCATCATAAAATACATTAGACTATCAAAGTAAAACAGATTAAACACCAGTAACAATCATTCCCATTATATATTCATCTGCGGAAAGATGATATCAGAATAGTTTTCTAACTTTGGCCTCTCATTAAGAAAAGCTGCAAGCTGGAACTATTTTTATTCTCTAGTCTATTCTATTTTCGGCAAACTATTCATTTACATTTAGGCCACATCTTTGCATTTAGGCCACATCTTTGCCACATTCTTCTGCCATTGCATGATTCTCTGTCACTGACTACGTTTAAACGATGGTTCTGCTTAATTATCGAATGGATAAATTAGTGATAAGACAAAGTCTGGTTTAAAAACATTAGATAATATTGATTAAGCATTTTATTGTGTTACTTTGACCCCTTTCTCCCATCAGCGGTCTTGCTTTAGTCACTGTTTTTACCCAATCATTCTTATCAATGATTAGAATTGAAATCTCACTTAACAAACACCCAGATTAGAGTCCTCAACAGCGAAGAAGAAGGCAAACTTACATGAGGACTTAGTAAAGAAAAAGTAAATCTATAAAAACTGCGAGATAAAGGCAACAAACCCCATCACTGCAGCCGTGGGTGTTTAATCACGAAGTTCCTGCGGCCACTAGAGGCGCTAAGTTCCTCGTCCTCTTCTTCTATCTTTTCTGTCTTTACACCGGAAGTGCCCCGTCAAAACCGGAACAGGCTGGAGGATTTTCCAAGCTAGGTAGCCAAAAAAATAACAACAGGGGCTTATTGACTGTCTGCATGAAAAGCACAAGGAGATTCATTTGAAGTCAGGGATCTCTGTGTATGCCAGGTAAGCCCAGTTACAGTAAGCTGATATTCCATGTTCGCTTTTAAGTCGCTTTCTGTATTTAGCTTCCTCGCTAACGTTGGCAGCCCAGCTGTCAAGTTGTTCAACGTTGTCAATGCTAACAAAGCTCTTGACTGAAATGTGATGTCCAACTAAAGCTTGTCGTGCTTGACTGTCACTGTTATTTTGAATGTAAGTCAAGCTAACATCTGTCCAACGTTATATATCTTTATTGCCATGACTGTATGTTTCCTATATCTCCATTTATGGCTCTGTCCTTCTTTTGTCACGAAGCTGTTGGAGCCTGTGATGCTTTACCTAACCCATGTATGGTTTTATGGCAAACAAAAAACCAAGCTTTACAAATGATTTGGCTCCAGGCCTTCTAAATAACAAATGCAAGCTAGCTAACGTTAGCCACCGTAACTGACTGTATGATTAAGAGTTCATTGTTGGCATTTGTTGTTAAATTCTTAATCTTACAAGACATGGAATGTTTAAATGTAACAAAGACGTTGTATAAAAGTAGGGCTAGTTAATTGAGAGCTAATTGAAAGCTAACATCCATGTGTATTCCTGTGGGAGACACAGCAGCTAGATCCCCACCCTCCCTCCTCTCTCAGTGACGTGTTGCGATAGACCTCTAGGATCCCTCCCTAAAATCCTCATGTATTGTCCTTCTCTCCCGGAAAAGAGGAAGGAATATGAAAACAGAGGAAAAGTAGCATTTAAGTCGTATTCTAATTCTGGAGGTGAAATTATACTAATCATTAATCATGGCTATGAACAGGCGACATTCCTATACCCCCAGGGTGAGTAACACGGTCACTTCTCATCAAATAATGTTTTATTTAGTGCATCAATGCTCATTTGATTTGTGCATTTGATCATTTGAAGTTGTACCATTATAATGTAAAAAGCAAGAATTTGTGATACTCACCATAAAGTGGATGTCGGTTTCACCTTGTCATATTGCATCTTCATCAGAGAAAATCTGTAATACAGTTTTGTTTTTGGTAAATCTTGATAATCCTGTACTTAAAATGAAAATCCCTGTCCTTATGTTTAACCCATCTGCAAAACGATCTCTGCTTCTCTTAAACGAACAAAAAACCCTGCCACAGCATCCACCATAGAGCTATGATAAACCTTTTCTATCCAGTTTTCTGCCCTGTAGTTTAAAACTGTGAGTCAGCGTGAATTCACATGTCCCTACAGCTCTATTGAAGGATTACACTCAACCGCAGTCCTAGTTTGTCCTGAATGAGCATCTTTGTGTGAGCAAGGCAGAGATATGACTTGTTTATTAGGAGGTCTGCTGTGGCCCAGACATATGACTGGGTGCATGAATGTGTTTCTGTGCTCTGTGGCCTTAGGACTTGCTTGTTACTGAACATTTTTAATTCCTTAAGTTGCTCATAATTGCTGGTACAGGGAGAATTATGGGGCATTATAAACAACGATATTTATCTATGAACTTTAGAGGTCTGTTTGATTACATTAGAAAAGTATTATAAGCTAAATCTATTCTATAAAGATTAGTTCACATAAAAAAGATAAAATGTCTGTGGCTTTATGCAATGTAAACAATAAATTCTCTGATATGTAATGACTTCACCTTCCTTCTTTTGTTGCCACCTTCCTCCACCACGACTCATTCTCATTAGTCACTAACCTTCCTCTTCTTTCTCTTTCCCCCTCAGCTGACCAGCCCACTGATCAGCAAAATGAGCAGTGCAGGAACAGTGGAGAGTGGTAAACCTCCAAAGGTGGGTCACTTCTCAACAAAAAGAAACATAAATGTATACATTTCTATTAACTAGAGCAAAACAACTCTCTTTTCTTCTGGTCTCTACCTTTCTTCTTCTAGATTGGCTCTACAGTAGAGGTGACAGGGAAGGGTCAGCGCGGCACCGTCGCCTACATCGGCGCCACCCTCTTTGCCTCCGGGAAATGGGTGGGTGTTGTACTTGATGAGCCTAAAGGCAAGAACGATGGTACCGTGCAGGGGAAACGCTACTTCACCTGTGAGGAAAATCATGGGATATTTGTCAGACAGTCGCAGGTTAGTCAAATAAATATGTTTTGATGTAATGATGTAGTGTGTGTTGCGCTCGCAAGGGTCGTGATCATGATGAAACAATGCTGTTTATTTTTGTAGAAGTGTTTGTTATATTTATATCATCAAACTGTTGTCACTTGCAATTTGCTGGTCAAGAATTTTTATTCTTCTTTTAAAATTGTATTTAGAACTTGATTTGGTCTTTTAAAATGATTAGAGTACCTGGATCTATGGGCAGTAATACTCTCAGTAATAGAAGTGCTGTTTAAGTTCTGAAACACGTAAGAGTAGGATCATATTTTTGCGAACTTTTCTATTTCAGCATTTACTAATTAAAAAGGAAAATGCCCCCTGATGCTTGTATGTTGTTTTAATCACATCCTTGTGTGTGGGTATGCACAGATTCAGGTGGTGGAAGATGGCTCCAGTGCTACCTCACCAGATACTCCTGAGTTTGTTCTTGCCAAGATTCTCAAACAAAAAGGTAAGACTAGACCACAGTTGCGTCTGAAATTCATACTTAAAGTAGCATCACAAAGTGAATAACAGTAAATAATAACATGCATACTTCATGTGTTTACTCCAGACATTCCAGAGACTCCAAAAACATCCTAAACTGGTAGGCAACAATCTGCTGCCTTTGTTTCATTTCATAATGGACTTATCATTTTTTTGTTTTCATGACTCAGCTTTAGAACATTTGAAGGTAATGCCTGCCCTGTCCAGAGCGGTTATACTGCTTTAAATGTATCGAACAAAATTAAACAAACCTATTAATAGCAAATAAGTAAATTTGAAAGAGTGGTGATATGACTACCAATCCTCTCTCTGACTTATTCTTTGCAGTGTTTTCCTGACCAGAAATGCTTTGTGTTAGTTTTTATCTATTTCTCTTCCCTTTTTTTAACCTTAGAATTAAGTTCTGTTTTACCTCAGCTTTGGGTTGATGTCTCAATTGTGTTTTTCTGAATACTTTTCACAGCCACCAATGACTGTTAAGAAGGTAGAAATATTTTAATCTAAAATATATTTGCTTTGGTTGTTGCTATTCATACTAATGTGCCGACTAACATTTTGCATTTAAAATACTCTTTCATGCTTTGCACGTCTTATTGATCACTCGTTTTCACAGTTTTCTCTTATTGTTTATGTGCATGAGACGTTTTAGTTTTCTCACTTTTACTTTTTTATTCCGGTGAAATCATCCAGCATAAACATCAAGAGAGCAAAACTGTGACCATGTTAACGTCATCATTGTGGTGTCTTTGTCCACTTGGCCTCACAACTCATTGGAATTTTGCCACAGTTGTGACTTTGTTGCATGAATTCACACGGTCTTGTGATTTGAGTCATGAAGAATAACTTCTTTGAAATGGTGCATGCAGCTATCGAACCTGTGCTCAGTGGATATAAACTAACAGATGTATGCTTACTATCTGCTACTTATCTCTTATCTTGCGTCCCCGCTGGATGTGTGTGTATATCTGTGTGTGTCCATTCCCCTTTCTGCAACATACCTCCTCCTCTCCTCCAGTCTTCTACCCGCCGCTCTGCCAAGGTGAGCGTGTCTACAGTTGACAGGGGAGGTGCATCAAAACAGAATCATTTAAAAACTTCTAAAAAGCTTTATTTCACTATTTCAACCTTGTGAGGGCGCTAAGCGAGTTGAAAACAAGGATACAGCTTTGAATATCTTGAATGCTTCAGAAAGCCAAGGATTTTTGTCTAGTATGATAAGAAGGACGTGTTTTGGAGAAGGCAGCAAGGATTATATTAGTTTAATAAGCACAATATTGAGATTACAATTATGGTTAGAATTTCACAACATTTTTCCTTTGAATAATGATCCTTTGCATAGTTACATTGCAGATGTTGTTGACGTACCTTCCAGTGTAGAAATGGATTTATCATGGCTGAGCAGTCAGACTGTTGGAAGGCGTAGTGTTCAGGAGGCCAATTTCCTACTGAAGAGATAGTTGCCATAAATGATATGTCTTTTATTTTGAGAAAATATAGTGGCAGTCAGATTACACGTCAGCACATTGTAATTTGTAATATATATCACATTTAACCCTTAAATGAATATATAGTGTTAAAATTACTTGATTTAAGAGAAAAAGATACTCCTGTATAAAATCCTGTATTTCCTGTTTATTCACTGTTATGTGTACAGAGATAGTGATGATTTCCTGTGACACAAAGCAACATTTTAAGTAATATCATTTTCTTTGCTTGTTTTATGTGCATTTGTCACCATTACATGTATAACATGAGAATAACTAAAACACTGACTCATTCATTTCTGTTTAGAATAAATAAACAGTGCAAGATTGAGTTTTGTATTATCAGACTTATTTTGCATTTGAAAAAATAACTGTTTAGAGTCCTAACACAATTTTGATCACACTGGCAGTGGAGCACGCCACGTCTCACACCTGCCACCTCCCTCCCCTCCCTCTTGGTACGCTCCGCCGGCCGCCCCAGCCAGCCACTGACGGTACGATCTGTCCGAGTACTCAGGGAGTAGTGACAGGGAGTGGTGAAGTGTTTGGTCACAGAAATCGGGTGACTTCTTAGTTTGTCTTGGCACCTATACTGGGCTCTATCATTTTTCACCCAAACTCTTACTCGTTTCTTGCTGACCTTCGAGGAAACCTTTTGGGGAAAGGTGAATTGTTTTATCTAGGAATATACATTATCATATTATCACAAGCTAGTACAGGATGAATACAGAAGCATGGCTTAGTCTAGGACATTCACTTTTCAACTGGGTTCTTTAAAGTTGTCTGCTCACTGTGGGAGAAGCTCTTTTATGTAGCAACATTAGTTAACGCCACTAAATGATGCGTGCATCATTTATAACATTGCAATGGTTTAACTCGCGTCTTCACTCACTCCTTCCTTCCTCCTTTCTTTTAACTCTCATATCCTCCCAATAGCCACTATCTGACACTTACCGTCCTTTGTCAACAGACGTCTCGTGAGAGTCTGTCATCCTCGTTGTCTGGCGATGTCAGTGAGGTTGGAGCGTCCTCCCACCAGGGTGCACTGGGAGCTCCCATCGTGCCTCAGCCCAGCGGGTCACCTGCGCCAGTTGCATCCCCAGTCCCATCTACTCCAAGCAAGGTAGGTCACTTATTTTAATGTTCGTGCCATTTTTATATGGGTATTTTTCATTTTCAGTACTTGTCTGAATGTCTCCATCTTTTTTCCCCTATCATATAATAAGTCCCATTTCATCCATGTTGTCATTGTTTGCCCAGGCGGAACCTCCCATTTCCAAACAGGTAGAGTGGCTACATGCATGCTGGTGATACCTGGCATGGGTTTACTAACAAACTCGTAACATAAGTGGGCAAAATGGCCCTCAGCGCACCCTTCCAATAATTAAGTATGGTTTTGTAATCTCCACAGTGGATTTCATGGGGATGCATGTCTTAACTTATGAAACACCGAATGAAATGCTCAAATTCACCAATGAGTTAAAGGGAATAGATACATATTTCTACATTGTGCATCAATATTTTTAAGTTGGTTTCCTGTTAATTCAGCAGTAGAAAGTCAGCAGGATCTTTTATCTCACCAGCCTGTTGTGCCTCTCCCGTATCCTGTCTTCCTTCTCAGGAGGAGGAATCACTGCGAGGTCAGGTCAAAGACCTGGAGGAGAAGCTGGAGACGCTGAAGATGAAGAGGACAGAGGACAAGGCCAAACTGAAGGAGCTTGAAAAACACAAGATCCAGCTGGAGCAGCTTCAGGAATGGAAAACAAAAATGCAGGAGCAGCAGACCGACCTCCAGAAACAGCTTAAAGAAGCCAAGAAGGTACAAAGAAAAAATTCTATACTATTAATAAGATAATAAGATGCAGCTTCTCAGTTATCAGGGAAATCTTTCTGAAGCTACATTTTTTACTTTCAAATTCCAGGAAGCCCGTGATGCACAGGAATCCAAGGACCACTACATGGAGGAGATGTCAGACACGGCCGACGCCATTGAGATGGCGACACTGGACAAAGAGATGGCGGAGGAGCGAGCGGAGTCATTGCAGGTGGAGGTGGACAGTTTGAAAGAGAAAGTGGATGAGCTCTCCATGGACTTGGAGATTCTTAGACATGAGATTTCAGAGAAAGGTTTTTGCTTTTGTTTTTCTCACTCAATCAAAAAACCTTCTTTCTGTCTTTTGAGTTGAGCATACTACCTTTTCTCTTTTGCAGGCTCAGACGGAGCTGCCTCAAGTTACCATGTCAAACAGCTGGAGGAGCAGAACAGCAGACTGAAGGAGGCTCTAGTCAGGTTGGTCAAAAAGCTCCTTTTGAGAGGACAGCTAACATTACCTCACCTTGCTGTTGGGTATTCAGCATCTCCAGAAAACCTTCAGTTTACTGTAGATGTGAAATACTTAGTAGTGCAATCATGTCCGTTCACATCTACATCCACTTGCATGACATCATGTAGTTGTAGGTAGTTTGGTCCGCACCTAATAACAAATTGTACTTCAATTTTCCTGTTCTCTCTCAGGATGCGTGACCTGTCTTCCTCAGAGAAACAGGAACATGTGAAGCTGCAGAAGCAGATGGAGAAGAAGAGCACTGAGCTGGACACTCTGAGGACTCAGAAGGAAAAACTGCAGGAAGAAGTCAGGCACGCAGAGGCCACGATTGATGAACTGAAGGAGCAGGTAAACCCGGGGAGGAAGGAGCTGCTTTCATTAGATTACTTAATGTTCATAACACAGTGTTAAATGTAATGACCGGTGAAGTGGTTTAAAAGAAGCATGGACTGTTTTTGTTTGTTATTCCTCTCAGAATCTAACTGTACATATATACTTGCCTGTGTGTGTGTGTGTGTGTGGGGACTTGTTCCAGGTGGATGCTGCTCTGGGCTCAGAGGAGATGGTTGAGACGCTTACTGAGAGGAACCTTGATTTGGAGGAGAAAGTCAGAGAGCTGAGAGAAACAGTCACTGATCTGGTCAGTATTCACATGAGTGACATTTCTGATCTACATACATTACTTTGTTTTCATTATGTCCAAGTATTCACAGTTTGGTTCCCATTTGAAGAAGAAATCCAGAATGAAACTTTATTAAGCCCAGTTACCAAAAGAAGGGTCTGGTCACCACCTTCGATCCTTTACACAATGCCTGTGTTTTTTTCCTTCACCAACTAGGAGGCGATCAATGAGATGAACGATGAGCTCCAGGAGAATGGAAGGGAGACTGAAATGGAGCTGAGAGAGCAGCTCGACCTGGGTGGTGCAAAGGTCAGAGAAGCTGAAAAACGAGTGGAGGCTGCTCAGGAGACTGTGGCTGATTACCAGCAGACCATCAGCAAATACAGAGATCTCACTACCAGGCTGCAGGTAGGTGGAAAGAGGGGAATGAACACTTCTGCTGTAGGAAGTGAGTTTGATGTAGACACATTGGCAAGTGGACATCCTGAAGCCATGTGTCCTTTCTTCCCGCTGCACATAGGATGCCAATAGGGACCTGATCAACCAGCAGAATGCCAACGCTGAACAAGTTCAGCAGCCGCCCGCAGAACTGTTTGACTTCAAGATCAAGTTTGCAGAGACCAAGGCCTATGCCAAGGTAGGAGACCTGCACTAAGCCTGATCATATATGACCAGTTTTAACTTGGTGAGATCAGTGCGCTCTTTGCCCTTCATTCTCTCTCTTAAAAACTCCACGTTTGTGTCTCCAGGCCATTGAGATGGAGCTGAGGAAAATGGAAGTGGCTCAGTCCAACAGACAGGTGTCCCTCCTCACCTCCTTCATGCCAGACTCCTTTCTCCGTCATGGTGGAGATCATGACTGTATTCTGGTCCTTCTTCTCATCCCCAGGCTCATCTGCAAGGTATGTAAATGTACAAGACTGTTTTTTAAAAATTAGTTTTGTTGTGCTCTGTCTGTCTATGTAACTCAGCAAGATGTATTTGTATCTTCTATCCTGGCAGGCTGAGCTCCTCAGTAAACAAGCCCAGGAGAAGTTTGACTTGAATGGGAACCTGGCGCAGGGGGCAGGGCTCAGAGGGCCTCCAGGAGAACAGCGCAGCTTTGCCTCAGGGCTGGTGTACTCCCTCAGCTTGCTGCAGGCCACCCTGCACAAATATGAACAGTACGCACTGCAGCTTCATCACATTATGTGCCAGAAATAAATACAGTAGTGTTTCTAAGATGTTGGCAATAAAAGCATTTATATATTATATTTGTCTAGAATAATTAGAATCTGTTGCTGAGTTCATGTAACCCTTATTCATTAACAACCTGTGCTCCTTCTATTCGTTCCCCTCTTCCCTGCTCTTGTTCTAGGGCTCTGAACACCTGCAACGTAGAGGTTTTTAAGCGCATGGGTACACTTTACTCTGAAATGAATTTCCATGAGCGCTCCCTGGATTATTTCATCGACCTGCTGCATAAAGACCAATTAGATGAGACTGTTCAGGTTGAGCCCCTGACCAAAGCCATCAAGTACTACCAGGTAATAAATACAAACCGGTGATGTTACCTGAAAGAGCTGTATAGGACTTTAAAAGTCTTTATCTATTCAGTGTAAATAACATTTACATACATATTAGATTTGTTGTAGAGGAGTAACTCACTGTTTTTGTTTTCCAGCAACTGTACAGCGTCCATCTGGCAGATCACACTGAGGACTGCACAGTGCAGCTGGCCGACCACATCAAGGTACGTGGAGCTTCTTCAGTGGTTGACTTATTTCTGTTGAGGAAAGTAAAGCAGAACTGTTTCCTAACTTTATGTATTTCATTTCACGCTCACCTCCAGTTTACCCAGAATGCATTGGACTCCATGGGAGTGGAGGTGGCTCGTCTGCGGGCGTTCCTGGCTGCAGGTCAGGAGAGCTCTGGCCTTGCTGTGCTTCTGAAGGACCTGGACACTTCGGGCTCGGATATCAGACAGTTCTGTAAGAAGATCCGCCGTCGCATGCCTGGAACAGATGTGGTTGGAGTACCTGCTGCTCTCAAATTTGGACCACAGGTATGGGTCCAAGTGAAAAACACACAGAAATGTACATACACAGCGTATTACTGTATGAAGCTTAATCTGAAGTAGCTTTGACCTGTTTCCTTTCCGTTTTGTACCATTAAAGTGTATCTCTTGTATGATTGGCAGGTGGCAGAGACGCTGACAGAGTGTAGGCGCCAGCTGACCCGTGTGGTAGCCGTGCTGCAGGAGGTGGCTGCGGCTGGGGCTCAGATGGTTGCTCCGCTGGCAGAACAGGAGGGTGTCAATGCTCTCAAGCTGGAGGATATTGCCTGCAACGCTGTGGATCAGGTACTGTGAATACTCATGTGCCCTGTGAGCGATAAGGATTTTAAGCTTTAAATTACTGTTTTGAGACAAGTGATTGTAGGTTACCTCCTGTTTTTTTTAATTAAAGACCCATTTTCTCCACCAAGGTGTATGGCTCCCATGGCTTGAGTGGCCCAGAGTGTCTGCGTCAGTCCTGCAGCTCCGTCATTGCTACCATGAACAAGATGGCTACGGCCATGCAGGAGGGAGAGTATGATGCTGACAAACCTCAGGGCAAGGTATTTGCAGGCCTTGTGTATCAAATAGTTCACTGAAATCAAAGCACATTTATATTCTTTGTCACTTTCTTCAAATTCACCCAACTTGTTATTATCTTCGTCTTCGTCTTCAGACTCCTCCTGTGGAAATGAGAGCTGCCACCGTCAGGGCTGAGATGACTGACGCTGAGGGTCTAGGTGTTAAACTAGAAGACAGAGAGACGGTCATCAAGGAGGTCAAGAAGTCTCTTAAGATCAAGGTAACACAGTGAAGAAAACACCTGCAAAAAAAAAAAATCCTCTTTTGTCTGAGAAATCAAGTTTTAATAATAAGCCCGTCAGTTAGAAATCAAAGGAATTCTTATTCCCCCCAGGGCGAGGAGCTGAGTGAGGCCAATGTCCGCCTCAGTCTGCTGGAGAAAAAGCTGGACACCTCCACCAAAGACGCAGATGAGCGGGTGGAGAAGATCCAGACCAAACTCAGCGAGAATCTAGCCTTGCTGAAGAAGAAAGAGAAGTACGAACCATTAGATACAAATACATTTCAGTTTTTATCTTTTTCTTACTTGCCCTTGTTGCTTCCTATTTATCTCCTCATTGGCCTCTTTTCTCCTCATCTTCAGGGAGTTTGAGGAGACGATGGATGCTCTGCAGGCTGATATCGACCAGCTGGAGGCAGAGAAGGCAGAGCTGAAGCAACGCATCAATAACCAATCTAAGATGACAATTGAAGGCCTTAGAGGCCCGCCTGCCTCTGGAATTGCCTCTATTGTTCAGGGATCTGCAGGAGGTAAATTACTCTGGTTATGAGCATTTAGATTGAAATGTTATTTACTGGAAAACTGCATCAGTCAGCTGATGAGGTAATATTTTGCTTGTAGTTGGTGTAAAGTGCTACTGCAACAATGATACAATGACATCAATTGTATTTTGGAAATTACAAAAATGGTCTTCAGATTCTGTGTGAAAAAAGACAATGAAATGTCAGAGGAGTAGCACAGGGTGTACGTGATATATTTGTCACTTTCTTCCCTCTGTCCAGCAGGTGTGCCTCTATCCATGGCGGGGCCAGTAGAGGTGGTTGACTCTCCCCTCCTCCGGCAGCAGGTCGAGGCTCAGAGACTGGGCATTAAACACCTCAAGAATGAAAACAACAGACTCAAGGTACACTAGTTTGGGCGTTGGTGTCATTATATCGTGCTCTGCTGGATGTCTGAACCCTGGTAATATTGACCAAGAGTATATTTGTCGACAGGCCGAGAAGATGACAGCCCAGCTGGCCTCCCTGCCTCCACTCCGCCCCCCCAAACTGCCACAAGTGTCCAAAGAATGCTCCATGCCTCCAGAGGGACTGAACACAGGCATCTATCGCAGGACTGACCAACTGCTGGCGACGCTGCTCAAGCTGAGTGCAGAGTTTAAAGTGGTGGACATCACTGGGAAGACAACAGGTGTGTGCATACATATTTAACCTTTTGAATAAGCGGTTTAAAATGTGATGTAGGTCACTTTGCTTCAATTTCTGTTCCTCCCCCTCGCATGTTTTCTTCCAGTCAGTGCCAGTGCCCAGCTGCTGGAGCAGACGTCTCGACTGCAGAACCTCAGTGATGCTCTGGACAAACTCAAGGTGACAACTTCAGAGTCCAAGCTCTTCTCCTTAGCGTGTCAATAAGCTAACAGGAATGCACAAACCAAACATTTGCAAACTTGTGTTTCAGGGAGAAGTAGCTGAACACGTGGTCACGCATCAGCGTGGAGCAAAGGCTTCCTCTGACTTCGCCACCTTCCCGGTGTCTTCCTTTGTTAAGGTAAAAGCATAGAGCACCAGTTACAAGGCTTTGATGTCAGTGAAACAAATGGATCATGTAAAATGATTTCTTGTCCGTCTCTGTTCTTTCTTAGGCCAAGGAAGAAAAGCAGGGGAATACGGTGCTTGTGGGTCGTGTTTCCATTCCATGCACCCGCGGACACGAACAGGTCCACCGCCTCGTCCTGTCACAGCAGCAGCTGCAGCAAGTGCACAGCCTCCTCATGGTGTAAGAGCACAGCCAAGATTGAAGGAACATCAAGAAAATCTTTTCCTAATTCTATTTCCATCTTCCACTTGACATTCTGAATTTCTTTCCTTTGCTTTTCACTCTTCTCAGGAAATTGTATCCAGCATTTTCTAAGTTAAGACAGCACTAATAAAACTAGAGCACAGGTAAAAGTGATTGGTGTTTATTTTGAAAGAAGGGCAAAGTGGATTTGACTCTTTTGTTGTAGTCACGGAAACAGTTTGTAGGCACCAAATTTGCTAACTCTTTGTGGGAATGGAGGAAACTACAGTTATTTTTACTGTGCTCACACCTCTTTAGTTTCTTCTCTTTGTATCTTTTGTCTTTGTCGTAATAAAATGTTATAGAAGTTATTCCCAAACCAGAGCTTGGTATAGTAATGGACTAGTATTTGTAGTAATTCAGACAATAAAAGGAAGCAATTCACTTCAGAGCATCAATTATGAACGTGTCTGTGTTCATTTTGACTCATGAAATGTAAATCCTGTTAACTACGTGTGTTAACAGGCTTTACCGTGTTGTTGACAAAAATGAGCTGCTCCAACATATACAGTCTAACATAAAAGGTCCACTGTCTGGTTGTGGAGATGTACCGACACCTTCCCTGTAATCATGGACAGAAACATTTTTTAATTCTAATCTCATTATCCTCAATAGATGTAGACAACACTGCTTTCAGAGTGACATGCTACAATGATCTCAGCAGTACAATCTCTTAAACCTGCTACTGACCCCAGGATGTTGAGTAGAAAGAAGTTCTTCCCTCCAATATGAGCAAGGGTTTAGTTTGGTGTTAGGAAAAAATCAGTCAAAGCGTTTTTTATACCAGAGGGTTTAAATGTTGAAACAAAATCTTTATATATTATGCTTGACCTGATATTTTAATTATAATATGTATTTTTTGTTTCAATAATCCAAAAGCTGTTAGGAAATCTTAGCTTCAACTTTAATAGATCAATTTACCTTAAACATTGTAAAGTGCAGAATGTAAAAAAATTGAAAAATACTTTTAAAAAACATTTTCTTGTCAAGAGAACAAACACAAATTCAAACTGAGAAAAGAGGACTAATTTACAATATAAGAAAGGAATAAGGACACTGTATACATACGAGAACACTCGCTGAGTTAGATAAAATCAAGGTGTGAAATGAGCAGTGTGAGGTTGAACACTTCCTCCTGCTTAAAAGCCTTTGTATGGTTTAGAGAACATTGAAAACTTGTGGCATTATGTCCTACAGGAAGATGCAGGTAACACTTTGAACGCTTGTGAAACAGCTCAGTAGTAACTGACACGATGGGCGTAGTGATTTGGTCTTTGGTGGGCGTATGGAGCAAAGTGGTGTCTGATGTGTCGGTTCCTTATCACGTACTGATGACGGGGCTCATTGTAGTGACCGTGGTAGGGATGAGGTCTGTAGTGGGAACCTAAAATTCGGGTTAGGGGGTTAGTCAACAGGCTCTGTAGTGGATATGACATTTAATGATGATAAAGACCTTCAATAACGAGACCAGATGAAACAAAGAGGTCTTTGGTTTCAACAAATGGCAAAACATACATGTGTATGAAGTATAACTTGAAGAGCTAAAGAAAGGCTTCCACTTCAGTATTATACACTTACCATTTCCACCCTGTCCATGTTTGTTATACTTGCGTCTGTGGACGGGTAGGGGAGGCCGTGGTGGGAGGGCAGGCCTGTGGCGATATGTTTGTTCCTGCTGGTGGTTGTCCTCAAAGTTGCAGAGTAAAGGGAGGGAATCATTGCTGAACTCCTCCCTGTAGCCGTTGTCATATCTCTCTGTTGGAGACAAAAATGGAAAATATACATATACAAAACACGAAAGTGGTGACTAGAGAAGGAGGTGAAAGGAAAAAAACAACCTTTGAGACTCAGTTTATGTTATTCCTTCCTTTACTTAAGCACCTGCGGATGCTTCCCTTTCCACACATGCAGCACAAAAACTATTATTGTCTGTTTGCCACCCACTGTAACATTTTTTTGTTTTAAGAGAAGGGTGATGCCTGGGAAGAGCGAGAAACCTCATCAAACCCACTCACTCACTATGAATTCACAGGACAACCTGCTCTATTCACATATCGGCTCAATCGGACATGAAACTGAATTTGTACTAGGGAGCCGACCGTCTTAAGTCAAGCGATGTGTGGTTCAACTGAAGGGCGATTGCCTGGGTAATGTCAAGAAAATGTCAGGGTAGAAGTGCACGTGTAAAAGCTCCTAGTAGTCACTTCACGGAAACGTTTCCCAGTAAAAGCACAGAAAGTCTTTGGCTGCAACATGTTCCTGTCTTTAGAAATCCTCACTAGAAACAGACATTTGTGTTCTGAAATCACACTGCATTACAAAAGAGCTAGAATATTTGTATGTCACATCAATATTTGGGCTGTATCAGCAAGTGCGATTTAAGTTGTTTCCTTCCCCGCCCCCCTCACACAGATGAAGCAAAAACCTTGTGTATCTTTTTAAACCTCACCCTTGCTGGAAAAATAGTTGGTGGGATCAGGGCAGTGGAGGTTAGGGGCACAGTCTACTTGACGCACTCCTGAAAGAGCAGAAATACATGCATCAGAAAACCAATATTATGTTCTCACACCTTCTGCAATTCACCTTTTCAAAGGATGGAAAAAACAAAGGATAATTCAATATACAATCACAAATATCAATGTAAAGCTGGGACTGATAATACAAATATGTTCTTTCCAAGCACTATCACTGTGATGGCAATGTAACATTCAAACCGTGTTTTGCATTAATTATCTAGACTATGGTGACCCGCCATATTCTAGTGAACCCACAAAAATGTATGCTTCTCATGATAACTTAAGAGATCTCCAACTTGGGTGTTTTGCTCTGTTGCTGCATTATAAAGCTGCGGCTCAGCAAAGTATTGTCCATTAAGGTTTTAGCCTCCATGAGCATAGTCATAGTGAAGACCTCACAGTTTCAGCGGCAAGTGGCATGCAATGTCGTTACCTGTCTCATGTGAGAACTTGTCTTTCACTCTTTTGTCTGTGTACCTGTCACTTGGAATCTGTGATGTTTTTGAGTGTGCATGTGCAGCACGCTGCTGTCATAGACATTCTGAGGGAAACTGATTCAGAATATTATGAACCATGAAAGACCTGCCTGATTATCTACTAAAATCCTCCCCAGCTCTTTCTGAAGTACTTAGATCCCAAGTGACAGTTTGACTTCCAATAATTCCAATGTGATGAGAACACTACACACACACAAATAAGTAGTTTTTCCAAACCTTAAACACACTCTGGTATTTATAATTTCCATAAGGTCTAATGCTTATTGTGATGCATTACCCACGTTGCACTAATAAAATAAACAATGTTTTTAAACACATCATTCCCACCTGATGTTGTACCTGCAGGGTTGGAAGCATTTCCATCGACTGGCTTCGGAAGAGTCACTTCAGTATGTTCTAAAAAGAACAAAGTCATGTTAACATCATGTTATTTAAATTAATTACACTTCCTCTCATTTGTATAAAGTTACAACCATGTAAAGTTACAGTTTATATACATGTCTGTCTAGGCTCATATAATAAATAGATTGAATTGCTTTGATTTAAGTGTATTTGATCACAGTTCTTCCTTGAGTCCAAGTGGTAGCTTGGGCCTCATGAAATTAATTCCCTCTGAGCAATCCGGATGTATTGTGTTCACAGTCATTGAAAAAAAAAAACGCACGTATAATAGTTGCCAGAGTAAAGTCTATGTCTGACTGTTTTAGAGAATATGAAACACAGCATGTAGAAAAAAAACTATAGCAGTATGCCTACACCACCTTTATTACAGTGGATGTGTGCGTACACGCAGCATGCAGTGTAACTCCTCACCGACAGGGCTCAGTTCACAGGGCATGTTGACGCCCCAGGCCTGTGCCGCGTGCTGTAACAGCAGGGAGGTTATCCTGCGGTGGGCAATTGCATTCCAGTGGACTCCATCCTTTGTACGATGCTGCAGAGAAAAGCGGAACTGGAAGTGTAGGTCCAACACGTCTATCCCGTAGGCGTCAGCCAGGGTCCCACTATAGAAGTTAGCTTCGATCACATCATAACGCAGATGGGGGGCCTTGTGCTCAATCTGAGGTGAAAGAAGGAGAGGCGACACATGGTGTAGTTAAGGCTGGGCAATAAAACAATATCCATAATGAATGCAACATAATTTTCATCAATGGCAATATAACTAAGGTTCAGTATACAGCAATATATTCCTTATGCACAGTGAGGAGGTATAGCACATAACTGATCTACCTCAGATTTGTAAAATGTTTTGTTGTATCAAGTGTTTCTCATTCTCTGCTCATTAAAAACTTTAAAACCACAACCTCCACTCAGGAGCAAAAATCTGTCTTTAAACTAAACAATGTGACATTTATTGTGATAATGATCAATATCAACTAATATGAACATTTATAGGTATAAAGGTATAAACATTTTACTGTCCCCCGTCCTAACACTCACTGCAACCAGAAAGCATCTGTTCTTGAAAGCCTAAGATACATTTCAAATCACACACATCTACTTAATGTAGATGTTGTGAACATATCAATTGTATTTATAATGATCTGTTTTACTATGAACTTACAGGTTTAATGTGGGAATTCAGTCTTACGATTGATATGACAAATTAATTAAAACAATCTTCAATAAATACAAAATATAATATCTATAAAGTTCTAATGGTAGCTAAATGAACATTTTCTGTCTGATTTCTGCTTTTTTTTTTTATTTGACTTGGACAGGTGAAGTTTGTCCACCTGATGCCCTTCCAGCTCCGGCCGACACAACGGCCTGTGTGCCATATTTCCATGTCTACTTACGATACAGTTGTTTGGTGATGACATACCTCAGGCACCAGGAAACCACCTTTGATTCTCTCTGCTAAAGGCATAGTGAGGCTCCACATGACCAAGGTTTCCTTGGGCAGGATCCCTTTCATCTTGTCAAAGAACCTACGCAAGTTCTCTTTGTAGTCATCAATCCAACTGGACTTGTATCTACAAACCCCAACACAGACATAATCAAGGAAATCTAAATTACAACAACCAAACTAATCAGGTACTTATCATGGTTCGGGTATATGATTAAGGTTTAGCTTTGGTTTTACCAATCCAAACCCGAATTTGGCCCATGAACTTCTTGTGTTAGCCCACCAAGCACAATATCACATACAAATTCAAATTATTGTGGCTGGAACTATTAGTAGTTATTCTTTTGTGTTACCACCTTGAGATATCCCAAACGCAGGAGTTGACAATGATTATGTCTGGTTTCAAGCCATTGCGGAAGTCATCTATGATGCTCTGCATGTAGCAAGAGAAGATGCGTGTCACAAAGTAGAAGCGGACCAGGTGGTGGGCGGACTGAAACTGCCGGACCTCTCTGTATCCTGTTCCGTTGTGCAATTGGCTTAGACAGCCCCCTTCTATCAGGCAGTCCATTTCAAAGCTCATCTCGCCCTGAAAAAAGAAAGATGTGAGAGTGAGGACAAGATTAACAAATCAGGAAAAGGTCTCAAGAAGAAAGTGTTGCTACTTTTAGATTACAGCTTATAATAATGACTCCATTAAACCAATACATTCATGCGTTTAACTGATGCAACAAAACAAATGGCTTTGATTACAGTGCTTGCCGCTCAGCCCCGTCTTTTAAAATCATAAACCTGGTAAATGTTAGTCCTTGCCTTGCTCCTGAGTTGTTGCAAGGTGAGATACCTCTCCTTCTGTAGCAGCAGAACAATGTCCTTATATACAGACCTCTGAACTGTGGAGAAAATACAGGGAAAAGATTGGCAGTGTGATGAATTGATCCTGTTTGGACAAGCCAGCAGTTTGCTGCAGGGTTTCTATAGATCACCAGACTGTTCTCAATTCATGTAAATGCACAGTTTTTCTCTTAAGTAGCCAGTGGGAGTGGAGCAGTGTGCCTTCAGTCTTTGAACATTGTCTGTACACTATTCATTGCAGATAAACCAGGTAGGATGAACACAAAGTTCTCTAACATCACTCTGCACCATAAACTATTTATAAAAAGCTCTGCACACAACATCCAGCACACAAACAATAACCAAAAGGGACAGTATATTGTAGAACTGTCGAGGACTCGCTAATGACTCTAATAATAAATAATCAGTTAGGTTTAGATATTACTTATTTGAATGGAGGGTGAGTTTAAACTTACTGGAGTCTCCCAGCACCACGATGAACTTGTTGTGGAGCAGCTGGCGGGCCTGCTGGTGGCTCACACACCTCATCGGCTCCCTCTGTTCACCATCACACAGAAAATGCTCATTTAACCATGAGATAGAAAAGTTACCATGAAGTGAGTCAGGGCTTTCTAACTGCTGAAAACTAAGCTAGCTCAGCCATCATTAAAACTTCCATTGCCCAGTTAGCATTAGCATGTTTATGAACTTCCTCCAGGCAAATTAGCTGTAAGATACGCTTATTGACTCAAGAGGCAAATATCAGATTTATTATTTAACAGATAAACGAATTAGTTGTTTAGAAATCATTTAGCTGTAATTTTTTTCAAGCTAGCCAACATCTGAAAGTTTGGGGTATCAGCTCCTGCAGTGTCCTCACCAACAGGCCCCTGGTTCTACAGCTGTTTGTCCTCGAGCAGGTTAAAAGGTCATGGAAAACATTTCACGTTGTCGTTAAAAAACTAATCATGGAAGAAACTTGGGACTCACAGCTATCTTCGACTCCGCCATCACCCCGTTATACACAGGTGGACACAATCAGACGACGCCTTCGCTGACGGTGGGAAATATCAGTATCCTCAAGAGGTCGCTCCGCCAGGGTTGCCAGGTTTGTTTGGAAAGAAATGAACGAACAAACTGCCTAAAAGTCCGCTCAATGAAACATAACGTGCCTCTGTCATACAGTATCGCTATCCTCATGCCCCTGAGACCATGATTGTACCAGTTTCGGGATAAACGTTCACTGTGACTCAAAGAAGAACTGATCAGTTTTTGGTGGTTGAGGGTCGAAGGTCAAGCTCATGACCTCCTCTATACTTCAAGAACAAATTGAGGGAATTTCTTCAATCGCTCACTCGAACTAATAGATTACCTGAACCCGAGTTTGATAATCAGAGGTCAGAGGTCACAGAGACCTTACATACGACAGCTCAGAAACGCCTTGAGAGGGATGTCTTACAATTTAGTGCAAACGTTCACTCGCATTTAAAGATCGACAGATTCAATTTGGGTGCTTGGACATCAACAGACAAGGCCGCGGTGACATCGTTTTACTTGTGAACGTGATATGACCATGACACCCATTTGGAATTTCTTGACATCTGGCTCAAACATTCACTTGGACTACAGGATGACCTGATGTGAATTTGGAGGTCAAAGGTCAAGGTTACCGCGTAATACAATTATGTATTTAGATATTGTCAACAAGATATATATGATAAGGATGTACAAAATGATTTGGGAGATGGAAATACAGCCTCAAATGACTTTCAAGAATGATTCTTTATTTCATTACTGTTGCTACAAACAAGGAAAGGTCAGCTCTTCCGCACGCTCAAAACAGTTTCATAGAGAAAACAACTTTTTTACTGTCATTAGAAATCACTGTCCTCATCATAATCTAACACTTGTAGCTGATCTTTTTTCTTCCCTTCCTCTTGCTCCTCTTCTTTCTTCTCCTCTTCTTCTTTTTCTTTTCTTCTTCTTCTTCTTCTTCTTCTTCTTCTTCATCTGTCTCGTCTTCTTTCTTGGTCTCATCTTCCTTGTGAAACTCCTGGTATATCCCGGTCAGAGCTTTTGCTGCTTCAAGAGACACTTTCAGATTTCCTATCACCTCCTTGTCTTCATCTAGACTCAAGACTGGAGGAAACAGAAACACAGAGCTCCATGTTTTTACACATTATCAATACAGGAATATGAAAGAGCATCCACCCAAACCTGGAGTTAGGAAATGACAATAAAATGATATGATAAAATAATCCAAATTGTTTGGAGAGCTTCAGAGGGTGGGGGCTGCCACACTGAACGCCCTGCCCATATCATTGGGTCACAGGCTAGGTTCCAGCATAAGGGTGGAGGAGGTCAGACAGGTACTGAGGGGCCAGGGTATGAAACCTATCACACACTACCAATACCTACTGTCAATCTCTTGTTCGAGGACATCATTTCCTGTGAGCAGCAGTTCTTGTAGGTCGAGAGACGCGTGTCCCACCTCCACACACTCCTCCTCATCATCATCATCCATCGGCTCACTGACGACTGTGAACTTTAACCTGCCGCGAGTCAGGTGGACATACATTGTTAAATACTGTGATTTGGTTGTACACGTAAAAGGAGAAGACGTAATGAGTGATACACAACAAACAGATGGTTTTACCTGCCCTGGTTGGGGTCAGTGCCCTCCAGCATGGTGTAGAGATACTGTCTGAGTGGAGCCGACCGCGATCCGTCCACGTAGATCACTGAGAGAGAGCATGAAAGAGCTGGGGTTTGTAAAGGAACGGTGAAAAGAAAAACTGCACAGAAACACAAAAAGCTCACCACCTCTCACCTCGTGTGAAGTTGTAGTGAATCTCCTCTCCCTTTGTGGGTTTGCGGAGGGACATAGGCGTTTCTGTCGTCTCAATGGGGACGCCCAGCAGCCGATATTCCACGTATACACGCTGCACCGACTTGTCCAGGGCCACATGTGAGGACGGTTCAAACGTCAAGGACAGGATCTCGACTCTCAACTTGTCTCTCTGAAAAGCACAGAAATTCAGCTCATAAATGTATCGGAAGCAGACGAAACAATAACATATGACTGACACGTTCAAATTTATATTTGTGTCTCTATGTATATTATATATTTTGACCAGTTTGTTGAAATGAAGATAGACAAACAACAATAATAAGAAAGCTTAAGATTCTTCCTTTGTTAATTCGTTTTCTCTCACTCACTGAGTTAAATGTACCTTTCTTATTTTCCGTTTAGGAGGAATGATGATCATGTCGCTTAGTGAGGAGCTTGACTCTGAAGACTTAGGGACATCACTGTCTCCTGCAGCAGCTGCGTCGTAAAAAAAAAAAATAGTTTGCTATGTGATGTTTTTTCTTCTCATTTAACCAACGTTAGACTGAGGTTTCAAATTACTGAGAGAAACCCAAGTCAGGTGAATAGTTACCACTCTCACTCCTTCCCTCCTCTTCATCCTCTGACACCTGATCCACAGAGAGGAGGTCCTGAGAAAAAGAAATGAACTCACAACACTTAGTGAATTGATATTTATTCTCCGAGGAAAAAAAGGTGTTTTTAAGAGACAGTGAGTTCCTACCTGAGTCCTGACATCGCTGGCGGAGCTTTCCCTCGACAGAGTGGCAGGTGATTGCCTGG
Organism: Verasper variegatus; assembly: GCA_026259375.1. Classification (NCBI taxonomy): domain Eukaryota; kingdom Metazoa; phylum Chordata; class Actinopteri; order Pleuronectiformes; family Pleuronectidae; genus Verasper; species Verasper variegatus. The sequence goes on from CM048059.1 coordinate 5,107,912, forward strand.
GAGACCTTCCCTCTGAGGAGCTGAAAAGACATTTTTCAACATATTCTTATTATTTAACCTTAATTCATCCAGAAAACATTTAAGAACAATTACAGATGGTATACCACATTGGTTCATATGATATTGATTGGTTGATATAAGTTGCATTGTTTTTAGCTGCTGGCTGTATGGGGATCTTATTAACTTATTTGCCCTTCTACATAAGAATGTGACACTTTCAAAAAATCAAGCCTTACAATATCAAAAATATGCCATGGATTTTTAAAAGAACAATCAACAACTTACGTCCGAGATGGCAAATAAGAGGGTTTTGACTCAGGCGTAAGATGGGTTGTGCCCTGGTAAAGGTCAGGTGACCTCTTGATGGATCTCTTCCTGTCTGTGGACTGACGGGTGTCCAGAGGTTTCACAGAGGTGTTTGGCTCAGGTCGTGTGTTCTTTGAGCTTTTCAGCTTGACAGCTGGAGGCTTAGGCTGCAAACAGATGAATATACAAGTAAACGAAATGATCACAATAACACTCAGCAGTTGAACCTTTGTAGGTGTTTGAATCTCACCCAGGTTTTTGTCTCCCTTTGCACTGCTTTGGTTTCTCTTGCAGCGAGTAGCTGAGTCTGGATCAAAAGTAAAAAAAAAAACACTCAAGCTGGTGAATTGGGGTATATTTAAACATCCATTTTAGCATTTACCATACACTTAATATACACTGCCATCTTGCGGATTGGGATTCGTTTTCATTGTTTTTTATCGCTTCATACATCAATTTAACAAATGAACATAAGATACATGTCTAGTTCCTGGGAGCATTGCGATTCCTAAACTTTTTGACAAAGCAGAATTAAGAAAGACCTTCACTCTGGGCTTGGCTATGGGCTTCTGTGACTCCTCCTCTTCTCTCCTCCTCTCCTCCGTCCCAGTGCTTTCTGTCGCTCTGTTCTGTCTTCCCTGTTTAACCAGTGAGTCGTCTGCCGTTGGCAGGAAGGGGTACTTCCATTTTATCATGATCCTGACCATGCCCCGAGGTCCCCCAGCTGGATCCCTCAGAACATAGTCACCTGGCAGGGCAGAGAGAAACATAGAGATGAATACAGTAATCATTTACAGGTAAGTATTTATTCTTCTTTTCTCTCCCTCACCTCTGATCTCCCTGCCTGTAGCCAGGGCTCGCAGTGGGATGGGGGTCTTGGCCAGATAAGTTGGTGGCATTTGGTCATCACCATCATCAAACAAGTACACCCAAAGACTACTAGACCTGGGCAGAGGTGAAGTTTAATCTTTTAGTACATTACCAAAACACGGGTTCTACAGTATCAAAATAATTGGTGTGTTCTAACATGTTGTATCACATTCATGGAACAACTTCAACTCAAATACATATTCACTGTACCTCAAGTAGTGCAACACATCAGCTGTTACTGCCAGTGGGTAGCTGGTAGTGTCATTGAACACCGGGTCAGCAGCGCACTGGACCGTTTGAGAGACGTGAGGCGGCAGGTCGTAGAACCTGTAAGTCACGTAGGCGTCAGGAAGTAGTCCTGGCCAACGAGCATTGAGGCCCACACAGCGCTCCAACATCACCACCAACTCATTGGGGATCCCTCCACCGTAGTCATGTATCTCCTGTCACAATTAACCAATCATGTCAGAAATGCAGTCCCATACCTGCTGAAAATGTGGCAGAGCAGTGACTTTGTGGAGTCTTGTAGTCACCATGAGGCGACCAACACAGACTCACAAAGTCACTGTTTTATTTAAACTTGGTTAAGGTCAGATTTCCGCTTTGCAAGATGGGATGTATTTTCTCTCCGAGTGCCCCTCTCTGTCTTACCTCGGAACATGTCTCTTGCCAGCCATAAGAGTAATGCACAGGACTCCTCTGTGTCGCTGTCCTCCTTTCACCTGGTTTCTCTACCTCAATGCAAATGGGCTCTGCAGGAGGGAACAGACGCACCCAGAAATCCACCACACCCACAATTTCAGCTTCAGAGCCTACAGAGAAAAGAAACGGTTTTGACATGAGTTAATTGCCTGTATTTGATCAAACACAGGTAATAAGTGGGATATTAAGGTATAGAACATCTTCTAAAATTCCTTACCTGTGATATTGAAACGTCCACTGACACGCTGCCCTCTCCTCTCCATGGTGCCCATGAGCGACATATGCCCACTTCCATGAGTCACAAACTTGACCCCTCCTAATGCCTGGTGGAGCTCCACTCTGACCCTTGACCCCTGACCTCCCAGCCTGCCCAGATCGCGGGCTGTTAGAGCGTACCGCGACGTGAAGCCGTAGTTGGGCTGACTGCCTGACACGAGGGGAGTGGAGTGCACCTCAAAGTCCAAGAGGCCGTAGGTGCAGAAGGTCACAATGTCCTCGCTGATGCCCATTCCTGCACTGAGCCTGCTCATAATCCGCTGCCCTGTTGGTGTGTAAGTGGCAGCCTGGAGGTGCAAGAACAGCAGACATCAGCATCCCGGGAAACATGAGTGGAATTAGTAGAGATAAAAACAATCTATTTCATATAAAAGGTCTGAGTTTTCACCTTAAGGTGGATCTCCAGCAGTGACTCCCCTGCTCTCAGCTGAGAAAAACACATGTCGTCTTCAGTGGGCTGTACCACGTCCTGGTCTCCAGCTGGCCAGGTGTACTGCATTGGTATGGTCCGTTTATAGTTCCTGGGGCTGTATGCTAGCTCTTTCAACTGGGCTTTAGAGGACAAAGACAAAATAAAGACTTGAGATTCTGAAAGGTTCACTTTTTTCTCTAATGCAAACTACTACTATAATCTCATTTCAACACTAATCAAAACAAGACATTCATCGTACTTAATTACTATTAGTAGTAGCAGGATTACACAAAATCTAGATTATCATGAAATTTGGTGGAATAATTGGTCAGGGCAGATGCCCTTCAATTTTGAAGCAGATCTGAATCATAGGGTGGTTCCAGGGATTTGTTTTTCACCTTCTTTCAGGGTGATTTTCAACATTTTTGTTGATTTCCAGATGACGAATTCATTGATCTTGATTTTTTAAAAATCAGGCATTTTTAGGGCAAATAAAAATCCTGATTTGTTGAATTTAATGTGGTTTCATTAGGGAACTGTTGGGCCTTGGCAGAGGTATGTGTTCTGTGAATGCTCCTTTAGTTTATGATATGGGATGATCTGTTTTCCATACCTTGCAAAGTGTTGATCTGAAGGGCTCGTTTTGATAAAAGCTTGACTTTCTCTGCCATCCTACTCCTGCTCTCCTCCCTTTCTCTCTCCATCTTCTGGCCAACTGTGGTTAACTCTTCCTTGGGGTTGAAATAAAGAAAAATCAGAAACAAAAGATCACAAAACTGTCAGTGCTGTTGTCACTTTATACTTGTTCGCATTTGCACTATCTTCATGTTAACTTTGGTGTGTATGTGGATGTACCTTCAGGTCGTTACTGATTTGATGCTCCAGCAGTAGCAGGTTTCTGGTTTTCTGTAGCTCCAGCACAGTCTCAGCATGTATTGCCTGGATATTTACCATTTCACGGGGCAAATCCTCTACCTTCCCATCAGCCCAGAGGAAACGCAGACTCTCCCTGCTCTCCTGCTGCATCCTGAATGCCTGTAATTGAAGGGAGACCATGAAACAAGATTTGAAAGTAGTTGGTTCAGTCTTTTCAAGCAGCGAGGTACAAGAGAGGACAAACCTTGATCTGCAAAAGAGTGTCACTGAGCTCCTCGACACTCATGTCAAACACCTAGAAGAGAGGATGAGCTGTGTCAAGATAACAGAGAAAATAGACAGAGAAAAGTTGCAGATGTGTATAACAGCTTGAGGAGTGTTTTATTCAGTTCATCATCTCTGACCTTAGTTACAGAGTCCAGTCTGTCCTGCAGAGCAGAGACCTGCTCTCTGTACTGGAGAAGTTCCTGCTCTAGATGCTCACGTTTGTCTCCCGTCATCACTGATAACTCTAAAAGGAAACATTACAGGATTTATGCTTTTTCCAGGGAATTCATTTGCTTTTGTAGCAAACGACAGATGTTTCAGATGCTGTCAAAATTGATCCTCAATGGTGAATTATCATTGATTATCTCCAAATTGATTTGTTTAATCAAGCTGCAGCAACATACTGAGACTCCTACCTCTGTCCCGCTCTCTGTGCTCTTCTAACATCTTCTTCTCTTGTCTCAGTTTCTCTTTCTCCAGCTCCAGTCTGCCTCTCTCCTCCCTCTCTGCTCTCAGTGCCTCCTCCAGCCTCTGGATATCCAGCCTGCACACGTTCGGCCCCACGTCCTCACTCTTGTGGTCCACTACGCTGCGCACTTCCACGTGGCCATCGTGGTTGCTTTGGGCAGACAAAGTACTAGGGAAGAGAGGATACAGAGTTGATATTGTCGTACTAATGTGTAGACACGTATTCATTACAGTCAGAGCAAACCAAACCATTTCAGAAGTCTCGTAGATGCATACATATTCATCTCAATTTCCAAAAACAAAGGTTTCATCCTGATAGTCTTCTGATTAATGTGGTGCATTATATCTTAGAGACTCTTACCTCTCTAGGAGAGTGTCATAGTTTTCTTTTATCATGTCCCTCTCTCCTTCCAGGTCTGTTATCCTCTCCTGTAGCTGAAAAAAAGGAGTTAAAATCTTTTGAAGATGTTACAGGATCTTCAGCTCCTTTTTGTTCCCTCTTGTTAGTACCTTGTCCAGGTTCTGTAGAGACAGGGTAGCTGTGTTAAACTGTCCCAGCAGTGCCAGCGCTCCTTGTTTCTCCTGCTTCAGCTGTTCTGTCAGCTCCTCCACTTTCTCCAGCAGAGCTCCCTGGCTTTCCCTCAGCGACCTGTGACTCTGGGGTGGAAACATTACACACTCAAAATAAGTATAACCAGTCATTAATTGACTCTGAGTCCTTGCTCATGTTGTAAAATATCCATTGATCTTTTGTACGTGGCAAGGTTTTTACCTCTTCTAGCTGATTCTCATATGCCTGGAAAGAAAGACAGAAAACCGTTTATCTTTTGAGGTGAAATAAATTAAGTGCTGAAAAGAGAAGAAACAACTGAATTGATAACAGAAGAATAAATGACTAATGTGCTGAATAAACGGCTGAGAGGACGGCCATCTTACTTCTTGCAGGTCGTTGAACTTCTCCTGTGTAACTCGCAGAGCTGTGCTCTTGTTTGAGAGCTGATTTTGGAGACGAATCAGATCCACATTCTCTCTGATAGTTATTCTGACAGGAAAACAAGACATAACAATAAAGTAACATTTAATTTACAACGTTGGTACACAAGACACTATGGGTAGTAATTTTCACCATACACACTATCAAACTGTAGATATTTAGTTCAGTTTACATTTTTTATATTTCTTTACACTGGTGCATGTTACTTAAAACTTTCTTGATGTAAATTTATGGCTGTCCTTGCTGCTATAACATTGCAAATTGTCCCTGTTGTGGGACCAATAAAGGATTATCTACTGTTACTTTAGCTTAAAATCTACTTGAGAAAACTGCAGCAGCAACAGTAACATTAGGTGTAGTGGCAGGGTCATGTCCTCTGTTGCACCTGTGTCTGTCGGCCTGCTGCTTCCTCATCTCTTTCACGGTTCCCTCGATCTCCATCTCCTTCTCTCTCAGTGTGTCTCTGAGGGACTGGGCAGTCAGCTCCATCTCGGCCACCCTCACCTGCTCTGTCACACTGGACCTGCTGGATTGGGAGAGGTGGTGATGAGGTCAAAGTGGAGGCACGGGAGTGAGAGTGGTGATTGTTTTTAATTAGTGTGTAATTAGAAGTAAAACAGTGAGAGGCTTTGGCAGGACTTTGGTGATATGGGAAATTGCGCTCTCTTGAAATGTATGTGGCTATTATAATGATCCACAGGTGGATGTTCACACAGACCTCAGCAGAGAGTGTTATGTTGAGAATTGTGAATAAATGGTTTTCCTGTTGACACTTACAATCTCTCCACCTCCGCCCTGCTATCATCCATCATGGGGCCATAGCGGGGTGGGGCTGTCTGGGCTGCCCTCCTGACTGTGCCCTCCACTTCCATATTTTTACCTGTAATAAAGAAGATGATGATGATGACACTAGAGGAAGGTCAGGGATAGAGGAGGAGGCAATGGTCAGGCTTGTGTGTGCTTATTTTTTTCTTCACCTTTGCTGAACTTGTATGGTGTGCGTCCCCCCAGGTCCATAATGTGCTGCTTAGCCAAGCTGAGTTTGTTCTGCAGCAACCCTTTCTGGCTCTCCAGCATAGCAACATGTGCTTCCAGCTCCTGTATGGTGTCCTCCATGTCTCTCTCCTTCACACCGGTGGACCCAGGACGGGCCTGGCGAAGACGCATTAGCCTGGTGGACATCCTGGGACCGGGAGGAGGAATCACATCAGCCTCATTTGTGCGCTTGTCTTCATCATTTATCTCTTATAATCACATTCTAGTGAAGCGTCATAGAAGAGCATTCTTGACAAATGAGATGCCCCAGATATCTGGTGTTATAGTCATTACCTCCACCAATGATGTTTTCATGTGTTTTGTTCATTTGCAACAAAGATAACACTAAAACAACTGAACAGATTTTTAGGAAACTTGGTCAAAGTGTTGTGGGTCACAGAAGAAATCATTAAATTTAAGTGAAGAACCGGATCAGGGGGCAGATCCAGGAATATTTTTCTCTTTCTCTAACCTTGTGAGATAACTTATAACTATGGTGTGTATAATTAGGCGCAGCTTGATTGAATTTGATGTGCTATTCTAGTTATGGTATGTATCAATGTTTCTGTTTGAATGTGTGTTACCTGCGCAGCCTCTGTTCCTGTGTACGCGTGTGTTGCCTCAGCACACTGTTCTCCTCCTGCAGCCGCAGACACAGGTCCTCCAGGTGCTCTCTGGGAAACCGAAACAGGCGTTGAGGGTCTGAGAGAGAGGGAGAGATTCCTATATTACTAGGAAATATTCTTTTGTATTCCTTCCATTGAAGATCAGTTGAAATGTGATAAGGAGGTTTTACCTTTTGTCTTCATAACATGATGCTTCTTCCACAGTTTCACATCACGAAGAGTATCTGGGGGGGATGGCAGGAAGGCGACATTTACAAAAGTTGGATTTAGGCACACAAATGTAAACTAATGAACTTCTTGCACAGAATTCTCAAAGACCTACAATAATTACCCCCTTGTCCTTCAATCCACTTTCATCATTAAGGTCTATTCTTAATCTTATCCCTGCAAGCCAAAGCTAATTGCAATTTAACTTTCAAATATACACTCGAGCTTTGATGAGGAGGTAGAGACGACCCCAGTTTAACATCAGCTCTGTTGCTTTGTGCTGGAACATCTGCATTATCTATGCTGATGAATATCAAAATTATTTTTGTTGTTGATATTGACAAATTCTCCAAATTATAAAATTGGAGAGAATATTGTAGAGAAGATGAACATTGAATAATTTGTGACTAAACTAAACACATACACAGACCATTGCACACAAACCTGGGACAGTTGGCATGAGCGTCCCCTTGATAAGCCCCACATCTCTGACTGGGAGATCCTCTGCCGTCTCGTCCATGACAGGTGACATCACGCCAATCGGACAGGTCCAGTCTTCCAAATGTCACCGCAGCAAATTTGTCACATTGATATCAACTGCTGGTTCACTGGCCTCCATGCAGGAGAAGTTACAGACTGCCAAGTGGATGAAGAAGAATTATGTTAAAATCAATCCGAAAATGAACAGGCAACCAGTGTAGGGACCAGTGTTTCTCTCCTTTTGATCCTAGTCAGCACTCGTGCAGCAGAATCTTTGAATCAACTGTTGCTGATTTGTTGTGTTTATGGTAGACCAGAAAGGAGAAATGGTCTCACTTTGGAAAGTGTATCATCCCCAACAGTATTATCTTGACTATACATTTTAATGACATCTTCAGCAAATTGTGACAATCCCCTGGGCTTCTCTGATAGACAGTTATGCTGTGTGAACAGTGGGAATCATACTGGTAGAACAGTGGCACATTTAGCCTTTCCCTCCATATACAACAACACTGAAACCTATCGTCACTAAACATTTGACTTACCCTTGTTTGCTGACCCTCCAAAGTAGTTTACCTTCAGTAAAGAAATGTGTTGTGTTCCTGCTCCAGCCTGGTGTCCATTGTAATCTGCTTCTACATGTAGTGTCCCCGCCCTGTGGTTGGATGATATCCGATTTAATCCCTCTTCCTCCCTTCCTCCCTTCTTCTTTCACAGCCCCTATTAGCTTTGTCTTTAATGACACATTAAGGAAATGTGTTCAGCAATTCACACCAGTGTTAACTGATATCTTGCAGTGATCTTATGTTTGTGTGCATGCATGCATGCATACCTGTGAGTGAAGAGTGGTGGGCATAATTCCTTCTCGCAACACTCAGTCTTGAAGTCTGTCTCAGTGCTCCATCTGCCCAGAGGATAATCTCGTCTCTGCGCTAATCTGATTAGCACCAGTCAGGTTCTAGCTTGTGGCCTGTAATAACTACAATAAGGTATTATTTGAATGGTGTGTGCTCAACCTTTTAATAGAGCACAAGCGAAGGGAAGATGAATGAGGAGATGGAGGTCATATACAATAGCACACTTTAACGTTTATTTTTAGAGGGATAGACAGAAGATAGAAATAGGATATGTGTGAACCAAGTGTGAAAGTAGTACTTTCTGTTAATGAAACATCAAATGTCAATGAAGAGCATGAGTTATCATATCTCTGTACAAAAGATTTAAGAAATGGAAGCAAAAATGTGCGAGATGACACAAAACAGTTTTGCCTTGGGATGAAAACAGACACTGACTTTACATTATATTGTAATGTCACCGAAATCCTGGCCTCCATTGACAGGACGGATGATAAGTGGTGATTTGTTGTCGCCGCTGTCACTCATTTCTGGGTTAAAAAAGGGAAACATGGCCTCTGTGAATTGAATGTGTGTAAAGGAATAGATGTGGGACTGGGCCTCTGCATCATAAAATGACAGTGTCCCATCCTCGTAGTCCAAAAACATGCCTATGACCCGCGGCCTCTCAGATACAACCAGCAGTTCTGCCTGTTCTGCACATGCCCGGTACTCGCTGCCCTTCCTCAGACAAACAGTCCAGTAGCCGTCCTCCGGGCAGAGTGTCACCACACCTCTCCTGTTGACTGACTGCTGAGCTACACCCAAGTCCCACGCTGTCTTAACTCCAACATCCACCTCCCAGTAGTGCCTCCCTGTGGTGAAACCCTGCATAGCAAGAGGGTTTCAAGTCATTTCTCAGTGTGAAACAGAAAGACATAATGTTCCTACAGGGAGAAATATATCCAAACAACCAATTTATTTACCTGAGAGGCGAGGACACATGGTGCTGTGTTAAAACGCTCTGGTATGTCCACCAGGTTCTGTTCAACATCTCCATCCCAGACCTGTCTCCCATCCTGCGATAGTACCAGCCAAGGGTTGGCTGTCCTAGGGTCCAGGTGAACATCAGCTGTAGACATACACAGTTTACATGTTCTTCTCACTGTGTTAAGAAAGCAGGTCATATCCTGACTTGCCATTTAACAGTTCTTATTTACACTGGCTTTGTTGTGAAATGCAACAATGACAGATAATAAAATATGTTTGAGGCTCTCTCTGACTTTGCTTTACAGTCTATGTCAAAATGTACCTGCATACTGCTGCATCTTATTGTGCTCTGTAAGTAAATAAGAATATATCAGCCAAAATGAGACAGACATTTGTTTATTCTGCTTTTGGTGCTGTTGCGCAGAGGAACTATGAATCTTTCGAGAAGGCCGACCTTGAATGGAAAGCTTTTGCAAAGCCAAACGAAGATGCTCCTCAAGTGTTGGCCACAGCTCTCCTCAGATCCCCCAAACATGTGTGTGAATGGACAATGATGTCCGAGCAGGATTTGGCGGAGGGTGGAGGACTCAGAGCTGGAAACCTCTGAAATTGTGAGTCATATAGGAAAGAACTGGCTTTAAACCAGTGATTAGACTGGGAAATATGACAGGGAATATTGATCCAATAAAACAGCCCTTTAGTTTGACTTCATGCTGCTATCTGCCAACTGTTTCTGCTATATTTCTCCCTGTATCACATTTTACATGATTGTAAAAATAATTGCCTAAACATTTGTCACAAGAACTTAAAGCAAAACTATGACAAATTATCTTTCACCAATTCAACTTCTAATCTCTCCCAATATGTTTTCAGGCGAACGTTGATCAAACTGCTGTGAGTCGACTCCTGACCTGCAGAAGACGGAGGTGGTCCTCAGAGTGAGAAAGCTGCTCCATCTCACTTCTCCTCCTCTCCAGCTGAGTGATTTCCAGCTCCAGCTCTGTGATGAGCCTGGCTGCCCTCTGCTCTGCTGCCGTCTGCTTCTTCTGGATCATGTCCACCAGCTCAGCCTGGCTTCTTTTCATTAAACGGAACAGAACAGAGAAGAGCTCCATACTATCCTTGGTGTCCCTGTTTGAGTTTTCCTGCAGACAATAAATAAGGACAAAGGGCTAGGCTAATTTAACTGCTGCTATAATTGCCCTAATGAAAACATTGAATGAATCTGTTCCATCTTCTGACGTCAACTCACTTTGCTGAGCTCCACACAGTGTTTGAGCTCCTCCACTTTCTGCAGCCTATCCTGGATCATCTGCTGAACATCAACCTCATTCCTTTTCATCTGAGCCTGAATATCACAACAGGAATCTAAATTAAATCTGGAATCACCATCAGAAGCACAGCCAAAGTCTGTGATGGGCCAATATCAAAATGACTATGAGGAGTTCAGGGTCTCACCTTCTTCTCCCGACTCTCTCGCTCTACTGGGACGGTGTCATGACAGCGGTGGTCGGTCTCTGTGCAAAGAACGCACACGCACCTCTGGTCACTCCTGCAGTACAGCTCTAGGAGCCTTTGGTGACTTTTACACATCCTGTTCTCCAGCAGTGCAACAGGTTCAATCAGTTTGTGAATCTTCAAGGTGGCGACTCTCAGGTGAGGCTCCAGGTGACTCTCACAATATGAGGTCAGACACACAAGGCAGGACTTCAGGGCCTTTGTTTGCTTCCCGACACACACATCACAATGTATGGTTTTCCCCACCATCGACATGATGCCGTTCTGCCTTCTTGCTCGAATCTGCTCGGACATTTCCTTGGCAAAATAGTTCTCACAAAGCTCTGGAGGGCCCTCGAAGGCCGTCTGACATTTGGGACAGCTGACGGCAACACTGCCGTCCCACTGTGACGTGATGCAGGTGAAGCAGAAGCTGTGACCACAGGGGATGGAGACTGGCTCAGAGAAAACATCATGACAGATGCAACACTGAAACTGCACGTCTGACAGGTGGATGCTGGGGGAAGCCATGGCCTGAGAGATTAAGACAGATATGTATTAACTGAGGAAATTAGATTTGGTAATATTATCAATCCCCTTTAAAAAAAAAAAAAAACATTTATAAAACATACACTACAGGGCACAGAATCTTTCAGAGCTTTTGTTCTCTGTTGTTAATGCAGGCATTTTGTTCCAGCTAGAAACATCTGTACTTCCTTATCATTAACTTTCAACAATTCAGAACTGCCCTGTGGCCAAAGTCTAGTGGCACAGTCATGAGTCAGCTTCTCACTCTCAGTTTCAATCAAGGACGGAAAACCTCTATTGAAATCCAAAAACTAACATGCATGCTCCTTTCCATCTAAGCATCCTGCATCTCTTAAATGTAACATGCTACCATGATTCAAAACACGCCCCACAAATATGCAAACATATTCAAATATGACTCCCTCTTTAAATAATCCTTATATTCTACCTGCTTTGCACACTGTGCCTGCGGTCTGGCACAAGACATAGCATAAACATCAATATGACTTTTTTAAACATTTGTCTTTCTTGATCTTACCTTATTGCTCGAGGTGAAAGTTGAACTCTGAGGAAGCAGTGGTAAACACTGGGACAAAGCCAAAGTCCTCCTCGCTTTGCTGTTACCACTCCCTCTGGGACTTCACCCCCCTCCGGAGCTGTATAACCACCACGCTGCTCCAATGTGGGAGGAGAGAAGCTTTACTGGGTTTGTATTGCCCAGCATTTCTTTGTGGCATTTGTGCTGTTTAGAAATGCATTAAGCGAAAACAAGGAAGTACCTGGATAAAGGTGAGTCACATTCACCATTTCACCACTCCTTTATTTAAAACTTGCAGGAAAGAACTATCACAAAAATAGTGTAACATAAACAGAAATTCACACAGCTATAACCCCTTTCTGTACAGAGATATATTGCCGTCCTAAAATATGCATATTGGTTTTAAGAATCAACTCAGCGTAACTTACTGGCAGCAGACCTTTCATTTCCTATTGATTGTGAGGTGGGCAAACAGGTGACAGGGGGAAATAGTTTAGTTTGAACATCCAGTCAAAATCAATCATTAGTCCTCTGGTAAGAACACTCTTCTATATTCTATTAGATAAGATAATCCTTTAAATAGATTTGCCCTGTTTGCAGCTTTAGAGGGGAGAGTGAAAACAGACACATTTGTACATAAAAAATGAATGAATAAGTAATTAAATACAAACTTGATGAAATATAAAAAATACCACAAATAAATTTTGAACAGAATATATGCAGTGTGAACAGGATTGGTTATTTATATATTATTGAAACGTCACAGATATTGAAATTGTACAGAAATTACTGCACAATCATGGAAGTTACAGCAATTCAAGTACTCGAATTTCAGTCCCAGAATTTGAAGCATGTGGTAGAGCATAAGTGAGAAAGCACACAGTTCACTAGTTTCTCACACTGCAAATATAGAAGTAGAGTGTAACAGTACAGTAATTCACTGTTGGCTTTCTTGCCTAGTGTTGTATGTGCCTGATACCTTTCTTCTGTAATCATGAAATGTTTATGTAGAAAGTTTTCAACCTTACATTTAAAATATATGTGTTATTTGTATATGTTAAGGAAATATCTTCTGCACAGTTGTCTGATGGATGATGTTGATGATGGCTAAATAAAACAATTACATCCAATAATTACTCAATGAGCCTCAGTTGTCCTTAATGATTAGAATAGTGCACAAACAGTATGTGAACACATATTCAGGCTCATTGTGTGTTTCACCCTCTGATGTTGCACCACCTGCTGTAATTTAATTAAATTCCAGCAGGGGTTGCTCACAGTTAGATTTATAAAGTGGCCTACTTACAATATTCGCAATGATAGGAAATATAAAAAGATAGCTAATTATACCTCACATTAAATGTCCCTGTTAGGCTACAAACACAAATATTACAAATCAGTATTAATGTAGGCACGCAACAGTGGGTCACAAAAGGTGTGTCACAGAGTTCTACAATGCAAAGGACAGAAAGTAGAACTGAATATTGGCCAAATTGCAGAATAAGTTAAAAATCGGATACTTTTCACAAATATATCCTGGAAAGCAATTTGCACATAGCAGTGTACTCTGTAATAAATGATTCAAATGTGACACATCAGGCTACAATGAAATGGCAACTGAGTGTAACACACACACACAGACACACAGAAACACGCACACACCACACACACGTTTGTACAGCTATCTTAGTTGATGTTTTCACTATTGTGTTTCATCTATATTGTACAAATTATGGTCTTTACCCTAGAATGAGCCCTTTATATTTCAATACTTTATATGTACATCAGGAGCCGGTCTGGAAGGAGAGAGATATGTGAGGGGTACTCAGCTGCAATATGCAACTTCACCACTAAATGTCTCCAAATTCAAATTCTGAATCTTTAAATGTGCATCTTACTGAATCAGGAATTGGACATGGATGTTTGATATATCATTGGTCCCTCTGTGTAAATTGTGGCCCCTTATTTATGAGTGACACACACACACACACACACACACACACACACACACACACACACACACACACACACACACACACACACACACACACACACACACACACACACACACACACACACCTTGCTCATCTTCTTTGTGTCTGTGCAACATGCTACCTTCAAGGCTTAAGGAAAAAAAAGTATCTGAGTTACTTCTAAATGTGTCTAATTTTTGAACATGCTGAAATGCTGCATGGAATTCATACGTAGGAAATAGATGTAGATGTTGGCTTAATTGGAAAACTGCAACTGAACTTGAAATCTTTTGTTGAATGTAAATGTTTGATTATAAAGTAAAAAACCTGTCTGCAGCTACTTTCCCTGTGGTGTAGTTCTCCCCTCTGTTTTGCTTTAGACTTCATGCAACTTCCTGTTAGTGATGTAAACTACAAGTAAATGTTTTTAAATGTTACTACATAATTATAATACACATTTTACTACAACCATTAAACCCGAAACACTGCACAAACCTTTACTATTTTATGGAGAAAAAAGTTGCCCATCTATTTGGACACCTCACCTGTAAGAAAATGACTTGAGTCAAAGTCTTAAAGTAGCTCATATTAAATGTACTTAAGTATCAAAAGTATCTGGTGTTGAAATGTACTTAAGAATTAAAAGTAAAAGTACAAGTACCAAAATATAAAATGCAAAGTGCTTTTTAGGCCTATACAGACACAAAACAACCCCAGATGCTGAGGATCAAATAGTATTGAACTCGTGCATCTGAACTTCTAAGGACAACAAAGAACCAACACAACAGAATAAACGAAACACGAATAGACCACAGTATAACCACTAACAAATTCTGTAGATATCACTAAACATGGACCTTTCACTTTCTAATCAGTAGCAGGAATGATACACAATGCCTCTTATGATAACTCAGCAACAGGAAACAAGTTGTAGGCACACAAAATAGGATAGTTTTCCTCTTTTGTTAACAACCTGGACAGTGCTAGTACAGAGAAGACACAGCCAAATTTCAGACAGAATAATAAAGACTGAACTGAACGAAGTAACGAAGTATTTGTACTTCGTTACTTCCCACCTCTCCAAACCAGCTTTACACTAGTGTTACCCACACGGTGCTAAATGGCTGACAAAGTTAGCAACAGAATGTTACGCTAGCTGACGAAAACAATTAGCTTACCGTTAGCTAGTGAGTTTGTCAGCACCACACCAGGCACAGTGTTGTTATTGTTTATCTGTCCACACGTTCCTCAACAAGGATAAGTCAGGTGGTTCGGTGCTCATTAGTAGGACTCTCCGCTGAGCTCCTGAACGCACCACGACAACTCCAGAGGAGGAGAGGAAGAGGAGGAAGAGGAGGTGGAGGCAGACCGAGGGGAAGCATGAAGAACATCCCCGGTATCTAAGCAGACAGACGGGGAGAGCATCTCGTCCTCCCTCGCTCGTTCAGGGGGCCGACAGGAGGCGGCGGGAGGCTGAGGACAGGATGGAGGAGAAGAACCCGTTTCTCTGTGGGGTGGTGGAAGGTAAGAGCGGCCGACTAAATAACTGACCTCCAGCCACATCATGTGCTTTCTTCTCTTCTTCCTCCTTCACCTCGGAGAGTTGATTGTGAACAGATCACCGTTTGACCTACATTTGCAACCCGATGTTTTGTCGATGACTGCAGGGGGGGGGCGTGGGAGTCTGTATCTGTGAATGGAGCCGGACGTAGGTGGAGGATGTAAAGGTCTTTATGATATGATGTGGTGGTGATCAGTCAGGCGTGAAGTGGAGATCAGGCAGTGAAAAGCGTTCAGTCAGGTCTGGTTCGAAGGCTGCAGCCTGAGGGGAAGAAAGACTATGATGAAGAAGATGAAGAGGATGATAACAACCACCATGGTGAGGATGGTGATTAAGATAGTGATGATGAGGAGAATGATAATGACCTTAAATGTGGGAATACTGATGAAGAAGATGATGATAACAACCATCGAGGTGAGGATAGTGATTAAGATATTGATGATGAGGGAGAATGATAATGACCTTAAAGGTGTGAATAGTGATGATGAAGATGATGATAACAACTGTCAAGGTGGGGATGGCAGTGAAGTTGGTGATGATTAGATGATAACAACCATCAAAGTGAAGATGGGGATTAAGATAGTGATGATGAGGAGAATGATTACAACCATCAAGGTAAACGTGGGGATGAAGACGATGATGATTATGACTGCAGACGTTTTTGGGGATGACATGACAGTAAAGATGATGATGATGGTGGAAAAAGCTACTCAGGATGTGAGTACGAAGGTGGATATAATGATGATGAAACAACGAAGAAGAAGAAGAAGAAGAAGAGGACAATCTGAGGGCCCCAATCAATATAATCCGAGTCGAGTGTTTTAACATAGGGGATGACCATGGTGGACGTGATGGGGATAATGGTGATGAAGAAGAGGAGAATAATAATGTGAAATGTCATTTGTCAAGTTAACAGATTCGTCCTTAGATGTTTTGCTGTCTGACCAAAACAAAACCCACTAATATCCTAATAAGTCATAAATCAATGAAAAGCAGCAAACTTTCACACTTGAGAAGATGGAACTGAATGTTTGTCATTATTGGTCTTTTAATTACTTAAACCATGATTGATTATTAAAATAAATTCACTATGGTCACTATGACCCACTTACAGTACACACACACACACACATGTGAACAAACACACACACATTGGAAATTCAAAAGCACAAAGGTGGGAGAAGGACCCTGGGGATGCTCCCATTTCTGAGAGTGCAGCTGGAGATGAATTATATCTCTGTCAAACACAGAGGTCAGAAGTAAACTCTGCAGAGAATTTTAAAATCTATTATTAACTCCAACATATGGCGTATGTATTTTGTTCATGTCCCTGGTGCATCCTCGGTGAAAATGTTTTAATCTGTCTCAACACGAATCGTAAAACATTTGCAGCAAAGATAACATTCATAGTTTAAATCTGATTCCAGGCTTACACACACATCAACCTGGGACAGCGTGTGAATGTACACATTGAATTACAGGAGCAGATCCCCTGTGTGACTATGTAGAACTAATCAGCGATGTTAGAGTTTCGGTATCAATTATATGTGAAGGATTTACAGCTTCACTCACTGCATCAGTAATGTGTTCATGCACATGTCACTTCTATGTTTTTAACTCCAGGATTCTATGGGAGGCCTTGGTCTATGGATCAGAGGAAAGTTCTCTTCCAGTGGTAAGTGTGTCAACATGCACTGTCATCAGCTGTTAATTAACCTGGCGTGGGTTCGTTGTGTGATCACAGGTGTGGCATAGGCTCAGGAGCCACTGATCTGACACCTCAGGGGCTAAACGCCGAGTCACATGTTCATTCCAGCCCCAGGCAGTCCAGAGAGGAATCACTGACACAGAATGACACCGTAGCAAAGGGCAGACTCATCCTCCATCCTGAGGCCCAGTCATGGAGGACAGGAGGGAGGGAGGGAGCAGATAATAAATTAGATACTGCTTTAAGCCTCGCAGCTGTAAGGATGGTACTGTCGGTCCAACCCTTTGGTCCAGATTGAAGTGTGAAACCGACTAGAATTGCATACAGTAGATCGCTTATCTCCGCCAAGGCCCAACAAGTCCCTTTAAATTCAAGCAAGCTGCATATTTCACAAACGCATCGATATTAGCTCCCTAAATATGCCAGATTCTTTTCATCTAGATCCATGAGATTTTCCCTGGAAGAACAATGAAAATGTTGAAAAACGTGATATCTCACATTAAAGTGAAAAAGAAATTCCTGGATCCACCACTGGTCCAGATCTGCACCAAAATCCAAAGGGATCTTCTTTAACCAAAACCACATTCTTCCACCAAGATTCATGATAATCCATTCAGCTGTTTTTGTGTAATCTTGCAAACCCACTAAGAAACAAACAGACAAGGGGGAAAACATAACCACCTTGGCGGAGGTAAAGAAGACACTTCATCATGTCAGGCACCAACGTCCACTCGGACTCAAGGATGACCTGAGTAGATATTGGGGGAGTGTCAAAGGTCAAAAGTCAAAATCAAACCAAAGCAACTTTCCAGTCGAATTTGATCAAATAATGAAGTGACAACATTTCATATCCAAAAGGTCAAAGGTCATTGTGACATTATATCGTGAAAAAGTACTTTTTGGCAACTGGTTGGTGAAAGCATGCAAGGCAGTAGTTATATTCTATCTGTATTCATTGATACAGTATATAGAGAATTATTGTTCTCTTAACCTTGACTGAGGTAAGTCTGCTGAGCTCCAAGCTCTTTATATAGCAACAACATTGTTCTTTCCATGCAGCGACCTTCACACCAGGGAGCTGCAGGGAGTCTCCACCCATTCAGTGACTGGACTCTTTCTTCTGCAGATCACAACAACATAAAAAACGTAGACAAAAGCCATATAAACCAGATAAAATCAACACTCAAGATAATCAAATGTCGCCCGCAGTACGAGTGCTACAAGAATCAGTTATTAATCCAACATAAAGGAAACAGGGTCATGAGCCCAGTCTCCTATTGACTCAACAACACAAAGGCAGCTCCTCACTTAGCCCGCAGCAGCATTTTATACTAACAAAGAAAGACACACACTTTCAGCATGAATCAGCTGAATCAGGCATTTCCATCCCATAAAGGACTATTTCAGTCAAAGTGCCATTTGAAGCACCTGCAGGCATTACAATGAGTCATGTGTATACGTTGTTGTTATAAGAGAACCAATTCATTATTGACGATACACTGACCTATGAGATATATTATGAGTGGAACCTGATAAATCTCTTGTGGGAGCTGTGACACACTTTTGTAGTTCAACAGCCAATAGTCACAGCCGACTGTTTCCCCAGAGATCTGTTGTTCCCTCTGCTTGCTGCTTTCCTCTGCTCTCAAATAAACAGAGTAAACCATTATACTGCAGCATTTCTTCTCCTATTATAAGGATTTGATAAGATATGATACAATATGATATATGGATAGAGTTCCATTTTCGAATATTTGTAATAAAAACATATATTCTGATCAACTATGATAGAGTCACTAACATGTCCATAAACATGTTTCACGTTACGTACGCATGGTGTGTGTTGTCTCTAGCTACAGATGCAGCGACACTGTTGCACAGACCATCGCTGTTTTAAGAAGATGCTGTGAGGAGGAATGTGACTTCCAAACTTTGTTGGTGTGGCAGGAGCTGAGCGTGTGGGCTCCAGGTTTATTTTTAGATTCGCTTTTTTAGACTCGAGTGTGGGGTGCCGGCAAAATTCACTGAGTGTTGCATAAGTTCGGCAAAGCGAGCTGTGGATGCTGCTACAGGACAGTTAATGTGTGTGTGTGTGTGTGTGTGTGTGTTTGAGAGAGGTGGGTTGCTGCTTTGTGGAGGCGACTTATGGACCATCTGTCCAGGAAATGAAGCACAGAGAGAGAAAGGGAGAGAACACAGTCCTCCCACAAGTAACTCGGAAGACAAGAGCTGGTCCATGTCCAGAGAGAGAGAGATAGAGAGAGAGAGAGAGAGAGAGAGAGAGAGCAAGATTCATGTTTTTATACCGTGTATGTACGCGCATGTGTGTGTGTTTGTGTGTGAATGCACGCTGGTGTAGATGTTGTTTCACTCCTAGTACTATGCTCTATTTATAATTTAGGAGGTGATTTCCGGTAACTGAGGTGGCTATGGAGCACTGCGATCGATATACTGGATCTATTTTCTTGCTGTTTGTTGTTGTTTTCCTGTTTTCTGTCCCTCCTCCTCTTCTCCTTCCCTCATTCATTCACTCTCAACTCTTCTCTGTCTCTCCAGGAGTCCCAACCTGCCAACTAAAAACAAAGTTGGCAGGTGAAATATAGAATAATAAGAACATTTTAGAGGAGAATATAAATAAAAACTAATCAAAATGTAATAAAAAATAAATAATAAACTCAAATAAACTGTTGAAAGTAGGTTTGATCTGGATGAAGATATTATTTAGTGAGAGTGAGCAACTTGTCTGACACTTGAGACTGACACTTGTTTTCTCCTGACGCTGTTGTCTTTGTCCACCAGGATGCAACACTGGGGGCTGAACACCTACCTGTATGGTCCGAAAGATGACCTTAAACACAGACTGTTGTGGAGAGAAGTCTATTCCCCCGAGGAGGAGGGTAAGGACATCCCATTGACTCATCTGTCAGTCTGTGTAGCTGAGCATTCATCCACCCGTGTGTGCAAACAATTTATGCGGCTGAGATATGAATGTCATTGACTTCAGTGTGTTTCTTGTGAGTCTGACATCGTGACAGACGTGCAATTCTAAATCAGTGGGGTACCTCAGCACTACAGTAGTAATTGGTTATAACCAGAACTGTGGTGGGACATTTTGTCCTCCATCAGGGTGATTATACACTGTCTCAAATATGATACAGCCCTTTTGAAATGACTTGTACATTTAGTTTTAATTGCCATAATCAAGGCATCAACAGTTTTATGTTGTCCATTATAGTATTTTTATCTCTGCCAAGAAAGTAAATGGATCAACATTCTGACTTTAAATTTCAGATTCAAGATCTTTTTTCTCTCCTCTCAGGTCAGTTGCGTACTCTCATAGTAGAGGCCGAGTCGAGAGGCCTGAGGTTCGTTTACTCCCTCTCTCCTGGTCAGGACATCGTCTTTTCTTCCTCCTGTGACCTGACCCTGCTCAAACGCAAGCTGAGACAGGTACACGTGTAAAACATGCAATATGATGCTCAATACAACTGAAATGTAATTGTTGCATGGTTTGACCTATAACCTCTGTTTCTTAAACATCTCATTTATAACCTCATCTCTCTCTAGGTATCAGACCTGGGTTGCCAGGCCTTTGCCATTCTGTTTGATGACATCGATCACTCCCTGTGTCAGGCCGACAGCGAGGCCTTCTCTTCATTCGCCCATGCTCAGGTCAATGTAACCAATGACATGTATCGTTTCCTGGGGGAACCACCCGTCTTCCTCTTTTGCCCAACAGGTAGGACTGGACGTTGAGATGTGTGCTCTACAGAATGTAAAAAAACTGTTCTTTAATAAAACTGACTGACTCTCTCTCTCTCTCTCTCTCTCTCTCTCTCTCTCTCTCTCTCTTCCCTTAGAATACTGTGGTTCTCTGTGTTCTCCCAGTGTATCTAAGTCTCCCTACCTGCAGACTGTTGGAGAGGACCTACTGCCCAACATAACAGTGATATGGACAGGTGAGAAACGAATACAACGCTTTATTCTGCAGACACACAACAGGGTCTTTCAGTAGTGTAGTGTTGTTTTGTTTTCTGATTTGTATAACCTTATTAGTTGACCTGTACTTCCATTGCCAGACAAAAAAACGGCACTAGAAACACACTCGTCACAATTTAGGCAGAATGACAATATGTTGTGTTGCACATTTAGCTTTAACTTATTTAGTTTAACTTTTAAACTCCCTGGGCAATGCCTTCAGAGTGAATGGTAGATTTGTGATCTGCAACCTTTTTAAAATTTCTTTCCAACTTTCTGAGAAGGAAATTGAATTAGGAAATTACTTACAGGCTGTTGACTCCCTCAGATTTGTGTGTTTCTCAGAACTTTTTCCTTCTTCCTGCCAACAGGCAATAAGGTTATCTCCAGGAAACTGTCAGTAGACTGCCTGGCGGAGGTGGAGTCTGTCCTGCAGCGTCCCCCGCTCATCTGGGACAACCTGCATGCGAATGACTACGACTCCAGACGTCTCTTCCTGGGGCCTTTCAAGGGTCGAGAGACCGGGTTGAGGAGCCACCTTAGGGGCCTGTTGCTGAACCCGAACTGCGAGTTTGAGGCCAACTACATCCCACTGCATACGCTGGGGAGCTGGTACAGAGCTGGGGAAGAGGAGAGGAAAGGTGAGGGGCGGAGTATGAGACAGGAAATGTCTCCAGTTAATAAATGAATATTGGCTCTGCCAGACAACAGCCATGTACAGTTAGTCTCCTTGCTTCAGCAGACACGTCTAAGCCTGTGTTGCTTGGCAACAAACACAATTTTATCCAGCAGACAATCAAATTATCTTACGCTTACTGGGCTTTGAGCTAAAGTGTCACAGAAAATCTAAAAAATATTCCCCAAATACTGAATTCTACCAGTTTAATTTATGTTCATCTACTCTAGCAAAGTGACAGAACCTCTGTAATGGTGGAGCTGTAATAGCCCTTGCATCACCTTAATTTGACATTTGGTTCATATTCATTGTACTTAATTTACACTGACAGTAAAAAACAGCCAGCACAAGAAAGAGGGAACAAGGGAGTTGGATGGGAACTTGCAGGAGAGAAACCACTGTGGCGTGCAAAATGTTCTGAGTACTAAGTGGAGGGAGAGACAGTGATGGAGAGTAATTGCGTTGTGTGAGGAAGGAAGAAAGGAGATGAAGAAGGAGAAACAAGGCGCAGGCTTTAAGGGAAAAGAAATGAAGGGCAGGCCCGTGATGAGGATGGACATTTTTGAGGGAGGACTATAGGCTGCTGGTTGTATGTGATCTAATTACTGGATGTAGTATTTGTGTGTCTGGGATTTTATATTATTTTATTCTAGTGAGGATCCAAATTTGAGAAAAATAAGTAACAAAACAAGAAAAACGTCAAGTCAAGATCAGTAATAGTGTTTTTATCTTTAGTATTTAGACATTGAGTTGATGTGTATCAACTTAAATCTTAGACATGACATAATATTGCAGTGTAAGTAAGTACAGAAATACATTTTGGCAAAGAGTGTAATGTAAAACAACAATTGCCCCTGTGATGTTTGAGTGTTAGTCCTGTAGAAACTGTATAAAAAATGCTTTCACAGCTTATCCAGCAGACCTGCAAACACAAGATAAGTTTTGTTCTGAGAAAGTTGTAAATCTTCTTTTGTACTTGTGGTCTTGTGTATTGTGCACTGTATGAATGTATGTAATGTAGTATCCTCTAATATAATGACACCATGTTGTACATGCTCTAGATGAGGAGTGTGAGTACTGTCCTGATAGAGCTCTGTCTGCTGCACTACATGATTGGATGGAGGAACTCAACCAGCCACTACAAGCAGGTAACAGAATATGAATTTGTGTCTGTGTGCAACTTTCACGATTTTTGATCTATTGACCACAGAGTTAAACTAATGCACACTATGTTTTTTTTAAAACATGATAGGTCGTCAGTGCTCACGAGCAGACCAGCGTTCCGCTACTCCAACGTTTCGCTGTAAAACTCCTGACAGATCTGAAGGCCCCTCTGGATTCAGAGGAACCCCTGCTGTGGCCAAACTCCCCGTCTTCCCCCTGAACTCCAGCTCACCGCCAACATCACCCACTAAGGTTAACGGGGAGAGGGAGGGGCAAGACGTGGATAAGCTGAGAGCAAACCCGCCTTGTCAACCCAATCACCAGCCTCCAGGATCCAGACCTGGTGCACCCTCAGGGGGAAGCCGAGGACAGAAGGCCCAGGGAAGGGGGCTCTGTCTTGGGAAGGGCCTGCTAAGTGAATCCCAGGTGCGGCTGCTGGTTGGTCTTCACTATCTCCCCCACGAACATGGACCATCTGCCCAGAAGCTGCTACAGGATCTGACCTGGCTTAAATCAAACTGTCACCTGGTCAGCTCGAACAGCAAAAAGGCACCTCTGAAGGTTGGTGTCTCTTCAGTGTGGATTTCTTTTGGTGATAGGAACATTGAACTGTTCATAATATTACCTCAACCTTGGCATTAGCCGATCAGAAAGTTAAGGTGTGTGTGACGGTGCGATATTCATTTGTGTATTTTCCTTATGTCCTTCGTGTACGTGCATGTCCTCAGGTTGATGAGTGGCGTGGTCGGGCCTCTAGGTTCCTGTCTCTGTGTGAAGACATCGCTCAGCTCCACTGCAGCGTGGTGGGCGGGGCCAACAGGGCTGTGCTCTATGACCTTTACCCTTATGTGTGGGATCTGAGGAACACGGCTCTGGTGGCAAAGGCCTTCATATGCTGGCTAGGTAGGGAAAATCGAATACAGAGTAATAAATGTGTTTTACTCTACTGTACTACTGAAGTTTAGTGTAACATAGTGTAGTGTAGTAAAGTATAGTACAGTACATAGTGTCGTAGTGTAATATACTTTACATATTGTAAAGTAATGTAGGATAACCAGTAGTACTCTACTATCTATACTTTATTACTAGTATATAAAAGTAATAAGTAAAGTATTATTATATATAATATATTATATAATCTTTCTAAAGACAAGACTACAAGTGTATTACTGTTAGAAGAGAGAGGAGGTGATAATTGAAAATTGATGTGTAGATTAGTGTGCTGTTGCTGTCTCATCTTAATTACTCTATCTGTTGCCTTACACTCCACCCCACCCACTCTCTCTCCTCACTTAGATGGGCGAGTGTTGAGTGACAGCTCCACCCTGGGCTCCTGGAAAAACTGCTTCCACTGTGAGTAGTTGTGACCTGAAATACATGTAACTAACCACAGGTAGCCTCTGCTGCACAAGTCATTCTTACCTAAAGTAAATCCTACCTGACAAATTACCACCCGACAAAACTGTTACGCTTCAAATGCTGACAGCAGCATAGAATAAACTGAAAAAGAAGTTCATTCCAGCATTTCCCCATCTCTCGAGGAGCTGAGATGCTGTAAACCATTGAGGTTTTATTCTGGCATGAATATTTACAGTGCGAGTAACGAGTGTGATCCTTTGACAACTCTGCTGATAACTATCCTGGCATTTTACTGGCCCTAACCACATGATGTCACCACCCTGATATTCAGTTGTTGCCTGTGGCAGGGTGTGGGAAGACCACTGGGGTGGACCTACCAGGACAGGAGTCAGAGCCGTGGGCGTTCAAAGGGGGCGTGTCTGGGGAGGTGCAGGTAGGACGTATGTTTGTATAATGTCATTTTAAATGGATTTGGTCAATTCCTCCTGTTTTAATTTGTATATATTCTTATGCCTCTGCTGTTTCTGTGTGGCGTGTAGATGCTTCTCCCAATAGGAAGCAGCAGTGACCTCTTCAGTCATCCTCCTCCTCTCTTCCCTACCTCTCGTCTCTATAACGTCAGGCCCTACCACAGCAAGGACAAGGTGTGTAGTCAAACCTACACACATCATTATTTCACACCTAATGCTCCATGGAATAGCGTGGAAGTCACAGAGTTGCATTCAGGATTGAGACAGACAGGGAATAGTTGTGTAACTTGTAAACAATCTATGGCCACTGAAGAGTTTTCAGTAAATTTGCTTTGGAAAAAGAAGCTGGAAGCAAACCAGGAAGTAAGAACATTTTAGGTCATGCGGATGCTTTGACTTAGTGATGGAAAGTCATGGAAAATTTATGGAATTTTCAGTCAGCACCACAGTAGGCTCCTAAAAAATGCTGCAAAATTTAACTCAAGTTTTTAAAAGACACAGTATTTACATGGACACCAGTATTCCAACTGTTGACCCTATTTAGAATAAGACAAGATTTCAATTATGATGCTTACACGAGTTGCTAATAGAATATTCTGTTCATATTTCACTTAATATGTTACAGAGCATAGCTGGATTATTCCATCTGACCTTATTCCGCCAGTTATAAATCCCCAACCTGGAACAGTTTAATGTACGATGCTGTCATATACCATTTGGGTTGTTTTCTTTCTAATTTTGCAAAAGTTACAGCTTCTTTCTTATTTTTCCATCTTGTTACACTCAGAGCTTGCATTGTCAAGCAGTTGGTAAATGCCATGTGTCGATGACCTTGCTCGGGTTTTGGTAATCAGAAATTGTTGTTTATATGAGAGTGTCTTTTTCAGACTATTGTCTATATCTATAATCAATAATCAATATCAGAATAATGGTGACCATGTAAACGCAGTCACTGATTTAGTTTTTATATGACACTGATTCACTCACTCACTCACTCACTCACTCACTCACGTGTGTGGAAACGGAAATAGCCATCTCTCAAGCTGATTATTTGTGTGTGTGTGTGTGTGTATAGGTGGAGTTGTATCGGATGGTCCGGCAGCTTCACCTGAGGACTCAGGGTGGCCAAGAGTCTAGTTGTGCTCACCCAGATATCATAGGAGACAGGTTGGTGTTTGTAAGAGAAGAGAGGAGGCATTTACACGACAGACATTAATCACATTAGACTGTATTCCCATATTTTCATGCCAGAGCTGAAGGTATAGTGTTTTTTGGGTTGTCTATTCATCTGTACCATTCTCGTGAACGCAATATCTCAGGAATAATGGGAGGTAATTTGAACTCAAGGCCACTCTGACCTTGCAACACAGAGTTGCGGCCATAACTCAAAAATACACAGCCATGAATTCATTAACTATACCACGTATCCTTTTCATGAGTTGGTGTGGGAGCTGAAGCAAATCC
This sequence comes from Verasper variegatus, assembly GCA_026259375.1. NCBI lineage: Eukaryota > Metazoa > Chordata > Actinopteri > Pleuronectiformes > Pleuronectidae > Verasper > Verasper variegatus. Next base: position 5,134,170 of record CM048059.1, read on the forward strand.
CAGCTGACATCAGGTGTGTGGTACGACCTGAATAGGCATTCATTCTCATGCTGAATTTAGAGACTTTAATCGACCATACCCCAATCTGCATGTCTTTGGACTGTGGGAGGAAGCCAGAGTACCTGAAGAAACCCCACACAGACATGGGAACAACATCAAATCTAATAATCTAATCATATATTATATTAAATATTATTATTAAATATTAAATGAGTCTGACAGACATGGATTTAAACTGAAACTTGACCGTGTGGTGGAGACATACAACTAAAACACAATGATTCAATTTTTAAATTAATTTTTTTTAATTTCGACAGATGTCTCGGACCTTGCCTGGCACTGTGCCCCGAGTACAGCTTCATCCTGGAGGATGAGCTAGGTGTGTGTGGCTGTGTGTTGGGTATCCAAGATGTCCGCTCCTTTGCCAAGCGCTGCCAAGCCAGTTGGCTGCCTGCCATGAGGGACAAATACCCACCCAAAGGAGGCAACACACACCCCAACACACAGGTAAATATGAGGAGACGTCCCCTTTTTTTTAACCATAACTTTATTGTCGTTCTTAAGAGCACACAAGTCCGACCATTTTACATATATAATATAATATATTATAATATCCCACTGAGAGATAGATGGCATACACAGGTAAACAAAGCAAATCACACATGTAGACATGGATTAGACCAAAGAAAAAGCGTCTTGGTCACCACTTGGTGGCTGCCTGCTGTAGGTTTTGTAGTTTTTCTCTGTCATTTTAGCCAGTTATTGTCACTCTGATGCATGTTCTAGTGCTCATCAAAAACAGGGTGAAACATCATGATTGACAGCTGAGACTGACTCACAATTGGTTGAGGGTGTTTATCGGTGGTACCTCGCTACCGTGGCCCCATCTCCTGATGTGTAAGATGGCAGTGTTCGTATCCAGGATGTTTTGACTTTATTTCTGAATGGTGAGAGGAAGAGAAGATGTGTCAACCATCTTTATATACAGTCTATATATTAGTTATGGTTTATGATTTTTCCTCGCTGCAATATGAACCTTTTTGCTAATTACACACTTGTGAATATTCAGCACCTTACCTTAAAGTATCTTCGTTGAAAGTTGGAGGATATAACACACAGTGCTAGTGAGAGTGTAGCCAACGTGACTAACGGTCCAGTGATCTCAGGCAAAGAGCCAAACAGAACCGGTGGTGAGCAACTGAAACAGTCACTCCCAGACATCTGTGGAGGATTTATCTGCCTGCTCAGTGTGTCACAGTGCACACTGACACTCCCACTTAGGATGACTGTCGTTCACACTGCAGACGCAGGTGTATTTACTGTTTATCAAAGCTGAACTGGTCAGACACAGTGAGTGATTATTGGCAAGCATCTGTTCCTTCTATATATAATCAATGTAAATACAAAGGTATTTTCAATACTAAGTGTTACTCATTCATACAGTTGCCTTAATATATATTGTAATCGCTAAAAACTCTAAGAAACAATAATTACCAGCTTCTACGACGGACAGTACATTTATACAATTATGCTGGAAAGGACAAAGATAACTTATAGGAATTTTATGGATCATTTAGCACAGTGAGAACATCCATGATTCTTTGCTCTCCTCTAGGACCTGATCCAGCTGATGGAGGAGGACCAGGGCGAGTACCCAGACTCGCTCATCTATCACTTCCCCTCCCAGCTACGCTTGGACGCTCTGCCTGAGCTGGTGGACATCAGCGTCAGCCGCACGCTGCTCACTGCCCTCCTCACTGCCCTCAAGGCAAACGGTAAAGACAGAGCACAGAGTAACTGTATGTAAGCGTGTTTAATCCTCTTGCTGACAAGGCTAAACAGATAACATCTATGAATCTCTTATTTAACTTTATGAACGCAGATATTTGTTGTGTATTTTTGTATGTAGCTTGAGACCAAGGCAACCCCTTTTCTATGTGTAGGTTCTCAGGGTGTGTTCTGTGAAGTGCAGCCGACAGACCGCCAGAGGCTGGAGTTCTTGACCAAACTGGGCTTCCTGGAGATCCTCAGAGGAGAAGCCAGGAGCCGAGAGGGAGTGGTGCTGGGGAGGCTGCTCTGAACATAGAACACGCACAACAACACACACAAGGTCACACACATACACAACACCGCACATACGTGAAGGCACTTGCACCCAGATGCAGTTACAGACACAAAATAAGTTTTCATTTTATTTTCTTCATCAAGAGAGAAAACATATCTTATGGGACGGTGCTGGATTTCTTAGATTCTGAGTGGCAGTAAAGAGGGTGAACCCACATATTTCTGAGGGATTTACAAAATATAAAATAAGCCTTGAATGTAAACCCTCAGCAGATCTGTGCTAATCTGTCTGGGATTCTTCCCCTGGCTGAGGATTGTGAGGTGTCGTCTAGTTTGACATGAGAGCAGAGAGCTGGAAAACAGCAGCAATGAACTTCTTTTCTGAGGGACATGAGTCATTCAATCATATTCATATTTTGTTTAATGGCTATAAACAACATGGCTGTTTGATGACAGTGAATCCACAGGGAAAAAAGGTTTGTTTGCAGTCCTTGGCCTCCAACTTGTGTGATGCAGTTTTTCATTTCATTCAGGCCTCCCGTTAGTGTTGTTTCCATTCACTTAGACCCCTTGTGGGATCATCAAGGTTGAAAGGGGATGGGGCTGTATGTAGTATTGGGACCTCACCCCCCCGAGGTCGACACACTGGTGGTGGTTGATGGAAAATAGGGATAGTCTTCCTGAGTGATTTATGCCAACTATTTCTTTAAGCCGACATAAGATATCTATCTCCTGAAGCCGACTGCAGTTGAGCTGCTGTGGTCCACCATGAGCTCTGCTTCATATAAGCAGTTTTTTCTTTTTCCATAAGATAGGTTAAGTTTCATGCTCCTATCCTGCTGGTTGAATAGTTTGCAGACTCCAGACCAGACCCCTGCACAACCTCACTGTTTACACTCGCTTAGTTTGGATGATTGTTTACATGCATGATAAATAAAACATTGTGTGGCTTTTCACAAAGTGGAATTACATGTACTGACACTGGCACAGACATCATTTCAATGGAATGATCTAACATGGCAATATTAATGAATATGTTTCCATCATAGCTATAAAGTCTTAGGAGAAAAAAAGCAATTGCATGCACGCTAGAACTCATCAGAAAACCCCCATAAATAATCAGCAGATTTCTGTGCATGAAAACGATCATTCAGACATATAAGATACACAAAACATACACACAAAGACAGACACACGTACACACTTATCTAAAGTTTACACTCGGTTCTGTTGGCTATAATAATAGATACCTCTCCCTCATTCAACACCATTTACACTTGTCGGATACATTTCCTGTGTGTATGTATGACTTTGTATGAGGTGTGTTTGTGTGTGTGTGTGTGTGTGTGTGTGTGTGTGTGTGTGTGTGTGTGTCAAATATACAAACTAATAAACAAATCATTCTGCCTTTATTCCAAACCATAAAGAACACACACACACACACACACACACACACACACACACACACACACACACACACACACACACACACACACACACACACACACACACACACACACACACACAGTCATAATAAAAGAAGCACAACAGCACTCACAATCAGATTCTCAACTTAAAGTATGTAGAACTACGAATGTTCATTTTTTTGTAAACCTAAAAAGACAAAACTACTTTTTGTGCAAGTATTTATACTTCTACTTTTGATTTCTGTTCTTTTTTATTATTATGCTCGATCAATCACAGACTGAAAAGGCACTTTTATACGTCTTGTCTCATCATCAACCTCATCGCCATCTTCTGTGAGAGTCTAGTCCCAGAACTTAAAATTATGTAAACAACTACACAAAAAAAAGTCTTAAAGCACTGAGATAGAAATGCATGATGTAAAGAAACCTTTAAGAAAAATATGTCATTGTTTGTTGCAGAGGGTAGTACACAACACGAGGTATCGTCTACTTAAAAAATGTCTGTTAATGTGGGCATGTGTGGTTTGGTAATGGGCAATAAACGTAATTTTACACAGGCAATATGTAAAAAAAAAAAATCGAATTAAACTACGACCTAAACACTTCACTTTTTGTGTCGGAATACTAATAAAAGAATGATAATATTAATAGTTGCCTTCAAACTCCTGGATTAAGTGGCCGACCACTCACATGACCCGTCGTCAACGTGTACTCATTGTCTCACTGTCTGCCTGCACTGACTTACATGTACAGTTTGTTTTACAGTGAGTTCCAGTAGAGTGCTATTTAGTATGTCTATGCAGAGTAATGAAGGTTCAAAATAATTACTGTAGAATTCATTGTGTTTTTATTGATAACAGTAAAACTGTCATTTTAACAGTGAATTACTTCATTGATCTTGACTTGTTGATTTGATGCCGAATTAAAAGATCTTTTCTTTCCCCTTTAACTTGGTTGTTTTTTTTCCTTCGCATTTGTTTCATAGTAGCAGGGAATACAATGCTGAAAAAAGACATACTGTAATAACTCAGGTGGCAAAAACATGAACAAAACATGGTGGAAAACCTTTGTTTGAATACGGAGGCGCAACAACTTTAAAGTACTTCATAAACATTTTATTCCTGGCACTGTACTGCCACCATGTGGACAAACAAAAGAGTGAGGGAATCCATATAGTGTTGACTTTTGTTATGGTGTGGGATGTGTAGAAAATGTTTACAATCAAAATGCATGTTTGGTTAGGGTTAGGAGGGGGCGGAACATTTAATCATTACCTACACACAGAAAAGATCAAGAATGAAATGTTGAAATAACATAATAATGTGAGGTTTCACATCAGATCTGGATCGTGTCATGAAAATGAAACAACTGTCGTGTTTTATCTAAATACATGTACGTGGGTGTGTCTGGGTGCAACTACGAGGTTGTGTCACTTGAAATGTTGCCGCAATGAATTGTGGGGCGGCATTTTCTCTTGATGTTTCCTATGCTAAAGAAGATAAGTTAGGAGACATTGAAACTTCTTTCCTTATCATTTAGAGAATTCGAACAGCTCTTAATATGGCGGCCGCTGAAATACTTTTGGGTCATTTCACTCAGTTGGAAGGTTCCTAAGCAAAATTTACTTTTTGAAATGCAGCCATAATGTCGCTATCATTTCTTGTAAATATTATGAAACAAATTCTGTAAAATAGAATTAATTATCACTAATATGTTAGGTTTAGGTTTGTGTGTGTGTGTGTGTGTTCTCACACTACACAACGCTGTCTCTTTCTAGGGTGTTCCCGGCTGTCCACTGGCGGCGGCGGGAGTTCAGGTTGTGTTCAGGGGCCTTGACTTGATCAATAGGGATGCTGTATGCTGCTAAACTGCCAGTCAGCAGCAACATCAATGTAGCTGTCAGAGTAGCTGCCCAACTGCATGCTGGGAGACCCACCTAGGCAGGGAGAGAGGGGAATGAATGAAGTGACACAAACGGCTCAAGAAGACTATATGTGTGTGTGCATACTTTCTACTATTATAATAAGGTTTTTGATTTCTATATAAACAGCACTTTGGATGTAAACCATTTCTTTTTAACAGGTTCATTTTGATTTTCTCTGTATTTGTAACGTTCTGAAACTAATCTTAGGGTTAGGGTGACACAATATTAGTATTAGTATTAGTATATTAGTATTCTCTGTAACCACACCTAATGCTGATTTTTAACTGTTTGTACATACATAATATTTGAGCTTTTTTGGTTGTATTTATTTTTTTGTAAATGGTCTGTATTTATATAGCGATGTTCTAGTCTTGATGACCACTCAAAGCACAACATTCATTCAGTGCATCAATGGGCGGCTATGGGCAGCTATTGACCAGTGCAGTTTCAGTCTACAGACATAATTTTTCCAGACTCATATGAAGCCAACGTGACTTTGACCACCAAAATTGAATCTGTAAATCCATGAGTGAACATTTGAAAGGATTCTCTCGATGTGTTCTCAAGACAAACTGTTCATGAGGCAAAAAATGGTTACATGAGGTCAAAGTGACCTTCACCTTCCTCGGGTCATTATTGAGTCCAACTCAACATTTAGAACAAATTCCATCAGGACACTCTTGAGATATCGGGTTCACAAGAGTGGGACGGACAGTCTAATAACATGAAAACCCTCCGACCACTGAGCGTCGCCGGCACGGAGGCATAAAAATATTCCAATTGGACATCACGGTCAAAGGTGCAGCAGACATTCAGCTCAGAGAGCATCACCCACATATAGTTAAGTTCAAACAGTTGAAGTGAATGGTTGACATTGTTCTGCAAGATTGCTTTTCCACTGAATATACAAAACCCAATAAAATCTCAAGCTACAACTGAGAATATCCAAGGCCTCCCAGTGGCAGCTTTGTGTGTGAGGTGTGTGTACTTACAGTTCCCAGCAGGTTTCCCAGAGCGATGTCAGCATATGCAGAGAGGAAGGCTGAAGGCAGAAGAGAATTCATTTACACCTAATTTATTCTTCACACACTTCCCCAAATAAAAACACCCTTCCCTCCTTCAAAAGACAAATCTGAGAGTGGGATTGATTCAGGAGTTCTGATGCAGTGACATCTTTGAATATTCAGTTAATTTGACTGGGGGGGATGTTACTTTTTATTTGAAATTCAAACATTCATTCATTAAACATGGGGGGAAAGTTTCTCTTCAAATTGTTCGAAATCAAAATATATTTCTAGAAGCGCAATCAAGAGTATCTGAAGTAGTTTGCCTTGTGATCCAGCAGAGGGCGCTCACTGTCAGCTTTACCCACAAGTCAGTAATGTTACATTAGCTGTGTGTCTTTATTCAGGGGCCGCATCCTTAAATGGCTGCATTTGATGACCTACTGCGTCACAGCAGGATGACTAGGATGACAAAGTCTCATTTTGGTTCGGTCCAGGCGGCCCTCAAGAGTAGGCCGCGTCCTCAGAAGGACGCAACCCCTGAATTGAGAAACAGCTATTGTTTTGCTATGGAAATGGAAGACACACACAATATTCAAATATATCTGAACGAATTGCATAAAATGTCAAGTTCGTTTAAAGCACATGTGAGACATCAGGCAAGGTGTGAAAAAAAGTAAAAAGAATCTTCGAGACTTAAGGATGAACATATTTAAAAAGATGAGGCCTGAGCACACCTCCAACATGTACCCTATTATTGTTGATATACACACACATTAACTCACCTCAACCAGATAATAAATATAAGACCTGAAATTTATGATCAAACATACATTTGAAGTATGGTAAAGAAAACTATGGAGTTGATGTAAGGTCACTAACACCGATGTTGTGTGCTTGAAACCATATATAATAGCAACTGTGTGTGGGTATGTTTGTGTCAGTTTTTGTTTTTTGTCACCGCTGGCAATGGCGAAGAGGTGGGTCGTCCAGCTGAAGGTGAAGAAGAGTCCTCCAACAGCCATGCAGCCAAGAGCTCCATTAAACCCAGACAGACCCGAGTACAAAGAAGCATGACTCACCGCCATGGATAAACCTGCCAAACACAGACACACATCATAATCATGTCCTGCTGAATCTGCAGTACTAGAATCATCCTAACGGTGGTGGTAGACTGTAGTACAGTTTCCTTTAGTGGTGCATTTCATTTGTTTGTAGCCTAATAAGGACATTTCTTGATTTTCTTTGTCTATTGCACCATTTTAGTATAGGAAAGATACAAATACAAACATACAAAAAAAAAACCCCCCCCATCTTTCTGTTACTTCCAGGTCCTTGGCGTTCTGATTAACAGTGTTTACAGAATACAATCTACCATTGTTAAGTTGTCTACTTTCTTTTATTTTATGATTTTTTCCAGTTTGGAATCGACGTGTGTGTGTGTGTTCATCCAGTAGCCACATTATGATGGTAAGTGGTGCTGGACCAAGAGGAAGGGATAATAAAGACCCTGAAAGTCCCCAGTGATATAAATGATTTTACATTCTAATAACACGATCTCAATAACAAATCCTGAGTAGTGGATGGACACTGGGTCAGTGCCCCCTTAAACCACCAACACAGCTCCATACAGTGATGCTGAAGACTGCACAGGAGCCATAATGACCCACATAAATCTCTGCAAGGCCTGAGGCACTGACCCTTTCTCTGCTGGCCTTCAGCAGCAGCTGCACTGTGCCCAAACCCACATGTCCCCACATATAACCATTAAGTCTCAACTACATCAGGAGGACAAAGCTTCAGTTCAGCTGAAGTTGTATACTGAGTTTTATTTGAACTTGAACTTTATTTGAAGACAGTGATGCTTTTTTAAAGTTAAAGTTAAAGTTATTATTTATTAGTTAATATAACATTCTGATATGCACATTTTATTCACTAGCCCTTATGTACACTTTGTGTAGCTTCATTCAGCAATGCCGCTTCATAACATGCAGCACACAAAGCCACAAGGGACAAACCTGCGTGTGTGTGTGTGTGTGTGTGTGTGTGTGTGTGTGTGTGTGTGTGTGTGTGTGTGTGTGTGTCTATGCAGAGGCCATCAGCCCTGTAGCCACACCTACGTTAAAAATCTATTCCCACTATTCATCTGAGACGAGAATTTGATTAAACCTGCTTACTGACCGTTTCATTGATATATAGCGTACTTGTGTTTGAGCAAGGACCTTGCAGCAGAAATGTTATATTTTTACCTTCTTGAGTGAGAGTAACATCATAAAATATTACTGAACACTGCCTGACTGCAGAGAACAGTGACCTCCCCTTGCTCTGGCTGTATACTGTATTATTTACATGCAGACAGCTGAATGTGCTAATGGGTGCATTGAAGGGGATTGTCATTTACTCCCTGTGCATTCTCATTTCGTTTTTGGTGACTATCATCAAATGTTGTGTTACAATTTTGTGATGCTTTCACACTGTCCATTGCTGCAGCCGCTCCACCCTGTGTCTCCCACTGCAGGATTTTCATCTGGGTTCATCTGCATTAGCTGTAAATTCTGGGAGCTCTTCTGCAGTTACCTGATCCTCAGGCTGTGCTGTGATTGATTTCCTTATTACCAGATATTGTGGGCTGCAGTTTGGCAGTCTGGTCCTGAAGCAGACTGACCACACCCCAGTGCTGCCTCCTCCCTCCGTGTGTCTGCTGGGCTACTCTGCCATCCACTCTCTTTTTATTTGTCCCTCAGTCACAGCTACCCGCTACTGCACTTGGTCTTTAAACGCTCAGGCTCCCACTACACTCGTCTTTTCTCTTCCTATTCCACACCTGATTATCTTCCTCGCCACCTTTGTTTCTCCCTCACAGCACTTCCCTCGTTCCATTCCTTGCTTCCCCTCTTCTTCATCACTCCTTCTCTGGTCTCCTCATTACTTCCTCCCATTAAAATGTCACTGAAGGCTGAATGTAATTTAGGAGGGAGGCCCAAAAGAATATTAAAAATGTTTGTTTCACTGTTTTTCGACTCTGTGTATGAGTCTCACTACCAGTGTGGTGTTGTCTATGCTAACAGAATGAGTCAGAGAGCTCTTATCATGTCAAACTGAATCTCTCCTCTCCCATCTCACCAAAATGACTGGCTGCAGACTAAATGAAGGAAACTGAAATGAACTGTAGGTAATATAGTTACCAGTGGTTTCAGTGTAACGGTCGTCCTGCTCTCTGTGTGTGCGGGTCTATTTACAGCAACATCTCTTTTGCTATCAGCCTTATTACAGATGTCGTATTAGTCTATTTCTTTGTGAACACTTTAAATGGTTTTAGTCACATGTGCTATAAATTATATGTTGGTATTTTATCCGTCCAGGGTTTTACGTTCTAACAATAAGATCATTGCTCTTTTTGAGAAGTTAAATCCTTTCTTGTGTGCTAAAGTGTACCAACATGCTTGCAATAATTATAGTACCATGATTTAGCAGGAAAGATTTATGCTCCTGGTATTGTGTGCTGGCATGCTAACATTTGCTAATTATAACATAAACTTAAGTACATCTACGAGTCACAGTAACGTCATTCATTTGAATTTGTGTCATAATCCCAACTCACAGGATGTGATGAACAAAATGTCTGCATAACTTCACTGAATCCCCAAAGATGTTTTAGAGCAGATAACAAAAGTCTGTAAGATATTTTATGGACTTTATTATTTAATAACTGTTAACCGACCCAAGTGCCCTCTACATAAATGACTCGGAGTTGAACAGTGAAACCCAGCTGACTTCTCAGACTGTCTTACTTCCTCTCATTCCACTTTGAAGCGTTTCTACAGTTATTCTCCTGCAACATGTACGCAGCAGAGGGAGGAGGCTCTGGCCTACATACAGCCTGCGATTCCCCCTCCTACACAAACCCCTCATGGGAATACGTTTACACCACAAAAGGTATGAGTGGCAGCTCTAAATATGGCCTCACACTTCTCTAAGACCGACCCATGCCGCTTTATCTCTCCTTCATAGCTGTTCCTTCTCACAAGCAAAGTCTGCCTTATGGTGATGAAGCCGACAGACCACCTACAGAGAGCTACAGAGGTTTCCTCTGTCGTTTGACAGGGATACACACATCACACATTTGCCGTGCCCCTGCTAACAGATGGTAAACAGTGAAAACTCAGCTGATGTTTTAATGTTTAATGCCGATTTGTTTTTGAGGCTTGTGAAAAAAGGGTCTTTTTTAAAAGACAGTGATCTTGTTTCGAAGGGGAGGGCTAATTAGCCCACATATTATTGTACATTATTATGACAAAAATACTAAACATTTTTATAAATCAATAGATTAGAGCCACATGCAAATTCTTACAGCATGTGAAGAAATCCAAAGCTACAACATGCCTGGTTACAGTTGCTAAGCTGATTGGACAATCACTGATTGTGGGTGGGGTTTAGTCCACAGTTATTAATTCTTGTCAGTTATCAACAGGCACACACACACACCTTCTCTTTCCTGAAAGAAAAACGAGTATCTCTTTATCCTGAGCATTCCAGGGGCACCGAGGGAGAAACTGGAGAGACTGATGAAAGTAAAAAGACTGATGAGGAGTTTTGAAGGATGATAAAATGAAAGGATTAAAGAAGACAGAGAGAGATGTAGAAAGAAGGGCTGTTCATCTGGGTGGGGGACAATAAAAGGCAGAGCCGGGGGCAGGACTACTTGTCTTAAGTGTTAAAGAACATGGTGTCATTTCAGGATTTACTGCCCACTTGTGGTTCAAGTAGGTCATTGTCACTGTAAGCTAGCTTCACCACTAACCTATGCAAATCATTTCTTCTGTCCTATTCCAGGGTGTGACTCTTATTTGACACTTTACATGGACGGCAATATTCCTATGTTAATTAATAAAATAGTCTATAGTAGTGTTTGACTACTATGCTCTGGCTTCTAGTGTAATGTCTTAATCAGACTATGCTCTGTAACATATAAACAGGAATATAAATGGACTATTCTATAATATTAGCAACTTCCTTATCAGCAAAGTCTGTTGTGTGCAACTGTGGGACTTATTAGTGCATTTGTTATCATTTTTAGACAATGCACATTTTAAAGGAACAAATCAGCACGTGTTTTGGTCTTATTATGGAATATTTTGAGAGAAATAAAAATACAGCACATCCCCAGCCTTATGCTTAAGACATTCAAAGTCCTAAAAAATCCTAAAATTAATTCTTAAACTCCAAAGCAGCTACAAAAGACGAATAAGACTAAGTGTAATGTGCTCTCATCCCTTGGAATTAGTTACAAATGATAAAAGCTGAATATTAAATGGAAAATTGCTTCTGGTGGAACCCTGATTCACATGCACCCAGATGTAAGAAATGAAAAGGATTTATTTTTTGCTCAATGTACGCTACAAATGATTTTGTTTCTGGTAAAACCATGTGTTGAAGAAAACTTGCGGGAGAAAAGATGAAATAGGGATGAATGGATGGGATGAAAGAAAAAAACTGATGGAAACAAGAGAATGCACAAATGGCAGCTATGGAGACTCTCTTTGGTATATTTGCTCATATGCAAGTTGATTCCTTCGAGAGCTGTTGCCTACACAATCTCATTCCAGCCACATCTCTCTGATCACACTGTTCATTATTAGAGCAGTAGTGTGTGTGTGTGTGTTCCTGCCCCTTATAGCATTGGTCTAAGGTTTTGCGCAAGTGTGTGTGTATGTACAAACTCTCTTCCAGTTATTTTTACAGTATGACTCAAAACTACACACACGCACACACACAGTATTTTGGGACACTGTATAGTACTTTCAGTTTCATATATATATATATTTATATACGCTGCTGACATTTTGTCTTATGGCCAGTCGGATTCTAAAACCTTACATGATTTTAACCTCAACAAAAACTCCTGCACCTCCCGGGGGTACTGATGACATTTCTAGCACACAACATACACAAAAATGAAAGAAAACAAATATCTCTGCATGAAAAAAGTGTGCCACACGCATAGAAAACACAGATCAAGATGTCCAGAGAGATTTTGGTGATAAGAGCCTCACAGATTTGTTAAAAACACACCAACTATAGCCAGGTTTTGAGGACAGGCTTAAAATCTTTGTAAAACTGTGTGAAAATGTGAAAATGTAAACAGGCTTGTGCTACATCATGACCTAAAAAGGAATCCAGTAACATTCCACCACTTTACTAGCTCCCACTCCCACGCAGAGATTGAGACTCACCAGCCAGCGTGCCGACTGCTGATCCCAGCAGAGCATGGGCGGCCAGCAGCGGGGAGTAGAGCACAACGGCTCCCAGGATGAGAAGGGAGGGTCCCATCGCGTCACAGGCAAAGATCTGACCCACACCAAGAGGGATGCCATATATCACCTGTGTGGTCAAAAGAGGGAGTTAGAAGATGGGGGAGGATTTGTTTACACTATTGTGCACAGTTGTAGACTTGTTGTTCATGTACGGGTTTAGCAGCATTTTCTACGTGCACTAGTTTTTTCTACCATGCATCACCCACTAGGAGCTGATAAGGGTGATTTGGGGCTCAGCCAAGCACAGGCAGCATAGGATCGAACCGCCCTCTAGTTAGTGAACGGCCCTCTCTACCTACTGGGCCACAGCAACCCCAAAATTTATATAGAATATGCAACAAAAAGATGCATGCACGTGTCATTCTATGTGTGTACATGTGCGCATCTGTGGAGTATAGTTGCTGTGGTGGTGCAGCCAGAGCCCCGTCCTCAGCAGAGAGAATGCTGAAGACATTAAATATAAATAGGACTGACGTCATCACCATCTCTGGAGAGAAGCATAGAAAAGAGGAGAGGAGGAGAGAGGAAAGGAGGAAATGAAGATGGGTGGAGGAAGGAGTGCAATTGAAAAGAAAAATGGGATTTAAGAGGGGAAAAATAAAGACTAAATATAACAAATATAGAATGAAAGACAGAAGTGAACCATGGGGAGAGATTGTTTCACAAGGACTAAGAAAAGACCTATCATGTCCTAGAAAATGTGATTATATGGTTATGTATTGTAAATTGAGCTACGAGGAAGGAGAAGAATGAAATAAAAAAAGACAGATGATGGAAGATGGAGGAAGTGGGCGAAGGAGAAAGGAAATTAGCATAGAGCAAAGAAATTGACTGAGACTGGAGAGAGGGAAATCGGGGAGATAAAAAAGCAGGATTTGGAAGTTTTAAATCTCCAGAGTCCCAACTGAGAGTAAATTTATAACATGACAAAAACCTCATTTACAAGGCGGGAGACAGACAGATGGAGGGAAACAGGAAGGGGAATGTGAGGAATATTAAAAAGAACGAACGAGAAAATGAGACTCTGAAATAGAGGAAGAGGGCTGAAAGTTGAGGAAAGTAATTACTTAGCGTAACAAATGTTTGTTAAAAACTAAAATGGCACTCAGTAGAGTGGACAGCTCCACCAAGGCCCAACATCATTTGCCTCGCATCGTCAAAAAATCACCGAAATCACCCACTCATTCACCACCCTACTCACTATATAGGACCTTCTGCTTAGAGGACTATATAGTGAGCTCATGGTCAAAAGAAGACACACTTTCGGACACTACTCGTCACATCGGCCAGTAGAAAATCCCACAATAAAATTGTATCTGTGTTTCATTTACACTGAGTATTAATGGTTTTAGGTAAAAAGCCAGCGGATTGACCATATTTATATACAATTTGTTTGCAGAGCTTTGTGCTGTGATGTGCTACTCTGCTCATATTTACATTAAACGATAGGATCATGCTGTTCCTGCTGCCCTCTCTACTCATGTCTCTCCCCCCGAGCTAATGCATAATGGTACATAAAGGTAAAACAAATAATATGCATCAACGAGTTGTGTATAATATACACTGCCACACTTTGGCCCTATTCCTGTTACTTTTGTTACAGTGCCTTGAATGATATTAATGCCCTTTACTAACAGCTAAAGTTCTGCGGGCGCTTCCCAGTTAACCCACATCGAAAAAAGAATAAGCACACAAACAGAATCAATCTGTTACTCATTCGCCTGCTCTCTGAGTAGTTGCAAAGTGCACATGTCACTATGGAATACAATCCTGACGCTGTCCCTGCATCAGAGAGTGTGGTTTTGTTTTGATCCATGTAATCAGTTGTCAGTACATAAACACAAATGCAAACAGGAAATCTTTCTGTAAACTTACATTTGGGAGAAGACACATTTTTTTCTGATTCAGATCACATAACTCGTTCTGCCTGTTTCCAAACAAAAGAACGAAGAATATAAATTCTGTTGCTGTGAGAATACTGAAATGGCAGCTGGCTCGCAGAGATCAAAAGCCAACTGCAGCGGGTGGTGGGAGTCAGGATTCATGAGAAGCAGCTCAAGGCAAGAGCATTTCACAAATCACGACTTTCTTTTCGAGGCGCACTCTGCAACAGCTTGCATTCCAATCATCTAGACTTTTAGTAGCATATGGAAATAGGCCCCGAGGTCTTATTGCTATTGTTTGTTGTTTTTTTATCCCCTTGTTTCGAATGCCTATAAAAAAAGATTCCCATTCCAAGACTGACACTCATGACGTTTAAATCGGAGCTACCACGTCCATCACAGTTCTCCAAAATCTCAGTCCGCAGGAAGTGAACCAAATATAACAAACACAGTATCTCAAATGTGAAAGCTTCGCCTCGACGAAGAGTTTCAATCAACAGAAGGATTGTTAATTAAAACAGTTTGGGCTGATTATAATTTCATAACAGGAGCTCCAACAGTGACTGTTGCTAAGTAACTGGTGAGTCATAGCCGGCTGATCTTATGCAGACCGTGCTCCTATCAGTTGCTCGTTCACTCTGGAGACTGGGCTGCAACATGGCAGGATGAGTCTGGCCTCGCTCCAGCTTGGTTTTTGTCTGTATTCCTGCTTCAATATATAATCTGTGACAGCTAACATTTCGCTTTGAGATGACTGATGAACCACAAGTGCTGCTCTCTTCACGTGACATGATGGGTCGCCGCTGTGTAAATATCACTGCAAATGTTCCTTTGACAGGTGCCCTCCTGTTGGAATGCTGATAAGGAAATAATGCAAAGTGTGTTTTCCCTCCAGTCTGATCAGATACTTGGAAAAGCAAAGATGATAAAATAGAGCCAACACTTAATCACACTGACATAATTTAAAGACAGTAGAGATCTGAATGTATACTGTAAATATGATGCTAAATGATAGAATGTAAAGTGAATTTTGAATGTTGCAGTATCAATTCAAACATTATCATATGTAGAATAGTTCTATTTGTCATTCACAGAAGAACCTGGATTTGATTAATATGTTATGACCTTTGTTGCAGTGACTTGTATCACATCTGATTAAAAATGTGGGCAATCTGCAAAACAATACTGATTATTTTAATTCAATTTAAAGCCCCACATATGATATTTATTTTTGGGAAATTGTGCATCATTGCACACTGAAAGTGAGCACTCGACTAACAAATCATGAATTCATAAAAATGATGTGCCCTTGGCTGCATGTTTCAGCTGCTTCATATTGGCTCCTGGAGTTTCCTGATCGCTCAGACCCATGGCACTATTAAACTGTCACTGTCTGGAAGGTATACTGCATTTTAAGAGGCTAACAAATCTGTCTGGCCTTGATCTGCACTGAATCCTAACAACCCTGACATGGCCACAAGTATCATAACAAAGTTCTCAGTGCTCTGGTTCCATATGTGCCATTACACCTTCTGTGTGCTGGGAAAAGTTTAACTGCACTTTGAATCCAGAGATTAATAGTGCCACTCCTGCAGTCTGCTATGTATATCAACACGATATCTGATGCTTGAGTATCTCGCTGTCAATCGACGGTTCGCTCGTTGAAAAAACCAAGGGGCATTAAAACTTTCTCGTTGTGTCCAACTGCAGCTCTGTTGCTAGGTGACAGGAGCAATGTCACCAGTCTAGCAACCTCCCATAGACACCCATTATTACAAAAGTCCAGAAAAAGCTGAATTTTTCCAAAAGTACGCTGCAGAAGCGTCCTGATGCAGTTTTTTCAAAGATATTTTTGGTTGATATTTTGATTTGCCTTTATTAATGGGACCGCTTAAATGTGAAAGGTGGAGAGAGGTGAAAACATGCAGCAAAGTGACGCAAGACGGAGTTGTTGACTGTGCGAGGCTTCTAGAGGGATGACATCACACAAGGACCTGTTGATATCGCTCAGCAAAGCATTTCAGTAGCTCATCCTCCACAGATCCAAGTTAAGTTGCTCCCTTACCTCGACTGCAATGACTTGGGTGCCATTAGGTTGCAGCACCCCTGGTGGCACAGCCGGGTGGTGAGGAAAATAGGGATTGTTCGGGCCCGTACACAGGAGGAAGAGGAGGATGATGATGTTGAATGGAAACACAGCGACAGGTAAGTCCCAGTGGACCAACAGTGAGGTGAGACCACTGTACAGCAACACACTGAGGAAAGGGAAGGAGGACAAAAGTGTGGAGACACTGATCATAGTCTTGAAATTTCAAACAATTTTTGGAAAGAAAATATTAGCCTTTACATTAGCAGTTGTGTCTTTTGGTTTCCTTAGAGGCGAGAGTGATTCTTAATTGTATTATTCATATCATACTGCCTGTTAAATTTTATAATGAAAAGAGAAAAACTACACTGCTTCTTACACAGTGCAAAAATATTCCCTGATTTAATCTATTTTCACAGATGCAAAGGTTTTTTGGTTGTGAAAACGCTTTAGATGTATGACTTGTTGTTTTCATTCCACTTCAATCATGAAGGTAATCATTCCCTTTCTTAAACCATGCAGATTTAGCCTTGCTTGCCATACTTCAGCTCGGGGTAAAAAAAAAACATAGATACAGACAAATCTAGAAACGCATTTGCAGATATGCCATGGCAGAGGTATAGCAGAAATCATGAGTTATAACTGATGACTTGTCTGTATTTACAGCAAAACAGAGATTGTTCAGTCACAAATATCTAAGCATGCATTCAAGATTTATTGACACATTCACAAAACTACGTGCAGATTTGCAGATTTGTCTACACATGTGAAAATCCCAACACATTTGCAAATCTGATTACGCGCACACAGATCCTGATCACACATTATTTACGGATTCCTGTTAAAAATCTCAGGACGCATTTGTGGATTATTTTAACACATTGACAACTTGATTACACATAGACAGATTTAGATACAGTTACAAAACACTCCAAATAGAAACACACATAAATTGCATTGCTACAATATTGGCCCCATAGAGACGACCAGGACTGCATTGGACTGCATTTGTGTGTGTACGTTGTGTCTCACCAGGCCGCTGAACACAAGCAGACAGGCAGCAGAAGCCACCAGTACCAGTCTCCAGCCGAGCTAAACACTCCCATCAGCAGAGACACCAACATGCCATTACAGCCATGGAGACCTCCTGACACCTCAGCACTGCACATTAAACTCACACGTCACAAATACATCTTGCATTTAAAGATGATCAAAACACACATTAGCACTTTATTTTTATGAGCCCTCTATAAACCAACTGTTCAGTTTTATCAGGAAAGCGTCCTAGGGTCACATTTAATATATTCAACTTGTCAGACGTAAAACATTAATGGCCCCAGTACGGCTGCAATTATTTTTTTAAAGATTTTTAAAAGGTTTCAAATTAGCATATAGTTCTGTTGGTGGCATAAATATTGGGACAGGTCCTGAATTAAGACTTGCCGTTTGGTGCGTGTGGGTGAACACAGTGCTGTCCATCATGGAGCTGTTATTCTCATTAATTTTAAGTAGAGGCCCCAATCAACTTTAGTCGTAAATTATATGTCTTTTGTTACAGGGCGGGCTTCCAAGCAACAGACAAGTAATGTTCATTACCTTTGTACATACAATATAACCAACTGATTTCTGAGCTTATGTATCATTTCTGTGCGGTTGTTCATATGCCCCCACCTGTCTTGTCCCATGATAACAGCTGTTAGCGTTGAGGCCAGTATACCCAGAGTTCCCAGCAGGCCCTGCCAGGGGGAAGCCCAGTACAGTGCAGCCAGGATGAGAGCACCACTCAGCGGGTTGTTGGCCAGAATCACTCTGGCCACCCCTCTCAGGCCCCACACGGCCAGCTGCAGCACAAATGAGCTTTCTGAGGACAGGAGGGTACACATTTAGTTTTTTACTGTTTTGTTTTTTACGTTAAATGTTATTCACTAAAAGGCATCACACTTGTTTCTCAGTCAGATATTCTGATGCCCTGTCGGGGTTTTGTAAAATAGTCTACTGATGATATTTTACATGCAACAGCATTCACTGTGGGAGCTGTTCGATTATTGCGTCTGCATATCGTAATGGAAGCAATCTATTCCTGTAAATATAGCACTTTGATGCATCTCCAGTGTTTTCAAAAAAGTTCTGACATCAATCATATTATGGAAAGACTCAATGAATTATGCATTTCTGAAAACCCCTTTTCTATTATGGACATACTATTCATTATATAAGATATATCAAAATAAATATTTCAATATAAGAAGAAAGCAAAACTTTCAGGATGCAGGAGTTTTTTTACCCTTCATTTGCTCATCCAAGTGCTCCATATCCCCAGTGCACAACAGCAGAGTGTCCAGCACACGGCGGCCGGGGCTGGCCCGTCTCCTGCTGGCCTCCTCTACCTCTGTTTTGGTTTGCATCCTAAATCACAGCAGCCGCTGCACCACACCGCTGTAAACGTTATAAATATGTTGTAGTAATGCTGCAAAAACAAAGCCTTTCTTCACTTTGTCGGCTCTTCATGTTCTTTTCACTCCCCTGTATGTTCTGCTCCCGTTTCTTTCTCCCCTTCCTTTTCAATCATCTCTTGTCCCCTTTCCCCTCCACTGGTGGTGTATTAACTGTGGAACCGGGTAACATATTTACATTTTGACCGGCCTTTGACAGAGAAGAAAAAAGTCCAGCCCTGTCCGGACTGGTCGAAGAGAGGCAGATTGGTCCATCCCTCCTCTGTTTCTACACTACTCAATCACCTTGATATCCCTGTCCAGTCTTTCTGTGTTTTCTGTCAGCACCGCTGTGACATCTCCTTAACCAATGTTTGTCCATTTAAGTTTTTCGGCCACTTTTTATTGCTGCATGAGCACAGGTCTTTGTCTTTCCAAAGGGTTTAATATATAATCCAGTTAACTGTGCTTCTCTGAAAGCATTGTCGACACAAATGATTTTATAACTTCAGAGAACTATTTATTTATGTTAAACTCGCCTTTAGCATCGTTTTTTCACTTACGTGCATAGAGAGCCTGCAACTACAGCTCCAGTTACCATTTTTATATTTTTCAAGTGACACCTACAACTCACTAAATGATCCATATAACATATGTCACTTACACTTGGGAAACAGAATAATTAGGCTTTGGAGAAGTGTGCACATAAAAAGTGTGATTTCTGTAAATACGTGTATTTTTGTGGGGAGCACATGCATTAGCAGGCTCAATGTGCAGCAGGTGAAGACAACAGTCAGATAACATCACAGGGAGAAACTTTTTCACTCTGAGCCGGTGCAGCAGGGGGTTCAAAAGCCTTGTTTTTGCAGGTGGCAATTGGGGTCTGCCATTCAAGAACCCCCCCCCCCCCCTTCCCACCTCTCACTTCCTCTTTCCCTCTCATTCTATTCATCTTTTATTTGCTTCAATAAACACATCCACCTCCCTCCGTCTGTCACTGCTCCTTGGCTCCTTCCATCAGTCACACACTGTGCAAACTGGGCTGTGACGGGAAGAAGAGATGCAGGTAAACGTTGCACAGTTACTTTTTCATCTAGTTTTGTTCAGGCAAAACCCACAGACCTCGTCTCGTCTTATTGTTCCATTCCAGGCTAATTCCAACGCAGGGGGAAGGTCAGTGGAAGCATAAACACCACCCAATTAGAGGCTGGAACCATAGAGTGCAGTACACAGCATGTTTTACCTGTGTGTCACTGAATACTGACACCACTTATATAACTTTGCTCAGAGGGAAAATCCATTTTTCACCACTGTCAGTCAAACAGTTTTTTCATCAAGACTGCATACTCGCTAAAAATACACATGTAGCTACATTCCCACAGGCTACAATCTCAATGTGTGACCAAGATCAGTGTATTTTCCCTTCTAAGTCCTTTAGTGAGAGTTTAGGCAATATAGATTAGATGAATTTGTAAGTGTTATGTTGTCAACCTCAGGCAGGCAAATAAAAAACACGATAACGAAAACTAATGTAAATTAATGTGAGCGATTGAGGCAGTTCACAGAAACTCTGCAAAGCTACTAAAATATCCAATTACTCAACTGCCTGAATACAATCCAATCTCCAAAGTAAATGAAGCATGAGGCCATGATCACATCACAAAACGAGGTGCAGAAATTACAGCCCATCTGGACTCTACATCATGGTGCTCAGCTTCACGCTAAATGGTTAATCGTTCTATAATACTCTGCATAGCTGTGTAAACGGTGAATAAGTAAAACCCCACAGAGGACAGTCAAGGTGCGAGAGAGGAGCACCCATGAAACACACTGATAAGGCAGAATATGGGATTACTGTGTTATCTTCAATAGGAGAGTCTAAGCAATAATCTCCCCTTGTTTCCATGGTGATAAACATTTCTCTCATCGTTCTTTTTCTACCTCTTTTTCTGTTTCTCTCTAAAATACATGTTGGTCATAGGAAATCTGTGACTTGCACACTCATCTCACTAACGTGGTACTTGATAATTGAGTCAGTTACCTCAGAGTCGAGGTGAGAGGCTGAAAAACTTGTAAAACACAGACACATCATCAAAAGTCATGACTGAAACTTAAACAGATTAAACTTTGCACTTAAACAGACACAGACTAGTGTGTATAACCTGACCATCATTCCTCCACCCAATAGGTTGCTAGTTAGTAACCTATTGGGTTAAAACAGATTCACTTCTTCCCACTATCTAGAAATTAAGACTAAATATCCCAGATACAAACACTGCTTACTTTTGCATTTGGAGCCAGTCTCTGGACAGCTGTGATCAGAGGATGGAGCCATGGGAGCAAAGTCTCACCAATATACATGTTTGACCAATCGGGAGTAAGTCGAAGCTATCAAACAAGACATTTCACACCGTTTTCAAGGAATCCAATAACTAAATTACAACCAATCTTAGCGGGGGACATACATCAGTGTGATAAGAGCCTCAAATGACAGAAAGCATCTGTGAAAAAGTTTGACGTTTTAGTTTGGTCCATGTCCCTTCCACTAACAGGTGGGGTTTATGGCCTATACAGCAGCCAGCCACTAGGGGACAATCAACACGCTTTGGCTTCTCTTTTAGGGAGCAGTCGTATCGTCCATCTTTATACACAATCTATGCCAATGACACACATTTTTTCCCCCACTATTTTTGTATATAAGAGTGTCAAATCATAATTTTTGTGTAGAGCATAATCAAGAGTACACACACACACACACTGTGGCCTCTCTAAGTGTGAACATCATTGCAATGGGCTCTCTATCCTCACAGTTCATTAGGAAAAGCATTGGAGAGTGGAAAAGGGGAGAGGAGGGAGGACGACTGATGGACGGATCATCCATGCTGCTCCAGTGGAGAGCCCTCTGGGTGACGAGTGGTGCTCCAGTCTCCCGTGAGACCTTCTCGTCCATCCCTTCAAAACACTTGCCTCAGTTCCCCTTCATTGTCTCACATACCTTGTCATTTCTCCCATATACCTCAGCAAGTCACTATCTACTTACAGGCAAGACAGCGAGAGGTGCTCAGGAAATGTTTAGCTCTGCTATTACTTGGGGCTCATTGTTATGGAACAATCATTACAATGACTTCAGAGTTAAAAGCATCAAATATTTACATCATGAGCTTGCATCTAACATCTTTGTACCAAAGATGTTCTCTCTTTTCTACCGCTTACATACACAGAAGTCATCTCAAATACATATTCAGAGTTAACTGCTTATCAATAGCAAGACAATTCCCTGCATAGTTTACAGTTTAATCTTGCACTAGAAGCCCAGAACAATCCACAGCCACAGTAAACGGAATCTGTTTTGGACAATATGGGGAGGGTTCTGAATGAAGCTGCCCCCTCGCTCTGTACTTCTCCCTCCACGCTTGTTTCCTTGTTTGGCTCGCGCGGAATTGAGGACAACCGAACCTAATCCAATCAAATGAATATACGACATGAGGGGAACGAGAACAGACAACATGGAGGTGGTGAGTGACTGCTGTGTGCTGGTGACTCACCACCTGAGACTATCGAGCTCCTCAGCAGGATGTGATGCAGCAGAAGCACAAAACTGCATGGATTAGCTGGCTGTTTTATATGGGCATGAACCATGTTTAACAATAACAATGATTCTCAAAATACAATGCTTTAGGTTACTAATTATGCCTCAAAAGGAGCTGTTACTTTCATAAATGCAGTTTCCAAACAGGAAAACTTTTATTCCATATTGCTTTTCTTTCAACTGTTTGTATACTGCAGTGGAGGAATGGCCTTTCAAGATTAGAAAAGGAAATAACTTTTGTGTTTGACTTAATAGTATTTGAGCTGAAACTGTTTCTGCCGCAGAGTTAACATCAACTAAACGCTCCAATTCAATTCCCCAGATTAAATTCACAACCGGCGAATTCAACCAGATATACTTTTCACAAAAAAAGCTTTCACAAATTCATACCAACGAAGAGCTGGCGCTAACCCGGGCGATCAAGGGCTGTTTGATCTTTGCATCTGTGAATGAAAGCAGGATGAATATAAACTGTACGGTTCTGGTCCAGATTAGAGGATCTACCAGTTCTGACGATTGAAGAAGAGCCAGCAAAGTAATCTGGTGGATCTCGCTGCATTCCCTTACAAGGGAAGCCCAGAGTGGATTCAGTTTCCTTCTCTTTTAACCTGTCCTTGAACACGACACCAATCAAAGGTTCTCCGACCAACATAAATGTTTGATGCTCTGTATAATCGACCACATATTTAATTTGTTGGCGTCCAGCATACTGAGGAGGGAGTACTCGTGCAGGGGCCATGGGTTCGGTTCCGACCCGGCCTTTTGGTGTGTATCTTCACCATTCTCTCTCCCCATTTACTGTCAATGAAGGTGAAATGCACCAAATGCACAAATGCCCCCGTCATAACAACCATGGCCACTAGAGGTCTTATAACAAATAAATGCCTTTTTTTTTTAAAGGACAGATTCGCAATCTGAGCCGTTTTGAATTTCGACTTTGCTCAATTTAAGCTGTTCATGCTGTGTTAAAAATAACCAGCCAATTTATATGCGCTATCAAAGCTCAGCGTCTTGACATGAAGTCCTTGATCTTAAAATACTTTCTTTATTTGAGAGTTTGTCAGCTGTTTGATGTCGGGCTGTGAAAAAAGCAGTTTTCACTGAGAGCTTGAGTTTGGAATGCTTCACCCCAAAAGGCTTCGCATTAGATCAGCATTTTATCTCCTTTCCTCAGAGCTGCTGCTGACAAATCAAGCTAAATGGAAACAAATTA
This sequence comes from Verasper variegatus, assembly GCA_026259375.1. NCBI lineage: Eukaryota > Metazoa > Chordata > Actinopteri > Pleuronectiformes > Pleuronectidae > Verasper > Verasper variegatus. The sequence goes on from CM048059.1 coordinate 5,158,106, forward strand.
ATATAGTGGAGCCTGGCTGGAGAGAACAATAACATCTCTTGTTTGGATTTGATTGGTGGTGGCTTTTGAACACTTGTTTTCACCATTACTGAAGTTTACTGCCACATAAAGATGGAGGTTCTACATATAAAGTAGGGATGCTCTATTACAATTCATCAAACTAATAAACTGCAGGTAACATTAAACTGTAGCCACAGCTACACAACAAACATCCTGATAGTCTTATGTGTAATTCAGGTTACTTTTTAAACTCCTGTTTCCAACGCATCTTCAGTCTTTATGTTTTACCATCCATACCTATTAAGAGTTAAAACTGCCTTGAAGTAAATCCTCTTCTTGTTCTGATCCGATGACATGTTTGATTAACCCCAGCTTCTGTTACCCACGTATCCTCATTACAAAAGCAACATGCTCTCTGGAGGCATGTAATTCTCCTGTTCATGCCGATCTAAAAATATGACTTGTTTTTATAAAAGCGTGATCAAATCATAAAATAGCTTTATGGTAGATAATAAATAGATGTCAGTTTCTTTGGAACACCATGACCTAACCTGTTGTTCCCTGAGAGAGTTGTGTGAGTGGGATGAGTGACAGCGTTTTGTCAGGTCGCTCGATAACCTTCCATCTTTCCCTCCGGCGGCTGAGCAATTAACCAGAAGCAGCAGATGAAGACGAGAGATCATTACGGAGGCTAAGCTCTAACGATCAAATCTGCCTGTGTGTGTGTATGTTCTTGAGTGTCTGTGTATCTTTTCCCATGTAAGGAAACATGTAGGTAATACTGCAGTCGACAGAGAAAATCATTAGAGCTCGCTTTGCCTTCCTGACTCGAAACCTCAGCCCTTATGCTCACCATCCATCCTCCCCCTCTCATTAGATACCAGACTGAATCCAATGCAAAGTCAAGCTGGAAGGTGCAGAATTTAAAGCTTTATATATAATGGTGTAGTGGAAACCTATTTTGTAGTTGAAGAGTCTAAGACTGAAACCTGTATGACCTTTCTTTTACTTATTGAATGTCCAAGAACCTAATGGAAACATATGCAAATCATTTATTCCTGTGTCTTAATTCCTGTCTCAAACTGCGCCCACAGAACCAGTCTGAACTGGCTCAGACAAACAGCCTTAGTTCTCCTATATAAGATAGTTGCATTTGACTGTTCTCCATCTTCACTCTGAGATCCCTGTGACTCTATGTGTTGATCCTTTCTGCAGAAAGCCCCTATTAAAATACACAATGACAAATTCGGTGTTCCAGCCTCTTATATATGTATTCTCAGATTTCCATCACAATGGCTTCAGCAGGGAAGAGAGCTTTAAAATCTTGCCTCGGTATCCTCAGAGTTCATTCCACAGCATTTCCACGTAGCAGGGAAATGCAGATTTCGGTCTTTTCAACAGCTCCGGGTTGCACCATCAGCACATTCACAGAAGTACAATGTGTCAGCCTGTCGGATCATGTCTGCACTCTCAAAGTCATGTGCACCCCAGACGAACCAGTGCTGACCCTCCGTTAAGCCCATAGCGCATTTTGCATTTTGGCTGATATTTACCTCCAGGTTTTCCTCTGCCAAAGCTGAAGGACAGGAAGTGGAGGAGGATGGATTGGTGGGGTCAAAGTCAGAGCTGCTCTGGTGTGGTTTTGTGCCTCAGCTGCTTGAGCTGAAAGTAAACAATGTTGTTGACCGTGGCTTTTATGCAAATTAAGCAGCAGCACAAACAGGACCATGCAAGCAAACAGCCTCTTTAACACCAACTCAGCTGCAACAGCGTGCTTCAGCTGCTAATCCACTGGCACCTGTGAACCCTACAGAGCCTTTTCCAACAAAGTGTTCTGTGATCTGATCGCCACAATGTCCGACCTCAAAGAAATCAGTTGGACAAAACATAACCAGGAGCAATGGCACAGCTACAGGCTGGGAAGTTTCAACACAAATCCACACTGGTACAAGCAAAAAACTAATATAATGCTATTGTTAAAATGTGTATTACAGTAGACATTAAGTATTTAACCTTTCAATATTTAGCACACGCACACGCACACACACACACACTGATGGGGAGTCAGCAAAAGGTTAAGCATGTGATTATACCGAGCTTAGCCTTAAACATGATCAGAATATAATTTGTACAAGAAGTGTAAGAGTGTGTGTGTGTGTGTGTGTGTGTGTGTGTGTGTGTGTATCTCGACATGATTGTGTGTGTGCATCTACGTTGTCACTTGCCGTGCAGGGGCAGGGCCTCAGTATATGAGTCATGTTAAAGGTTGTGATGTCAGTGTCATCAGTATTTCCCTCATCAGAGTCAAGCAGAGATTCAGATGGAAAACACAATGAAAAGACTGAGGAGGGACAGACGACAGAGAACTGAGTGGCAATCGATGGAGGACATATTATTTCTGGGTTTTTTTTACAGGTGACTGGGGTCAGAGGTCAAGGGTGTGTGTGTGACTGACAGCTCTCCACAGCAGGCTACTACACACCACAAGTAATGTGGTGAGGGGAGCACAGTTGGTAATAATAAAGATGATGTTGTGAAGGAGAGGAGAGGATGTGTTCTGAGAATTGCACAGAGAGGGGCTGAATGAAAGCGATAAATTAAAAACAAAGACACGTGGACGAGAAAGAGGAGGGGGGGGGGGGTAAGGATATATGGAGGAAAAGCAGGAAGTGAGGGAGAGGTGGCATGAGGAGAGATCAAAAGGAAGTTTTTCGCCGCATTCGTCTCTCGCCTTGGGCTGTAAAACCAGTCACAGCAAATCATACCAGCCTCACACAGACCTGTGTGTTCAAATTCAGCTGCTGTTTTGATCCTCCTCTTCCTCTCCGCAGACCATTAGCCATATAGCTGCCCTCTGTCTCTGCAACAGCTGAGGAGACACAAGACAATGAAGATGACAAAGGTCTGTCAGAGTGGAAATTCAGCTTTATTTTGAAGGCCATGCTATGGATGTTTTGTATATGATCCATTTTAACCAAGGAGCAGGGCCAACCAGGATGATGATACGGATTTCTTCATCAGTTTATTTCTCAAAACAATACAACTTAATTTCATATAGTAAAATTATGATTAGGATCACTTTAAGGAAAACAATTAATTTGATTAGGAGAATAAAGTCATTATTTTAAACAAACACAAAAGGTTAAACCTTTCACTGTATGTGGTCATGATCACCTCATAACATACTGGAATTTAAGTAATCAGAAAGCTGAGCTGATACTGTATTGATTGTATAGATATTCTGTAGCGAGGTGCTGAGAGTTCGACTGCAGCTTAAATGTTGTGGATAAAACGGCATCAGCATCTTCACAATCTAATTCAAATATGTGACTTTTCTTTTCCAATTCCATTTTATGAAACTTTCCTTCATCACCCTTAAGGCCAACCTTCAACATACATATTTGCAGTGAAAAAACTAGAATTAAATCCAAATCAGGATGCCTGCAGGTGCATGTATCTGCTGAAAGCATTCCTGCAAAAGGTTTGGTGATATTACATCTACAGAAGAAACACGATACATTTAAAAGGCCATTATCTAGATGTCATGAATGTGACTCGATAAGATGACGTATCACAAGAAAAACAGCTTTAGATTAAATGTGATGAAACAGATAAAAGAGATAAAAATGTTAGTGACTGATGTAGCAATTACTCACAGGTGGTAAACTAGTCAGCTTTCTAACTTGGATTTAATAAACATGCATTTCAATAGCAAAACGCTAATACATTTGCCATAATTCATTCTCCTGCAAAGTGATTATTGTCATGCTAAATAACAAGTCGCAGCATTTAAACCTGCATCTACCCAGCAGCTGCTCCATATGTCCCATGTTGCAGCTGATGAATGTGCAGCCTTTAATGGTAATGTGCCATCTGAGCTTTTGCCATGTGATCAGATTGAGATGTGAGAGTGACATTACACCTCCTCTTTCTCTCTATGAGACACCAGCAGAGAAATGAAGTGAGCCCATGATTGGCTGTTGTGTAGTTTAATCCCACCACTTATTTCAGCCATCTTTTAAGATTTCCCTCTCACCTCTCCTGTCCTACTGTAAACATATTTTTCGTTTTATGTCAGACGTCAACACCGACTCTATGTTGTTAAAAACAAGGGATGGGTCTTCAGCGCCGGGAATTGTCACTGAAAGCAGGAACTTATCAGTGCAGTCATGCCAACCCTCTTCCTTTCATGCCCATTATCTCAGGCTGCCTCCTTTCTTTTTCCTCTGCCTTCCTCTCCAGGCCAACAGAGCGAGACTGCTCAGGCTGGTCAAGCTACCCACCCCCCCCCAGTCTCTCCTTCCCACCTCCGTTTCCCCTGCTCCATCAATCTTTTGCCTCATGCACGACACTCGTCCTGCTTCTCTTCCAACTTCTCCCCCCCTTCCCTTTGTTATCCTCTCCCTTGGTAGCTCAGGCTCTCCACCGCCCTCCTACCTCGGAGCCACTACAGCGCTCTGTTGCCATGACAGCAAAGGTGATGTCGAAGCGAGAGATCACTGAACCCGTTTTTCACCTTTTGTTTGTGTGCGTAAGCTGAAATAACAAGCGCACACACACACAGTCCTCAGGTGTCTGAAGGATCTTGTCTGACTTGTTTTTTTCGTCTTTGTCAATAATAGACACCACTTGCCTTCATACCGTTGCTATGGCAACCTTGAACCTTTACTTGATCTGTCATTGGTTGCAATGCCGCAGATTGTGTCTATGAGGGGTGTAATGTACAATTTTAACATTTGTCTGTATTTTAGTATACAGGCACAAAAAGCAATTGGATGGATTTGGTTGACAGTGCTAACAACAGCTCTGCAATAACATGACACTGATTAACCCAATAACTAAAAATCCAGCCTTGGAAAAGAGACTTACTGGAAAATGATGATGCGTGAGTCCATGGTTGAGTCCAGTAGCTGTGGCTGGTGCAGAGTGCAAAGTCTGTAATAACAGATGGTAGAGACATGTTAGACAGCATAGACTACAGCTGTAACTTAAGAAGGGACAATGTTGGTGAATAAAATGGATATGAGCAAAACCAAATTATGATTGTATAATTGTGCATGCTGCTGCAAAAGTGTATTTTCACCCTTTGTTTGAATCACAAAGTTTTAGAATTCTAACAGCAAATGCTGCAATGGCTCTCGTGGAATATGAAATGGACAGTAAATGTCAGGACTGTGGAAAATGAAAGTAATGATCATGCTATCAAATTTAAAAAGTGACAGCCTGATGGTTGGCACCAGGTGGCTGCTCTGTCTGTATAGATCTCAACAGACGTTCATAACCACAAAGGATGATTCTTAAATCATTGTAACAACACCCCAGACCTTTTCCTGAAGCAGTTTCTGACATGAACTTCGGGAAAAAGGCCAGAAATTTGGTCAGGCCTTTTCAAAGTTTACCTATAACATATGAAGAATACAGCAGAAGATTTTCTGGGTCAGACGCAGGACAAGGGGTGGATTGGGTCAATGCAGGACACCACATGAACATTTGTTTACAACACATCAACAGTGGCGTCAGCCCTTTTCGGCGAATGAATATCATCTGTACAAGTTAATGTCTTTGTCTTTAGCTAAATACAGGTCAGATTCTCCACTTGTAATAAACAATAACCCAAACATAAATGCAGAAGGACTTGAAAGGGGCTAAAGAACTAGTCTGAAACTAATCTTTAACTGTGCAGCGAGGTTCTGTTTGCAACATGTTCCGGTCTTATAACTTAAATAGTGACTGAAACTCCCCAAAAGCCACATTTTGCTCCATTAACCAATGCACTGCGAGCCTCTCTCTCTAATGGGTTCAACCCTGAACTAATGTTTTTCTCTGTGCTCTCACAACCTGACTAATAGGCAGCTTTCAGTCCCCATTAAAATGAAGTAATTAGTGTGTGTGTGTGCTGTGTGACGGATGTTTATTGCTATTGTCACTTTAAAGTTACATCATTTAGAGTTCAGAGTTGTTTGGAACATGCACTGAAATGATATGATATCGATCAGCCACAGAATAGCTGTTTTCAGACATGACCTCCGGAGAATTGGGTCTGGACTTTCTCTGGAGTTTGCCTTTCTCACATTAACAACTGCAGCAGGAGATTCTCTGCTCAGACTCGTTCACAACTGTATCCTCTGGAGTGTCCAGGTGAGGGATGGTGCAGCAGGACGTAACATATAATAATGTTTACAGCACATCAGCACAAACTCTCTTGACATATTCGTCAGGGTCTTCTTTCAGGAAAGGTCACCATCACCCCTCCAGGAGGATCTCCTGCTTTGTTCTCACATCGACTCCTGTGAAGTTCCTGCAGACTTTATACTAGGGGGCCAGATGGAGAAAGTCCACAGAAACTCTGGAGGCTCTCACTCTGACATTTGTGTTCACAGGTTCAGTGCTCGTCTGAGGTCAGCTTAGGAAAAAAAAGTGGAGAGTTCTCCTAATGTGGCTAATTGGCTTATGTCTAGAGGCATGCATGCATATGTGCTGGATGTTCCTCTGTGTGTGTGTGCGTGTGTGTGTGCCTAACGTGAAACTTGTCTAATTGTCTCAGAGTGAAGGTCACTTCCACGATGACTCATCCCCTCTATCCCACAGTGCACTGGGGACATATCTTTCCACAGACAGACGGTTTTAAAACAGGAGATAAATGACAGACTACAAATGGCACACAGTAGTCACTGTGACTTAGGGCAAAACACTCACTATTTATAATGTGGACAGAAAGGAGTTTTAATAAACTGTTGCCACAATTCTACATTGCACCTGCGGCCTATAAGAGGAGAAACAGAAGGATCTACCTGACACTGTGACACTGTTGGGGTCTTGAGGATGTAGTGAAGCCTGATGGGAACTCTCAGATGTATCCCCCAAAGCATATTGGAGCTGATGGTAGTAGGAAGGAGTGTGTGCACAACTGTAGGTCTGATAGACAGAAGGATGAGAGAATATGCAAGGTCAGAATTATGAATAATGAGACTCCGACATCAAGAGAAAATTGAAGTTATGGAAAACATTCAAGCAAAAACACATTGCAGAAATTCACCCAATGAAAAATGAAGTCTCTTATTAAAAGCATCATGTGAAGTACAGTAGGATTGAATATCTACATACTTATGACAGTGCGGAATTCGGAGGTAGAAAAAGATCTACATTTAAACTGATATATATTAAAATATGTGAAAAATATGATATCAAAGTTCCACTTTCTGCTTCAGCCTTCTTATCCTTTTTACTTAGGTCAAATCGAATCACACCTCATACAGACAAATACAATAGAATAATAGGCATCATATAGACAGAAAACAGTATTGGTGGTTTGCATTTTTAACTCACAAGTGGATATCAGGTCTTGCTCCTGCATGGATTTCTTCTAGACACATGGATCAAGAGCAGCTCAAGTGATTTAGTGCCTCTGATGCTTGTCCTTTTCTATGCATCAGCCCTCAGACAGAGTGATTTGATCAGCGTGTACCCTCACAAAGATGGTAAAAGCTCTGGTGCCCCATGACCTTGAGCAGAAAAAGGTAAAGATAATGAATGAGCCAACAGAAATATTTGAAAGTCATTAAATCGTTCTTTTCCATGAAATAAACTTCAGATTTACTTCTCAGTCATTTGCCGTTTCAGCTTGTCTCTCCAGTTTCCTGCTCATTTCATAATCTGTAAATGTCAGATACCCAACAAGGTGGCTGTTTGCAAACCCACATGCATCAGCTATTCGCTGACTCATCTCACCGAGCCATCCAATAACTTTCCCCCTGCTCATCTTTTTCAATTCATTACCCCTCACTCATTTACTTCATAGCTCAAAACGGCACTTCATGTCATTCCTCTCAACCACCTCCCTCCACTCCTATCAGTCTGTCCCACACTTGTCCTACCTCCTCCTCCCTCCAGCCATCTATCGACTTCCCCCTCTCCCCCTCCTCTGTCTCACTATTAAAACTTTCCCCTTCCTCCTCATTCCCTCCGCACATCGACCTGTGTGCTTCAGAGGAAATAAGTAGTAGGGTAAAATATGATATGCTCCAGCTCAGACAGACCAGGGGCTGCAAGCGCATAAGAAAAGATCAGAACTAAAAGAGACTGAGAGGCAGCCTTTGCAAATTACACCTACATTTTACCTGACGACTGTTTTATCCTCTCCAATTCCCCCTTAACCTGCTATTTATATTGATTCTTGTTCTTATTTCATCATAGATGTTTTTTTTATTGTTTTTACAGAAAGCAGCTTTGTGATGCAAAGCATGATTTGTGCTATACAAATAAAGTTATGGCTTGATTTAAAGAGACTGTTTCACAATGTGAACCACTTCCTTACAGAAAGCCATGTGCCAAACAGCCCAGCAGACATATTGTAACATTAGCATTGATTTAAAAGTCATGTTTCTGTCTTGAAAGGGTTAACCCTATGTAAATGAAACATTCCTTGTAGTTCAGCTACAATTTGTAGACAATGAACATGTACATTTAATCAGAATAACATGCTTACAGGCTGTGGAAGTGAGCAGGCAAACAAATTCCCAAAACTCCAAAACAGAAGTCAGCAAACGTGCAGGAAGGGAATCAGACGCAAAGAGAAACACAGAGGAAGAAGCTGGCAGAAAAACAGGCAATGTGAAAATGAATGAATCCTCAATCTGACACAGGAGCGACAGGAGCACAGAGACTAAATACACACACAGGAAGTGAATGGACACAGGTGAAACCCATCAGGGCCTTGACTCAGGCAAAGACAGGAAGCAAAACAATCAAAGACACTCCAGGAAATAAATTTCAAAATAAAACAGGAAACTAAAAAAAAAATCAAGCAACTGAAAAAGGCCTTTGAATCCCCCCCCCCCAAAAAAAATCAAAATAAATCCTAATCTACAAATCCAAAGTGTGTTTAGCTGGAGGAGATGAGGAGAAGGTGGGTGGGGGGGCTGATACACGTGGTCCAGGTTTATTTGATAGCTTCACAGGATGACAGCCGAGGTTTAAAATAGAAGCTCACTGACCTGGCGGGTCAAAAGCACAGAGAAAGAACAGAGCGACAGAACCTCCTGCTTCTCCAGAGGCTCCACCACCAAACACATGACCGCAACTTGGTGTAAGACTGGAGGCTGGAGGAGAGATGGAATGTGGGGCGACCGAGGCAGGATGCAGAGAGAGCTAAGAAAAAGATGTTCTGGATGTATGAGAGAGAGAAAAGGGGGGAGTAAGCATTCTGAGCCAGCTGCCCCCCCCCCCCCACCCCCCACTGAACCACTTAGCTGATATCAAATTCAGATACGATGACTTCACCCTGAGCACTTAGCAATTTAGCAGACATTACATCATCAGACTTGGAGAGGAGCCTGATGATGTCATCCCCAGGGGGGCTGGAGGTGAGGACGTGTGCACGAGTCATTGTTCAGCTTGTGCACTGAGGTGTCTTAAAATAGGCTTTTACCTCAGACAGAGCAATCCTGTAAGTGATTTTCTGCAGAGTGGAGCTGCTGCTGAGATCTTACAATATTCAAAAAATGTTGCTTAGATTTAAAGGAACAAAATTAGGTTTTTCCTGATATTTTATTGCAAATACGCTTCAGAACTAACATCTTAATGTGTAGAGGTGCTGTCAAAGGTTTGTGTGATGCAAAGTCATTGAACAGCCTGGCAGCAGTGCAGATAGATTTTGAGTTTTTTGGTGTCCAGAGCTTGCATTTTGTGGCTTCTTTTCCTGTATAAAAAATGTTCTTAATACACACACAATATAGCCTGGGCCCCATCCTTCACAGGGGCCTCCGTAGACCGAGAAATCCACGAAGGTCGAGCCAATATGAGACAGTCTGGTCTTCGGATTTCCGTCTTGTGTCACCAGCTCATGATAAGCAGTGATCAGCCCGAGAAGGATCCACCCGCTGGAGTAATTGGACATCTCTGTCGGCTTTTGACAACCTAGTCACGTGACGCAAACGGTCTTCAAATGCAGCCTCTGAAGAAAGTGGCCCCTGAATTGGGACACAGTTTATATGTCACATGTAGTCATGTGAAATAAAGACTGCAAATTCAGTTTACTTTTCTCAGAACTTGCCATATTTTATAGTAAGGTACATACATTTACATTTCAGCTGTCTTTGTGCTCACAGTAAGGGGGACAAAACACCTACAGTAAACATTATGTGGCTCTCGTGTTTCCAGAGCTAGCACGCACACCCACACACTCACAGTCGCGCCAGCACAATCCCTCTCATATCGAAACACACACAGAAAATGCGTCCACAGTTACAGTCCCCGGATGCACTCAGTCTGTCCCGGGCTTTTCTCAAACCACCTAATTTAGGCTTTCCTGTAATGATCTATGAAATACCACTTATACTTACAAAATATGTTCAACAAATCAACCAAAAGAGTACAAAACAAAAAACGCAAATAAAAACAATCTACATCCTTATGAGGAAAACATTGTCATTACAAAATAAACTTTAATAATCAACATTTTTTACAGCATCGTCAGGTGTGGTTTTCATACGATGGACTAGGTTACTATGCATGGAAGGAAGAGCAGCAGAAAGAGAAGAAGAAGAATCAGAAGAAGAAAAGAAGAAGAGTAATAGTGACATTTAAGACATTCTGCACTGCACATGGTTACCGTGACAATTGCTTGTTGCCATGGAGATGGTGTTGCATGTTACCAGGTGATTTTCGGTGACAGTCTTTGGGATCGTTTAAAGCTATTGGGTTCCCTTTGTCATGCCCCGCCTTCCCCAGTGAACCCAAATAACTTCAAAGATAAGCAACTGAATGATCGATTGAATGATGACATCACGTCAAATGACCCTCTCCACAACATCAAAGTCCCCTCCCCCTTATTTCCCACCCGCCCTCTCTGAAAGTCCAATGGGTACTGGCTAGCAAGACAAATCCTGCACATCCTCATTCCATCCCTCTCGTAGATGGACCTGATAGGGTATCGACACCAAAATCGGGGTGTTCTAATCCTCCGACAGGGCGTGCCACTTGGCGATCTGGCGGCGCGGGTGGTCACAGATCTCCCTCCAGTGCTCGCCAGAAGTGCTGGCCGCAGACGTGCCCAGCACCAGGCGCCCAAGGACGGTGTTGGGGCTGCGTGAGTTGCCTGTGTCTGAGTCCATCAGCAGCAGTTCCACGCTGGTGTCCCTGAGGCCCTCGTCAGAGGGCAGGTCAAAGACAAAAAGCTCATTGAAGACAGGGTTGGGGGAGCACTTCTTCACATGGGTCTTCTTCTTGCACACGCGCTTCTTTCCGTGGTACATGTTCACCTTGACGTACGGATCTAGAGAGGAAGAATGACAAGCACGGATGAAGAAAGTACGCACAGAAGAAAAAGGGAAGGGTGGATATCCATCCCTGCAGTGTTTGCAGAGTGGCAGATTATTCCTACGGCAGATCAATACAGTGATCGATGGAGCGGAAGTGATGGATGATAGAAACAAGGACAAATGATGCTGGTTGTGTGCATGTGTGTGTATGTGTGTGTGTGTTGAGCTGTCTCTTAAGTGCTCTCTATCACATCCTGATCAGATTACTTATGTGCGGTGGTGTCATTATAGCAACTATCACAGCATCCCAAGTAGTCTTCAGGAAGAGCAGAAAAAACTCAGTCACAAAAAAGTGAAAGTTTTAGTTTAAAGGAAACGTACCCGTGGGTCCATTGTTTTCAGTCTTCGGCAGGTGGCGAGCCTTGAGGACGACCACAGTCAGAGTGTTGGTGGTGGACTGGTAACACAGGGAGAGCAGTAGCTCACCTCGGCCCAAGGACTTCTGTGGAAAGACGGACAAAAAGTGGTGAGTGAAAAAAACCTGATGTTCCAACCCATGAGTTTTCTACATTATAATTACACTATAACAGTAGACATGAGTTGGACCACACCCATCTTTTAACTGATCTCAACTATAAAGTTTCATGACTGCATCTTGCAAGGTTGCTACACTATTTTATGTGCTGGGCACTCAATGCACAGACACACACAGGCATGGCAGGTGTGAAAGGAAACAGAAGTGAAGAGACTTTCAGACGTGTACCAGCTTCTCACATCCAAACACAAATGAAGAATCAGACCGTCAAGATTTCAAAATATCAAAAAGATGTTTTAATCTTGTTAGCAATGAACAATGAAATTAATTAGGAAACATTGCAGTACTGGGAACCACTAACGAGTCTAAACACATTGATTTCTTGCATTTAAGAAGAAACTTATCCTGACCTTGAATATTGTCACAGGGGCTGAATAGAAGACCTCTGTCCTAATATATATATATATGTTTTTACAATATGTTCTTATATATTATATATAAATATATAGCAGCTTCAGGTTAAAAATAATCTAATTTAATTTAGATTTTTAGTTTAAGATTGCAGAAGTTATAAATTCATAAATGAATGCAAAAGTAGGCCTATTGTAAATGGTAGGTGTGTATAATAACAAAAAAACACCATATAATTAGTTGCTATTGAAAATGTTGTGATGAAAAATGCAGCTATGCTAAAAATGGCGTCACAGCTGATGATGAACGACATAATCACCACCTGCCTATGGGGCATATTCTCATTTCTTCACCAGTCACTAAGAAGCTCCCTCATCTTGCTCTGCATCAGAGCCGTCCCTGTGTTATTGTTCTACTCTGCCCACACCCGAGAGAGTCGATGCTGTGATCACATCTAACGGGACATCGCGCCTCGGCTCACGGTTGCCATGGTAATGAGGAGTAAAAGCACACCGGCGACGGGTGACTTCCACCCTGACCCAGTGTCCCGCTTTCTGAAAATACAAAATGTGTGAACGCTACCAGTGTTTTTCTGTTCCACTCCCTTGGGGATGTTGTAGAATAAGTGCCTGTATTTTATTCTGGTGTCATCACGCAGTAAACTGGGCAATGTCTACACCGCCTGTAGCATGTCGTATCAATTCCAGGAAGCGCTATGGCTCACATGCACACACACACACACCCACACAAAAAGCATTAGGACAAAATCTATGCCATGCAGACAAAGAGAGCCACCACCCAGTTTTCAAAGAGGTGCCTCTGATCATGAGAACAAAGGAGATGTCACATAAGCAGAACAATCAACTAATAATCATCTTAGAAAACATCTCACTGTATTTCATAAACATAACCACAATTTAAACATCGGATGTAATACTGAATGTCTATTCATTAGTTTGTAACACATCAGGGTGTGGCAGGGCTGTGCACCATCAACACTCAATACGTGCACTTTATTTTAGACAGTGCCAGTATATTCTGCTCCAATACAGACAATATACAATGCAGCTGATTCACAGCAATTCAATAAAAGAGGTCAAGCATTTTTTCTTTGCACCTGCCAACATCAAACCTCTTGCAAGTAAGATTCTCTATTGTTTGCACAAAAACATGTTCAACTAGGACGGACTCCTCCCTACAGCTGAGGTTTATTAGATTTGTCTCTCCTGGGACCCAAATGAGAAATAGAACTGAAGCCAGCAAAACATAGTTTAAGACATATTGTCCTCTTGGTGATGCAAATACAGAGGTAGCTCTGCAGAGAGGGAATAAAGCTTTTATATTCCTCTGAATTGAGCCATGTTTCCCAGTACTATTAAAGATATTACAGGTATCTCATTTTCCTCTGGGGAAGCTGAAATGTGCAAGAACATGTCCGTTTTGTCCTGGTAGGCACAGAGCTGCTGTTTTAGCAGAGCGCTGCAAAGTACCACATCAACCCATGCTTTTATAATTACATTGATATCAAATGCTCAAGCACAGCCGAACCTAAAAAACAGGATGTAGATATCACCTTCCACTCCTTCCTTTAAATTCACCAAATGTAATGCAATCCTACCCGTTCCCTATGACCTAAGTTCAGTGCATTTATACTGTTTCTGTACATGTGGCGACAGACAACATACTACAGTGCATGACATTCCTCTGAAACAGGAAATGAGCTATTGTACATTAGTGGCCCTCACGGTTGCCAGGAACAGCCAGGCTGGAGCAGAGGATTACTGACAAGCAGCCCACAGATCCATAATAGTGTGGTGTGGATATCACTCCATATACCCTTGTTTGCTAAGAGGACTGTGTTTGTGTCTGAAAGGAAACGTGCCACGTCATGTCAGATCTGGCAGAGTTGTAAAAAAAAAAAAACAGGATGATAAACTGAAACAAAATGCACAACCCCAGGCCTCAGTATCAGCTCGTAAATCCATAATGGTGCAACAGATAAAGTCAATATCCGTCCCCACAGAGACACAAACTTCTCGTCTGTTCTCTCAATTGGCTTAATTCAATAATGACTTTTCTAACCTAACCAGAGAGACACAATGAAGAGGATTCCTTTTAATGTATTTGCTAAACATTTTTTAACTTTTATTCAAGATGCAGATTTTAGTTTTGTGTGAATATTTCAGTTTTCATATCTTTATCCAAACTGCCTTGTTGCAGTGTTCTTAGCAACTGGTGACGCAGGAACTGATGTACCATTGAGGGAATTATCAATATTGGATAGGATTGGTCTATTTGTGAATTGGATTGATTATTGGTTGATTATTCAATTGAGGACTTTTGACTAATTTTGGAGCTGTGGCAGATCTGCTGCAAAATCAGCTAACTACTGTGAATGTGAATTTCATCCTTGAGGATGTCAAGAGTGATATTGTGATCAATTCAAGTATAAGGAGAAGTTGAAGATTTAAACAGAAAAACACAAATCAATCTCCTCACATCTTACCTTTACATTCCTCTTGATGATCTCTCGGCTCATCAGAACACGCCCCTCTGACAAGTCGATCCCTGACAAGGGGACGAGGGTCTCCCCGATGACCTCGTCGCGGGAGAAACCGGTCAAAACTAAGCACCATGAAGTGAAGGGCCAGCTCTGACACTCGTGCCAGTGGGATCCCGTAGAAGCTGAAGGTCTCATCAAAGGCGGGGTCCAGAGTCTTCCTCAGGACTCTGGTCTTCACCCGGTGCTTTTTCTCCGGCAGCAGGGTCAGCTTGATGTAGGGGTCAGAGGTCATTGACTGTTCATCAGTCGGGGTCAGGCCATGGGCTTCCTGGATGAAAAAGTAAATTCAAACAATCAATCAATTATTTAAGATTTAGTGGAACCTTTTTCAGTTGCTATCAATAAAGTAATTGTGAAGACACACACAAAAAGACAAACAGTACCTTGATATGGACGATGAATGCCTTCCTCTCTGGCTGGTACTCCAGGGAGAAGTGCAGTGTTCCCAACCCACTCTCCCTCTCCTCTCCGTGGGGCTTGTCCACAGCTGGGGTGGGCGCCTGGCTGGAGAGGGTGCTAGATGGTGAAGGGAGGTCACGGCGGTCCATTAACCCAGGCTGAGTAAACCCTGCATGGGGAGACGGCAGCTCCAGGTCTGGGGAGCTCCGCACCTTATGGTGGTGGTGGTGAAACGGTTTGGTGGTGAAGTTGCCGTTCAGATCCCGTTTCTCCAGATCCAGATGCATGGCCGGTCGGGAGCCATTTGGACTTGACGCCAGTTTGCTGGTGCCAGTCGGACTCATTGTTGCCATGGTGTGGCAGTTTCCGTTGACATCGGTTTTACCAGTGTCGTTTGTCGTATTGGCGGCAGGTGTGCCGAACTTCTTCTTGCCACTGAGGCTCTCCGGGTAGATGTCGACCCCTTTGAGCATGTGCACAAACTTGTAAGGAGGAGTCTTCTGGGATTTGGTGTTTTTACGCTGGCAACAGATCCACGCAAAGGCTGAAACAGTGAAGACGAGGCCAAAGACACTCACCATGGCCACACCTACTGGCACTGCCACTGTGAAGGAGGACAGGAGGGTGGAGGGAAGGAGTGGAAAAAAAATAACATTAATAAAACATCTACCTTTGCTACCCCCCCCTCCAAAAAAACAAGCAGCAGTGAAGTAACAGATGTTATTGTACTGTTTCTGACTGACGGAGGCTGCAGTCTTGACTCAGATGGAGATGAAAACAACCATCAATCTGTTCAGCCCTGATGAAGAATCATCATCACTGTGTTCAGATATTAGACAGGGCCACAAAAGTTCATTAGGAAACAGATGGTGGGAGTAATGAACTGCTGAAAAAACTGCGTAACGTGACTGGTTGATTTATTAATGGCTGAATGCAGATGCACAAATGGAGAAACAAATGTACTTATTCTGATAATTAAATACTATCATATGCAGAACTACAGTGTAAACAGGTAAGATAAGATTGTTTGCCTGAAATACTTCAACCAACATCCTCCCATCTGCAAATATGGCATAACAGCCCAAATATGTGATAGACCCTGCATTATATTCATTTATATTCCTCCTACGGGAGAAAGGAATTTTGCCCAAAGCCCTTTTCTTTTCAAAAGTTTTGGGACCTTAATTCTTTGAATGGCACATTTGTCTCCTCCAGCATCACTTGAGCGTTATTATGGAGACACATTTGAGGGATATCTGCCACTGAACGCTTCAGTTCTTTGTTTCAGGGTGCTGAACTGTGACTCGACAAAAACCGTAACAGAGCTGCATGCAATTTAATAGGTCTATATTAGAGGAGGAAAGGCCAGGACCATTTCCTGCAGATAGGAGGGTGGCTCAGTGGAAAAGCACTGAGGTTAACACCCTTTCAGAGGGAGAGGGATGGAGGTGGGGTGGGGTGGGTGTATTTCACAACAGATAATCAATATCGCAACATCTTGATTATATATTTACAGTTTTATCATACAAAAGCCTGGTTGCCTGGCTGCATTAAAATACATGTAAACAATATGTATTTTTCTTTACAAGTAAAAAGTGATATTATAGAACTGCTTGACGTCTTTGCTGGCATTTCTGACCATTTGAATTCATATTCCGCATGGCATTTACTTACTTTCTCTAAGCCTGATTTGCTGTGTTATTTGAAGGTGTGGCATCTATCTGACATCATTACTCATCTGATCTCATTCAGACTCATCCACTGGCACAGAGGAGAGGCAGTCAAATCACATCCTTCTTACAAGCCTGTTTTCTCCCTTTCCCTTCATCAATATTTCAGTCTTTCAAGACAATAACAACAACAGACAGCAGCGGGATATCAGGGGAGGAGGGGGGAGACTCCTTTAGCACTTCAGTAACTCCTACTCAATTCCAAATACAATTAATATAAATACAAAAAACGAACTTTTATTTTTTTTAAATGTAAAATACTTCCACCCTGCTGGTTCTTTTTCCTGATGTTTAGCTGAAGCTATAGCTGCAAAATGGAGGCTGAAAGTCTCCACATACACAATAACCAGCAAAATAAGTACTCAAGTAGTCTCTTGAGTATTATTACTCCAGTACTTCTTGAGTATTAATCCATATTTTTTAAACACAAATCGAAATTCCACAGCCTGGAAAAAAGGTTTTTGGGGGTGAATCATATATTATTATTATTGTTATTAACGAGCACCATGAACCCCCCACACTGTCCAACCCGCATCCCCCCGGTCAGGTGAAGCAGAGATCGGACTCACCGAGCTGGGCCGCCTCCTCCACCACTGGAGCCATGGTCGCTGTCCGAGGTGCTGAACTGCTCCGGCGCTCCGCTTCCACACCGAGCTCCCTCTCTGCTCTCCGGCGGGGTCGCTCTCCCGATGTGCGCGTTTCTTTCTGTGCGTGCGTGTGTGTATATCTCCGCAAACACTTCAGCTCCGACGAGGTTTAATAATATAAAGATGTTTCAATGATTCAAACACAAACAGGAGGAGAAGCGGAGGGACGCCCTGTTCTCACCGCGCTGCTTGTTCCTCGGTGATGCGTGAGTGTGTCTCAGAGGCGGCAACACCCTGCTCCCTCTTCTTTCTCTCTCTCTTTCCTTCTCTCTGTCTCAATCCATCTCTTCCTCTCTCACCCCCCCCCCCCCCCCCCCGGCAGTAACGCTGAGCTCATCAGTGCTGACGCAGTTGTGACGGAGGCTGGCTGTGAAATCAGGACCCCCGGTGAAGCATCACAACAAGGCTGCCAATCCCACAGATTGATGGTGGGGGGACTGAACGGTTTGATAGTCTGTGTCTCTCACCTCCTGTGTGTGCCACCTCTGTTGGACCTTTTCCAGGACCAAGACCTAAAACCCTGGTCCACAATGAGGCAAACTTTATTTCTGAGGTCCTGTTTAAGACTAAGGTTAACATTTGAGTTGTGGTAAGGTTATGGGTTAGTTATGAAATGGTCATGGATGGTTATTGGTTGAGAAAACGTTTTGGTTTGGCTGTCTACGAGGAATGGCAGTAAATGCAAAGTCCCAATAAGGATAGCTTTGCAAACCTGTGTGTGTGTGTGTGTGTTTGTGTTTGTGCTGAAGAATGAAAATGTACTCATTATCTACTCACCACTATGTCGATGGAGGGGTGGGTGAAGTGTTTGAGTCCACAAAACACTTCTGGAGTCTCAGAAGAAAACTTTGTTGCAGCCGAATCAGATATAATTGAAGTAAATAGTGTCCGAGACTTCATTGGACTGATTCATTTAATACTCTGAAGTGTAGTCTATAAAGTATACACTTAATTAATTATCTGTAATGTACAGGTCATAATAAACCTTCCAAAACACTTAAATAGTGTTTAAGAGCCATCTGCCCTTCCAATGATGTTCTAGGTCTATGCCATGCGGAACACTATATCTTTTAATACAAAATGTTTACAGAATACAAGGAGGGAAAGAAAAACTAAGACAACAAATCATAGGAAAAGAAAATAAGTACGTTTGTAATATTTCGGACACATGCTTTGGGTTTTTTTTTAGGATGTGTGAGGGCAAACAGGACTTTACCATTGGAAAACAATTTGTTCACTCTTCATGTCGCCCAATGATGCTGTGGTCTGAGTCGTCTTGTTAAGTGTAATGTAATTTTCATATGTCCAAGTAAAATAACCAATATGATATAAATCATTTTATCTCTGCAGATATTGTGGCCACTGTCTGTTCTGGATTATCCACTGCTGTAACCTTTATTATGATCAAATACTGACCCCTGGTGGCCACAGTAAAGAAAAGATGTTTGCAATCATGCACAATATAGATGGTATCGCCCTCACATTTCAGCACAGGCTCTTGGACAATTGCCACTGTTTCTGGCTTTTAAACGAAGAGGTTGGTGCCAGAGGGTGCCGCATGTTTGCATAGTTTTATTTTTGTTTGTTGTTTTGAGAACATATTTACTCGTTCTATATCTCATATATTTTGTTGGTGTTTGAAATGCAGAGGCTCCAAAGAGTTAAGAAACTTGGCTCTGATTTGGGTCTGTTTAATATGAATAGAAAAATGAATTACACTCTTAAAATTGCAGGGCCACCAAAACATTTCTAAAAAAATAATTTTAAAGCATGACAGAAGTACCATTAAATGAATGTTAACATAATTAAGAACTACTGAAACACAATTAAGACCTTGTATATAATATTTTAACATATTTTAGCCTTTATATGGTCTGAAATTCTGATTATTTAATTTAGGAAACCCTGCAAACCCTGTCATATAAAATAACACCAATTTAAAACAATGAATTATATTCACAAAGTGTCTCAAGGGAAGATAAAGTCTGTTCCTGAGCTGAAGGCCCCTGTTTTAAGACACAACCTCCCTAGACTGGAGTCTTGGTCGATGATATCTCGATGGCCTTGGTTGCTATGGCAACTGCCACTGGGGAATGGGCCAGCTGGATGCTATTGGTGTGTTCTCAGCTGACAAAGGATAAACTATTGCTCCCACACTGTAGACTCTGTTACTAAATATTACCTAAATGTCTAAGAAAAGAATGGTGCTGAAAGGAGGAAAAACCCTATCACTATTCCTTCACAATAATCAAAACACAAAATGGTGTCACTTTATCATGTAAACTAGAATGTATGTTAACTACTGTAATGGAAACTTGTTTCAGAACATCGTTTGTTGACCAATCTCCTCCCCACTATGTTGGAAATGTGTTCCAATACTCTTCAAAGACTATTATTCTCAAATCTCTTTATTTCAGAAGTCTCACCAGGTCAAGAAACAATAAGGGAACATTAGCTTTATTGTAGCTCTTCAATTCAATAAAAGTCCCTGTTATAGAATGTTTGAGTAAAAACATCTTTTAATTGCTTTAATATTGTGTGTGACCTATACACAATATTACACATGTGGTCGACCTGAGGCCTCAGGGCCCTCGCGATTATTAGGTTTTATGTGTTAGGAGTTGCCGGACTCACAACACATCACATGAGATGCAACAATGAGCAAAGTGAAGAAGGAACATCAGATGATTTATACCTGTTGCATTGTAAAAGTCAGCTTTTATATGGTCTCAGATGGAGGATGTTGTCCACCTGTTGTTTGTATGCACAACAGACTGCCCCTCCTGAGATACAAGGCTCTCTTTACCTATGTACATGGGTCATGATCTACACATACAGCAGTTGAAAAATACAAAACACTCAGTGTATTGTAGTCATACAGCTGTCGGAGGATTGAGGAAACACCTTGAACTGTGGTTTTCCGTTAGCGCCATCAGTACAGGTTCAAACCAGGTCGAGGGTCGCATCTGTTCATCACAATAGAATGCTCCCACACTAGAATGTTTCGTGCACAAGCTGAAGGAAAGTTCATGGAGTAGAAGGACATTAAGTACAAGGTTAACATATCCATCAAACTCTGCAACGCATTCTTGAATACAGAAATATACTTTTGTTCTCACAATGATCAAATCTCTATTTGTCCTCTATGGTACATTTTGATAACTTGGAAACAAGAGACAATCATCAATGTGGCAAGCGTGTTGCCTCTGTTGGATGTATATATATATATATATATATATATATATATATATATATAATAAAGACACTAATCAAGGGTCTGTCTAAACGGAACCCATCTGTATGATGTCACACTTATAATAAACTGCTGGAGTTGCTCTATAAAGGTCAGGCAGTCGGGAGCCTATAGGGGGAGGGATGTACCACACGCTTGGATAGTCGAACCAATCAGAGAGCTTGGAACATCCATTGGAACAATCCCAGTTAACTGTGCTGTGCCTGGTCGCGGCGATGATATTTATAATGCTCAGCAACAGGAGGAAAGTTTATCTCACGTCTCTGTGCTGTCAGAAGTTCACTTGTGAAAGCATCCACCGCATAAACAGCTGATTCCTCCATCGCAACGACTCAGGTGAGGCCACGCTGCAGAAACAATGTCAGATTTCATGTGCAAACACACTTGACTTTCTGTATCAAATGTTTCCTTCCTGTTTGAGCTGGAGACTAAACTTCAGCATCAGACACAAACTGCTTCTACTTCACTGCTGCTCCTCGTCTTTGTTACTTACAACGTGCATCTATTTGTGATCTTGAATTAACTACAAGAACTCTAGTTGTAACGTGATGTCGTTGCACTGTAAATACAGTGACTTATAACTTTACGGAAGTGCTCTTTTAATCTTACTTCCAACAATGAGGTTATTGATTTGACAGATATTTAGCATTGCCTTATTATTAATTGCCTTATTGCTCATTACTACATTTACCCACTTGATTTACTCACTGCAAGAGTTTTGCTGCACACTTGCTTTAGCTGGGCTGAGAAACTGTAGAAAATAGATAAGAGAATTGTTGTGAATAATCCTTGTAATGGGAAATTCCACTGATCAATGTCTTACTGTTATGACTGTTGCTGTGCACTTGGCTGATGCAATGTCACAGTTCATGCTCTAACTTGGTAATATTCCTCCTGTTGACCCTGATCTGTATAACTGGGTGCTGGGGTGGATTCCTCTTTCTGTAGCAGCAACAGCAGCTGTTTCCTGTCATGTTTTCTGATATTTGTTTACTGTATACCACAGATGTATAAAAACCTTCTTCTATAACGATTCAAGGTTTCACTCTGAGCATAAAAGGGCCGGTTCCCTCAGTTAACTCTCCGACTTTAGCAACACTTGCTTTCTTAAATGGAACGGGGAAATGAAACCAGAGAGGGGATAAACAAATGTCTCACACATTAAGTAAGCGTATGATAAAGTTCAAGAAAATCAAAGATACAATTGAAGATAAAATTTGTCACAGCATCATACATACAAACGTTAGGTTTAGTAAGACTACTATATTACACTTTTCTATGTGATTTCATTGTCAGTATTTGTATTAATTTGTGACATCAGTCAATTGTGAACCTATTTGAACTGCACTCGCCTGTATGAACGCTTCCACACAAATAAAGTTGAATTGATTCATTTATTTTGTGCATTTTTTTTCTTTCACAGTATTTCATGACCCATTTCTGAGAAGATAGTGACAGTGTGGTCTTTCAGTTTGAGAGCAGGACTAACCAAAAACATTAAATGAACATTACCATAATTAAGAACTACTGAAACACAATTAAGACCTTGTATATAATATTTTAACATATTTTAGCCTTTATATGGTCTAAAATTCTGATTATTTAATTTTGGAAACCCTGCAAACCCTGTCATATAAAATAACATCAATTGTAAACAATGAATTATATTCACAAAGTGTCTCAAGGGAAGATAAAGTCTGTTCCTGAGCTGAAGGCCCCTGTTTTAAGACACAACCTCCCTAGACTGGAGTCTTGGTCCATGATATCTTGATGGCCTTGGTTGCTATGGCAACTGCCACTGGGGAATGGGTCAGCTGGATGCTATTGGTGTGTTCCCAGCTGACAAAGGATAAACTCTTGCTCCCACACTGTAGACTCTGTTACTAAATATTACCTAAATGTCTAAGAAAAGAATGGTGCTGAAAGGAGGAAAAACCCTATCACTATTCCTTCACAATAATCAAAACACAAAATGGTGTCACTTCATGATGTAAACTAGAATGTATGTTAACTACTGTAATGGAAATTTACTTCCATTGTCTATTCATGTCTTGCAGAAGTTGAGGTCACCTGAATTCTGTAGTGACCTTTGCTTTACTCTGCGGTTGGACTATGCTTGGCCTTAATTCAAAGAACTCAGCTGACTGATACAACACCCTAACAATACCTGATACTCTCTCCTCTCCAACACATTTAGGATGCAGCCTATAAGTCACACCTTTTACAAATAAACTTACAAAGACAACTTGTCTCAGAACGTCGTTTGTTGACCAATCTCCACCCCACTACGTTGGAAATGTGTTCACTCCTGTATTGGAAAAATTAACTAAGTAGGGTTTTGTAGTTGAAGAGTAACCTTTTGCAGACCTGTCTAAAGATTTTATGACCTATATCTACATACATATACAACCTATCCAAATACTTTATGACCTGAACTGTTTTATGGTCTGAACTGTGTATGACCTGAAAACTGCCAGACCCTTTAGCCATTTATTTACTCTCCAAATCCTTGTGACTCTCTGTGTTGATCCTTTCTGCAGAAAGCCCCTTAAAATACATTAAAATACACGTAGATAACTTTGGTGTTTCCAGCCTCTTGTATTTCCAGATTTCCATCACAATTTGGTGTCAGAAGTGGGATCGCACGACTGGACAGATCTGGACTCGGTGTCTACGGTTGAGTGATCTTCTTGGGAAAAAAGTTTCCAACCTTAACCTCCCCATTAGGACGGGTGAGATGCAGGGACCGAGACCTGAGCCCGGATCGTCTCAGCACAGCGATCTATCTGGTGAGAATCTGAGATTTCAAGTGTAATTTTACCAGCAAACATAGTGTTACGGAGAAGTTGGTCTAAGGGGATAAGATCTCCAGACGGTTGAAAGCCCCATAAATTTTGAACCAAGGTTTAGAAGAAACCTGGAAGGTAGACTGACGAGGTACCTTTAAAGAGTTTTTGTTGAGAGCACAATCACAGACTAGGACATAATACTGAGTGTATTTGCATTGTTGAAACAAAACTTCAAAAAGCGCGCTATGTAGAGAACTTCTTTCAGGCACTATGATTCATGTTGGTCAGGCAGGATATTTGAAAGTGTATTAAAAAAAAAGAAAGTGTATTAAAGAGATGAATTGAGAAATTACCAGTAACAAAGTAATTACAAGAGGAAATTACTATTGATTATATTATATAGGGGGTATTACATTATTTTAAAGATGTTTATATCACTAAGTTTCCTATTTGCTCCTTACAATAGTGTTTTGGAGATTGATTGAATACTTAAGGTAACTAAAACTTAACATAATTTTTTTACACAGGTAAAAGAAAATGTAAAGATTTGGATAATGGAACTGAACTGAGTAATCCTAATATGAACTTCATGCGAAGGAACTATGGTGACACAGCACTAAGTCTGATACAAGTGTGGATGAAAGAATGTGGGTTTCCAACTGGGGGAGTTTTAGTATAAGGCATCTAAAACAGCTGAGACTGAAGCTAGAGGAGAAACAAAAAGTAAGTCAGGCCAGAAAAGTAAATCTTACATTTCAGGCAGATGGGAAGGAATGTGGAATGTGGTTAGAAGACTTGCATCAAAGGGACAGAAAACAAACACTGACAGGGACAGATAACCAAAATGCAGGTTTCCGACCTCGACTCTTCCCCGCCGAGAAGACGACAACCAGAACAACACCAAGCCCCACCAGAAGCGGATGTTCCACAGGCAGGAGCCCAGGCTCCACAACAACCTCCTCCACCTAATACAGTTCCAGACCTGCAACTCCTCTCTTCCCTTGCACCAGACAAGCGGGCAATATGGACTGGGACAGGATCCAGCCCAAATCGCGATGGTTGAAGTGACCTGATGTTGCCAGCCTGTTAAAACGTACAGGCATCAAGTGGGACTCAAGAACTTAATAAAAGCACATGCCGTTGATGCGAAGAAGATAATTAAACATGAAGAAAAGAAGAAGAAAAGAGAGGCTGATCTGCATAAAGCCTCACTGACAATGTTCAGAGGTTAACATCGCGGACGCAAAAGAAGAGGATTTCAAGGAAGGAGGGGAGACGCGTGTGGAATGATGATTGGGACATTTGTTTTCACTGTGGAGAGAAGGGACATTGGGCAAAAGATTGTCCAAAGAAACAGCAACAAGCTTACAAGGCTGATTGAACCGAGGCGGGAATGGAGGAGAGGGAGGAACCAGCAACTTTGAACAGAGAACGAGACCGTGAGGGACACCTCACACATCAAGAGGGTGAATGCACCACACCAACACAAACACTTATCACAGAAGTGAAAGATTTTTTTTTTGTTTGTTTGTTTGTTTGTTTGTTTTTTTTGAAAAGAAAGACAAACTACTAATAGGAACATATGTTAAATATCAATGAGATGTATATGCTAATATGCCACTCACAGTGCTAGGGAAAGAGATTATATTCCTTGTAGATTCAGGAGCAACACATTCAGTCATCAAGAGTGATATGTTTGACACACATCCTAAAATGAGTGAATGAGTTGTTAGATCTGTGTTAGATTCAGGAAGCACCGTGGTTGAAAAATTCACGACTCCCTTAATATGAGGTGATATTATAATATAATATAATATGAGGCATCCCTGAAAAATTCAAGTGTTCATTTTTGCTATCCTCATGTTGTCCAATTAATTTGATGGGAAGAGATGTAATGTGTCTTTTGGATATTTTTATCGTTTCCAACCCATCAGGAGTCATAGTGGTCCGAACGGCTGATCTGGATCCACCACAGATTTACACGTGCATAAAGTGTAATGCTGCTTCACTGTTATATGCGTATGAATGGAAGCTCTGTTCATCTGTTGTCACATCAATCAACACTGATCTAGTGGATAAGGCACATTCAGTCACACTAAGAACAGACACCACATGTATGCATCCAGAAGATTTACACTTACATGTACACGAACACAAAGGGAAAGGATGCAGATTTTGAAAAAAGATGGTTCAGAGAAAGTTGTGTGAAAGAGAATTTAACACTAAGTTGCATGTTCTGGAATGAACATAGATGTGCTGTTTCTGTAATTTTACTCAAGCCAGAAAATAAGTCACCCTCTCAGTTCCTTCACAGATGTTCAGAGGATGCTTTCCTGTTTTGATGTTCCTGGTTCACACTCACATGTCTTGCTGTCAAAATAAAAAAAAAAAAAAAAGAAGATGAATGGCAAGACTTGGGACCGCGGATAAAAAATTTAAAAATAAATAAATGTGTCAATGCTGACATTTGGGAAAAGATATCAGATCCTGTGGTTCAGTATAATCTATTTTAAAGTGTTTAGAAAAAGATTTACATCTGTTGTTCACACTTTCAAGGCTGTTTAACTGGTACCAGACACATACAGATACAGATGTATATTTACATGATACAAACAACATTTCAAGGGCTCAAGGTAATCATGATGTGGGTTTAATTTAAAACATGGAACCTGTGGTTATCACACCATGATCTGACAATATCCACTGAAACAGAAAGCCATCGATGGTATTACACCAGTTTTCAACTCTCTGTTGAGGGCAGGTGTAATTGTTCCTTGCAAGGATTCACTTGTGTGCACTCCGATTTTTTCCGATCAAGAATATTTTGGATAAATCACAACCTGATGATTTGCGATTCATCCAAGATTTGTAAGTTGTCAACGCCGCAGTACAAAAGCGCGTTCCGTCTGTTCCAAATCCTTAAACAATCCTTTAGCAAGTTCTGCGGGATAGTAAATTGTTCTCTGTTGTTGATCTGGCAAATGCATTCTTCAGTGTTTAAATTGATAAAGACAGCCAATACTGGTTTGCATTTGAGTTCAACAGAGAAAGATATACATTCACGCGCCTTCATCAAGGCTATTGTAAATCACCGACCATTTACAACCAGGCACTAAAAGAAAGCTTAAGATCATTAGAGATAACAGAGCACTTTTACGATATGTTACGACTGATGCGATTTAATGATTTGTGCTCCAACTAATATTGTGAAAAGGATTCTGTGGCTCAAATTAAAATGTTAAAGTTAAATTTTTAGGGCATGTGATCACAGCAGAGGGCAAATCCCTCTCCCCTGAGAGTCTACCAGTAATTCAAGATATTCCAAAACCTGTCACAAAGAAACAAGTGATGCCATTCCTGGGAATGTGTTCTTATTGCAGATCATTTATTCCTAACTATGCTGTCCTCAAGGAGCCCCTCAGTGCAATCGCACACGGGCAAGGCCTACAAGCATATAGTTTAGTCACATGGACTGATGACGCAAGAAAGACTTTTATGACCTATATCTACATACATATACAACCTGTCCAAATACTTTATGACCTGAACTGTTTTATGGTCTGAACTGTGTATGACCTGAAAACTGCCGAACCCTTTAGCCATTTATTTACTGAAGAACTGAATGGATGTCTGCTTATCTCCAAAGGAAACATATGTAAATCAGTTGTTGTGTTAAGATTCCCCTCTCTCCTGCGCCGACAGAGAGATAGCCTTAGTCTTCCTATATAAGATCCTTGCATTTGACTGTTCTCCATCTTCACTCTGAGATCCTTGTGACTCTCTGTGTTGATCCTTTCTGCAGAAAGTCCAATAATATAGTACACGTAGATAACTTTGGTGTTTCCAGCCTCTTGTATTTCCAGATTTCCATCACACTCCTCCCATATGTTTGGATGCATTTGTGAGCATGAAACACTGACGTTTGTGTAAAACACTGAGAGGCATATAGAGCTGAGGCTCAGTGTTTCAGATGTGTGAGCCTCAGGCCACCAGCTTCATTGAGAATATAAAATCCAGTTGTTGGTATTGTGGTTAAGAAACTGTCATGGACATTTTTACCATAATACCACACGATATATTATCTCTACTTACACATACTATTTCTGCTTGTGTAACTGCCAAGATGTCATCAGAGCCACAAATCTGAGACTGTGCTGGTCTCCCCCCACCAAGACCTCGAACAGGCCTTCAGCATGTGTCTGTGTCTTATCTCCTGGGATTTTACTGTTCACGCTGTTCACACCTACTCACACAAACACATAGCACGCACATTTCTTCATTGCATCTGCATAAGAAGCACACGCCTGAAACCTTCCTTGCAAGGAATGAAATACTCTTCATAGACTATTATTCTCAAATCTCTTTATTTCAGAAGTCTCACCAGGTCAAATGGTCTATCACAGAAACAATGAGGGGATATTAGCTTTATTGTAGCTCTCAATAAAAGTCCCTGTTATGGAATGTTTGAGTAAAAACATCTTTTAATTGCTTTAATATTGTGTGTGACCTATACACAATATTACACATGTGGTCGACCTGAGGCCTCAGGGCCCTCGAGATTATTAGGTTTTATGTGTTAGGAGTTGCCGGACTCACAACACATCACATGAGATGCAACAATGAGCAAAGTGAAGAAGGAACATCAGATGATTTATACCTGTTGCATTGTAAAAGTCAGCTTTTATATGGTCTCAGATGGAGGATGTTGTCCACCTGTTGTTTGTATGCACAACAGACTGCCCCTCCTGAGATACAAGGCTCTCTTTACCTATGTACATGGGTCATGATGTACACATACAGCAGTTGAAAAATACAAAACACTCAGTGTATTCTAGTCATACAGCTGTCGAAGGATTGAGGAAACACCTTGAACTGTGGTTTTCCGTTAGCGCCAACAGTACAGGTTCAAACCAGGTCGAGGGTCGCATCTGTTCATCACAATAGAATGCTCCCACACTAGAATGTTTCGTGCACAAGCTGAAGGAAAGTTCATGGAGTAGAAGGACATTAAGTACAAGGGTAACATTTCCATCAAACTCTGCAACGCATTCTTGAATACAGAAATATACTTTTGTTCTCACAATGATCAAACCTCTATTTGTCCTCTATGGTACATTTTGATAACTTGGAAACAAGAGACAGTCATCAATGTGGCAAGCGTGTTGCCTCTGTTGGATGTATATATATATATATATATATACATCCACGTAGATAACTTTGGTGTTTCCAGCCTCTTGTATTTCCAGATTTCCATCACACTCCTCCCATATGTTTGGATGCATTTGTGAGCATGAAACACTAAAGTTTGTGTAAAACACTGAGAGGCATACTAGAGCTGAGGCTCAGGGTTTCAGATGTGTGAGCCTCAGGCCACCAGCTTCATTGAGAATATAAAATCCAGTTGTTGGTATTGTGGTTAAGAAACTGTCATGGACATTTTTTTGATCAAATCTCTATTTGTCCTCTATGGTACATTTTGATAACTTGGAAACAAGAGACAATCGTCAATGTGGCTAGCGTGTTGCCTCTGTTGGATGTATATATATATATATATATATATATATATATATATATATATATAATAAAGACACTAATCAAGGGTCTGTCTAAACGGAACCCATCTGTATGATGTCACACTTATAATAAACTGCTGGAGTTGTTCTGTAATGGTCAGGCAGTCGGGAGCCTATAGGGGGAGGGATGTACGACACGCTTGGATAGTCAAACCAATCAGAGAGCTTAGAACATCCATTGGACCAATCCCAGTTAACTGTGCTGTGCCTGGTCGCAGCGATGATATTTATAATGCTCAGCAACAGGAGGAAAGTTTATCTCACGTCTCTGTGCTGTCAGAAGTTCACTTGTGAAAGCATCCACCGCATAAACAGCTGATTCCTCCATCGCAACGACTCAGGTGAGGCCACGCTGCAGAAACAATGTCAGATTTCATGTGCAAACACATTTAACTTTCTGTATCTCCTGTGTTTGTGATGTGCAAATGTTTCTTTCCTGTTTGAGCTGGAGACTAAACTTCAGCATCAGACACAAACTGCTTCTACTTCACTGCTGCTCCTCGTCTTTGTGACTTAAAACGTGCATCTATTTGTGATCTTGAATTAACTACAAGAACTCTAGTTGTAACGTGATGTCGTTGCACTGTAAATACAGGGACTTATAACTTTACGGAAGTGCTCTTTTAATCTTACTTCCAACAATGAGGTTATTGATTTGACAGATATTTAGCATTGCCTTATTATTAATTGCCTTATTACTCATTACTACATTTACCCACTTGATTTACTCACTGCAAGAGTTTTGCTGCACACTTGCTTTAGCTGGGCTGAGAAACTGTAGAAAATAGATAAGAGAATTGTTGTGAATAATCCTTGTAATGGGAAATTCCACTGATCAATGTCTTACTGTTATGACTGTTGCTGTGCACTTGGCTGATGCAATGTCACAGTTCATTTCTGAGAAAATACTTTACACTTTAGCTAGCACTGGAAATGTATATCAAATGAATGCACATCAAAGTGTGGCCTTTCAGTTCATACAATATACCCTGTACCACAACTGTATCTAGAGTGGTAACGTATATAATCCCTATTGGTGTCTAAGGCAAGCCTGGACATGTCTACTTCTGATACCAATAAAATTGGCTCATAAGGACTGATGGGGGAGACATTATTTATCTATTATCTTATCGATTAAGTTTAAACTAAAAAGGTATTGGTATATACAAGTAGGAGGTGAGTTTGGGCTACATAAGAAGGAGAACCGAGGTTTAGTCTTCAGTTTGGTTCTGGAGCCAGCTCAGGTTTATCTCTTGTGAAA
The DNA here is from genome assembly GCA_026259375.1 of Verasper variegatus. NCBI lineage: Eukaryota > Metazoa > Chordata > Actinopteri > Pleuronectiformes > Pleuronectidae > Verasper > Verasper variegatus. The sequence goes on from CM048059.1 coordinate 5,188,525, forward strand.
GAATAAACTCTATTGTGATGAACTCTGAACGTCTCCACTGAATTACTTTGAACACTATTGGGACTCCAGGAATTTTTAAGTTTATGTGTCAGAAGTCTGGACTTATTTTTAATCTGGCCGTGTGCTGGACTTTTATCATCCAACAGGCGGTGCCTCTGCGCCCCGTATTAACATATAAAACTTTACTTTTATAGCATTTATCTAAACAAGGTTACAAAGTGCTTTGATAAGGAAGAAAACAACACTTAATGCCCTTAATGTCAGTTGCAAAGGGTCTGATGGTTTATGGTTTACGGGTTAATCACACACCTTTAGCTGATGTAATGCTACAACATCTAGATTCATCGTCCATTATAATAAAACCTGGGTAAATGAGAGAAATAGATGGAAACATGATTATTAGACTTATTCGCTCACTGTGACTTTTCTGTGTCCCTACAGTTGAATTTAAACCTCCAAACAAAACAGTGATGGCAGCAGCGACCTTAACCAGAAGCACCAGAGTCGTGGGCCTAATGTTCGCCACGATGTGTTTAGTTTGCTTTGCAAACGTACTGGTAGTGGAGGAGAAACTGGTAAATATATTATTGGTTACCTAATAAGTCTAAATGTGAGTGTCTGTAAAATGTCCAAGTGAGCTCATGTGAGAATACAGAAGGAAAATGTCTGGAATATTACATTTGTAAGTTGCAGAGGAAATCTTAATTCAGCTGAAGGACAGTGCTCATACACATGGATCATAAGATGCCACATATATTTTTACCAAGATGCAGCTGTTTGTGTCCCTCAGGGTACCTTTTCACGTAAAGCGCCGGTTCCACTCTTTGATCTCAGCAACAACTGCTTTCTTAAGTGGAAACAGGAAATGAAACCAGACAGCATATGATTAAGTTCAAGAAAATCAAAGATACAGTTGTAGATAATAGAGCAATCCTGCGAATGTTCCCTTGCTTTTACATATTCACATGTCTGCATGCTGTAAAATGTGTCTTCTTTGACAAAGAATAAACATGCGTAGAAAAGACAATTATTCTCAGATCTCTTTGTTTCAGAAATCTTGCCAGGTCATAATTCCACTGAATATAGGCCGTTTTGAAATGTAGATCGCAGCACAAACAGAACGGACAGAAGCCGATTTTAGTTAATTTTATGTGCATGAGGATGTGAAACAATTGGCCTTATGAAAGCATGCTACAGAGTATAACAGTGTACTATTGTGACCCATGAATTACAGGAGATAATGAGGAAGCAGTTCAGGAACAATGAGAAATTCCTACAATCTGAAAAGGTGAGTCGTTGAATCCCTTTTATTGAAGTATTTAGCCACTACATAACTTGATCACCCTTTTTAATTCTCTACCCTACAGGCTAAATTTGAGTCAGAGCGTAAAAGTATCTTGGAGATGGCGGACAGCAACATGGCCAAATTGAACTATTTGAGAAAGCTTCCGACTTTGTCTGCGTCTGAGTTGAAAGATATAGAGATCCTCACTCTCAACACCGACGCTTACGTGAGAAACAGGTTCAGAGATATGGCTAAGTTGGTGGAAAACCTTGAATCAACGTCGAAGGAAATGAGAGAGATGATACAATATACAGAGTTGATGACTCAACTGCAGCCTGACTATTGAGTGGCCTACATGTAACCTGCATGTAAAACCTGCACTTCCTGACGTCAGGTTATTGTGCTACATCCTCACTTACCTGTGCTCTGTTGATTTCTCCTCCATAACAAACCATAGTAGAAATAGCACAGCATTGCTTTGGTTATCTTATACCACTGTGTAGGTGTGTGTGTGTTGTGATGGACTTTTCTTCTAGTGCTCTTCTTTTAATTTTGTCCACACTGTTATACTTTGAAACAGTCAACTTTCATAGCGATGACGTCTGTTTGGAATTTGATGTTATACTTATCACACATTTTGTTTAGACTACTATATTAAGATAAACTAAGATATGAACGCTTACACACAAATAAAGTTGGATTGATTCATTTATTTTGTGCATTTTTTTCTCTCACAGTATTTCATGACCCATTTCTGAGAAGATACTTTTCACTTTAGCTATAGCGCTGGAAATGTATATCAAATGAACGCATATCAAAGTGTAGTCTTTCAGTTTGAGAGCAGGACTTACTGTTAACAAGGGTAGGACCATTTCAATTTTTAACAGCACACATTTCTGACAGTGTTTGGTTTTGTGTTTTTAAAAACAAGCCTTGACGGTGTTGTTGTAGATTGGAGTGAGGAATATTGTGTTCCTGCTTTAACGGCTGTATGTTCTGTGTGCGTAAGCATGCGCAATTTCTATCTGCCCTTTAGAACCTGGGGCAGCTGCTTGAATTATTTCTAGGGCATAGGTCACAGTTTCTTATGAGCACAGTGCATTCATGTATGTGTGATGTCGAATAAAGCTAAGGGGGGGTAGGCTGTAATATACAAAAGGTTAGGTATAAGAATAAGTTTAAGTACAGTGTATTGTATGCCACAGATTACACTCTCCACAAATCCCTCCTTTCACACCATTTCATGGTGTGAACAATTTACTGGGGATCATCCATGAACTCCCCAACCTCCATCTCATCCAATGCAACCCCATCATCATCATCATCATCATCACCACCACCCAACAAAGGCAACTGATAGGGTGGGGTATGGGGCATTTTTCCCTTGGTCAGAACCGTGGGGATGAGTCTGTTGAGCAAGGTTCTAAAGCAAGGGATGCAGCAGCAGCCACAGGTGACTAGGATAGCTGCAAAGATAGCTAGGGAGAGGAGGCAGGATGCAATCAGCCCTTTCCATTTGCCGAATGCAGTGTTCATCCTGCTATGTAGGGGGTTGTCAATTTAAGAGTCTGCACAAGAACTTCCTATCATAGTGAACACACCACCCTTTTCTGCCAGTAGGAGGTCTAGGGCCATTCGGTTCTGTGTGACCGTAAGGGACGTAGGGGCGAGCTGTTCGGATAGGCCTGTTATGGCGTCTCGAGTAAGGTTGGTGAGGCCTTGGAGATTGAAATGGACGTAGTTAATGCAATCCACGTTTTTGTTGGGAGTTACCCATATTCAGATAGACTCAAATCCTGCTGCAATTTGATCCGCTAATTTATATTGGTCTGGAACACCCAGAGGAATCCCTATGTATGTGGGTGTAACCTCTGGGGCCTGTGTTCCACAAAGGTGGCTCCAGCTGCCACACCACTGGTTTTGAGTTGAAACTACGGTGGTGTGGTCAGAGTGAGCAATGATCTGGATTTTAGCCTTGTGGGGGTCCTTTTGTGGAATTGATACTTGCCTACGGGCCTGGTGGTAAGCTTGCACTGTAGTGAGCTGGGGGTTGGGTGTGTAGTTGGTCAGGGTGGAAGAGGTGAAGTTGTCATCGGATGAGAGTGGTTGTGGAGACATGGAGCCCAGCTCCCATAGAATGAAGGGAACCATAAACACAAAAGTGAAAATCTCAAGTTAAATTCTTGAGCAGTCTTTATCTTCCAATTCTAAAAATAAAAAAATGAAATAAATAAAAATAAAAATTACTTTATTACTTGAATGCCCCACCCCAGTGTTGTTGGGGTGGAGCTGACGTCCACACCAGTATGTATTAACCTACTTTTCTTTTTATTAAGTGTGTCAGAATTATTATTTAGAGTTATATGGTGTAATAACTTAGCTAATGAATAAGGTTGGCATTATCTTTGAAAATGTTACGTGCTTTATGTGCGATGCACTAGCAGTTAGCCACTATAGTGGCTAACATGCTCGCTCATGCTAGTTAAGCATGTCTAGACAGGTCCAGTAGCCCTCTAACAGAGTAGGTATGTGTTTTTCCGAATTGTCTTTACATACGTATGTTTTACAGTATTACAACCACGGGGGTAGCTGTGTTTAAACCCTGACACTGGAGCGAAACATTTTAAGCTGTAATTTGTAACTGTGTGGTGGGGAGTAGTTCTCGAAGTACCGCTAACGCAAAAGCTAACGTCGATGCTTTTCATGTCGTCGCGTCAGGGGATTTGACCGCGCTGCGCAGCGTCAGCTTCGGCATCTGCACCTGCATTTCTCGGCCTGCTTTGTTGGAAGACAGGACGGTTAACCGGCAGGAACAGCGATAAAGAGGGGGTGTCTTGTCCGAGGGACACACCTGGCTCCGGAGAGCTGGTCCACCGTGGGAGCTGGTCTGACGCCGGATCAGACCTTTCATTTCTCTCTTGACCATCTGCCGGTAAGAGACTTGTCAGTTGTTGAAACTGGCCACGTGCAATGTCCATAATTGTGCGTTTGTGTGTGATCGCGTGCGGGCGTACGTACTTGTGTGTGATCGTGTGCATACGTAAGTACGTACGTGTGTGTAATGGCGTGCATGTGTGTTTGAGAGCGAGAGAGAGAGAGACTACCGCCTGAAGTCATTTACCTTAACTTTTAATATAACTACAACCCTTTTGAGTTTTCTGGTGTAACTACAGTATTTCCTTGTATACATGTACTCCTGTGTACTCAAACAAATACCAGTACTATACAGAATAAAGCCGTGCATTTCATGCTCCTGCTAATATTTCACAATAAAACTCTTTTAAAAAACAAATTAATTGATTCAGTCAACAGAAACGTGGTAAGTGCTATTATTTTGAAACGGTAGGTTACAGGAAGCACGAAACACGGTAAAAGAATCTAGAGCAGCACAAATGAGTTGAACCCTTTCAGGCAGTTCAGTTATATACACATAAATCGTCGTTTGGTCAGACTACAACCCTCAATAAAAGAAAAGTTGATTAAGCATAATTTTGAGGATTTTTTAAATTAGTAGTAATTAATTACATAAATTATTATTTAAGATTTAAGATAAAATGGGTGAGAGATTTACAACTCACAACTTAACTAAAGGAGATTATTCAGTGAGTATATTTATATCGCTTTTGAATTTTTTATTAAAAGCTACAACATGTGTAGTATGTGACTTCTTCCAGTGCTCTTTTAATTTTGTCCACACTGTTAACTTTGAAACAGTCAACTTTCATAGCGATTACGTCTGTTTGGAATTTGATGTTATACTTATCACACATTTTGTTTAGACTACTATATTAAGATAAACTAAGATATGAACGCTTACACACAAATAAAGTTGGATTGATTCATTTATTTTGTGCATTTTTTTCTCTCACAGTATTTCATGACCCATTTCTGAGAAGATACTTTTCACTTTAGCTATAGCGCTGGAAATGTATAGTATAGTCTTTCAGTTTGAGAGCAGGACTTACGTTAACAAGGGCAGGACCATTTCAATTTTTAACAGCACACATTTCTGACAGTGTTTGGTTTTGTGTTTTTAAAAACAAGCCTTGACGGTGTTGTTGTAGATTGGAGTGAGGAATATTGTGTTCCTGCTTTAACGGCTGTATGTTCTGTGTGCGTAAGCATGCGCAATTTCTATCTGCCCTTTAGAACCTGGGGCAGCTGCTTGAATTATTTCTAGGGCATAGGTCACAGTTTCTTATGAGCACAGTGCATTCATGTATGTGTGATGTCGAATAAAGCTAAGGGGAGGTAGGCTGTAATATACAAAAGGTTAGGTATAAGAATATGTTTATGTACAGTGTATTGTATGCCACAGATTACACTCTCCACAAATCCCTCCTTTCACACCATTTCATGGTGTGAACAATTTACTGGGGATCATCCATGAACTCCCCAACCTCCATCTCATCCAATGCAACCCCATCATCATCATCATCATCATCACCACCACCCAACAAAGGCAACTGATAGGGTGGGGGATGGGGCATGTTTCCCTTGGTCAGAACCGTGGGGATGAGTCTGTTGAGCAAGGTTCTAAAGCAAGGGATGCAGCAGCAGCCACAGGTGACTAGGATAGCTGCAAAGATAGCTAGGGAGAGGAGGCAGGATGCAATCAGCCCTTTCCATTTGCCGAATGCAGTGTTCACCCTGCTATGTAGGGGGTTGTCAATTTAAGAGTCTGCACAAGAACTTCCTATCATAGTGAACACACCACCCTTTTCTGCCAGTAGGAGGTCTAGGGCCATTCGGTTCTGTGTGACCGTAAGGGACGTAGGGGCGAGCTGTTCGGATAGGCCTGTTATGGCGTCTCGAGTAAGGTTGGTGAGGCCTTGGAGATTGAAATGGACGTAGTTAATGCAATCCACGTTTTTGTTGGGAGTTACCCATATTCAGATAGACTCAAATCCTGCTGCAATTTGATCCGCTAATTTATATTGGTCTGGAACACCCAGAGGAATCCCTATGTATGTGGGTGTAACCTCTGGGGCCTGTGTTCCACAAAGGTGGCTCCAGCTGCCACACCACTGGTTTTGAGTTGAAACTACGGTGGTGTGGTCAGAGTGAGCAATGATCTGGATTTTAGCCTTGTGGGGGTCCTTTTGTGGAATTGATACTTGCCTACGGGCCTGGTGGTAAGCTTGCACTGTAGTGAGCTGGGGGTTGGGTGTGTAGTTGGTCAGGGTGGAAGAGGTGAAGTTGTCATCGGATGAGAGTGGTTGTGGAGACATGGAGCCCAGCTCCCATAGAATGAAGGGAACCATAAACACAAAAGTGAAAATCTCAAGTTAAATTCTTGAGCAGTCTTTATCTTCCAATTCTAAAAATAAAAAAATGAAATAAATAAAAATTACATCGAATTTCTGTGTCGAAATTGTTTCTTAGTCACTCCAAATTTGTTTTTGTTCAGTTAAGGGTATATCATTTCACAGTACCAGTTTTGCTTGGATATGTGTAACAGTGCAAGGAAAACTCTAACTTTGTGCACTGTAAAAAATATTATGGTTGGCGGTCTCGCTGGAAAATCTTGTTGGATTATATATTGTCATAACCATTGTCTAAAACCATTTTAGGAAAAATCATATTAACATATCATGCACATTCACCTTTTCAAAGAGCAATGAACATTAGTCAGTATGACTTTTGAATTTGATTTAGACATCACACATACATGAATACACTGTGCTCATAAAAAACTCTGACCTATGCCCTAGAAAGAATTCAAGCAGCTGCCCCAGGTTCTGAACGGCAAATAGAAATTGCGCACGCTTACACACACAGAACATACAGCCGTTAAAGCAGGAACACAATATTCCTCACTCCAATCTACAACAACACCGTCAAGGCTTGTTTTTAAAACACAAAACCAAAACACTGGTATAAATGTGAAGATTTGCCCTGATGCTACAAAGGAGGGGCGAAACTGGGAGCTGCTCTTCATCATTCGATTTCAGTGCCAATAGGCTGGGACTACGCCTGCGCACCAGCAAGGGAGAGCCAAAGTCTAATACTACGGCGACTCCCCCTCGTTATTGACCAATGAAGTTTTACCTACTATTATAAGTAATGCACCTGCTGTCCGTTCGGGGCGACTCTTGACTACCCCGTGCTACTGATTTGGCCGGGGCTGTGCATTAGCTATGCTGTAATTTCCATTGCTTCTAAATAAAAACTTGTCGAACCAAGCTGAGACCGGCTCTTCTCATACCTCGGGATAAAAGACACGACAGACACCGTCACAGGAACTGCGAACTGCACAGCAACTTCTTTTTTCCCCTTTCCACAGATAGGTAACACAACTGGGCTTAATAATTATACTAGGCTAAGCAAGACTGTTTATTCGATTCTGTGTGATGTTTATAAGTTTGATTTGTGTTGTGATATTTTGGTTATAAGTTATTCGAAAGTTAAAGTTTGTTATGCTCTTCACAGTCTTTCTTTGCATTTCACTCTTTCTCTAACTTGGCACAAACACACACACAGACACACGCATTACTCTTCACCTAATTATCTCTACATGTCGTAAACGTTCCAATAGAGGGGAGGGTGTTATCTCTTTGGCCAGCCGCCATTGTGGAAGCACGCTGACTCACAGACACACACACATGCATACTACTACCTATGTTTGTTTAGTAAGTACACCGTTAGTAATTTGTGTTTTTTATACTTTATTATATTCATAATAAATGTTTTTCTTTCACAAATGTTTTTTTATTAATGTGGCATAAGTGAATTTTGCCAACCTCTACACTGTCAAGAACTCCATATCCTTCAACTTAGCTAACTATCTAGATGGTAATTTTGGTTATAGTTATTAATTTAATTGTTAATCAGAGTTCTACATTTGTAGTTAGTACTTTTATGAGACTTAATAAATTGGCTATCTTTTCCCTTCCTTTGAAGGGTGGTGCCCCAAGGTAACTTTAATCAATTAAAGTTATGATTTAATATTCATATTTGTAATATTCAATATTTTATTTTGTTAAACAAATGTATTGAATGCCGTAAAGGCACACCATTTTATATTATCACGTTTAATGCATTATTGCACAACAATATATATATATATATACACACACATCCACTGATAAGTTGCTGGCTGCAGATTCATAGTTACTTACATACAGATATGTAAGAGAGTGGTGTTTGTCCTATGATCTACTTCTTTCCAATAAAGTGTAAGAATGCACAACTGAATAGTACTTCCTGTTGTAGCTTCTCAGTTCCACATCATGTTCTGAGCTGCTACTGCAGCACAAAGTTTTTACAGATATGCTTTTATTTGAATATGGCCACAAATATGATTATTGCCTTGTATGAAAGAAGTCCCTTGCAAGTGTTGCAACCATTAGTTTGTGACATAAATTCATCAGAAAAACATGAACACTCAGGTAAGATCTTTTTCTCTGTTTATTCTGCTGTGAACCACAATGTTTATCTGTTTATGACACAAATGTATTTACAACACTTTCAGAACCCGCTGCCATGGAACTATGCAGAGGACTTCTGCAGCACCTCGGATTTCTTGGATTGATTTTTCTCATGTTTAGTTACGGATGGGACGTGTACCAGCAAAACAGAGGTAAAATGTGTGTGTGTTAGATTCTCACTGTTCCTGCTGCATCCTGCTCTTGGTTTAAAATGTATTTGCTTCATTGTTTGCATTTTGTGCTCCACTGCCTATGAAATGGGTATTAGTACATGGACTGGTAGATGGTGGACATGTGACTCAGCTCGGTTTACTTTTGGTAACACAGTTCATTTCTTTACCTGACTGAGGCTTTGACAAATAGAGATGTTCGCCCTTTGGCTTGGTTTTGGCCACACCTCTTTTCTCTTTGAGTAAGAGTTCCAAGCTAAAGCTGAATTATTATAGCACTAAACACTTTGGACGACTGAATGCATCTTCTGATTCTTCTTATCACAGCAAAGAGGATGCATAACGCACAGGAAGTGAGAAAACATCTGCTAAAAGAAAACTGCAAATATGACAAAGAGGCCATTTCTGAGGGGAAACAAAGTTTCAAAGACTTAAGTGACAGTGAGCTGAAGAACCTCATTGTGGATGACGAGCACGGCATCATCTACTGTTACATTCCCAAGGTGACACTAGTGTGAACACACAGCTCACAAGATTGTTTAGGAACATACTTTCTTGTCAGCTTAATACTCTGTATTCTCTGTCTTTTTCTTATCTACAGGTTGCATGTACCAACTGGAAGAGGGTGATGTTTGTACTGAAACAGGGGGAGCCATATCAGGACCCTAGTTCCATATCTGGTTCGATGGTTCATGTCCCTGGCAGGTTCACTCTTTTAAACAGCTTCCCAAGAATAGAGATAAAGGTGAGTCCATATAGTGACCTCAGAAGTGTCCTTAAACTTACAAACCAAAAGTTTGTCTCTCACTATGAGTTGATTGAGTTGCAACACAGTTAGTATGACAGTGTTCATGTGTATCCTATATTTTTAACGACAGGCAAAGCTGAAGCACTACACCAAGTTCCTGTTTGTACGGGACCCGTTCGTCCGTCTCATCTCCGCCTACCGAGACAAATTCGAGAAAGACAACGACTTCTACTATAACACCTTCGCCCGAGACATCCTGCGTCTCTACGGCAACCAGCCTAATCCACCACAGACGATGGCCGAGGCGTCAGCATCAGGCATGCACATTTCATTTTACAACTTTATTCAATACCTGCTGGACCCACAGACAGAGATGAAACTGCCCTTTGAACCTCACTGGAGGCAGATGCACCGTCTTTGCCACCCCTGCCTCATACAGTAAGGACATTTTGAATGCTACAAAGATCCTGTCCTCTGCGTTGTTGATGGAAATTTACCTAAAGGTTGATACTGGTTGGTTTTATGTCTCAGGTATGATTTCATTGGCCATCAGGAGACTCTACAGGAGGATGCTGAACAGCTACTGAACACCTTAAAGCTGCAGAACGACATTAAGTTCCCTCCTTCCTATGACAACATTACAGCTCCTGAGTCTTTGTCAGGCTGGTTGAGAACAGTGTCTCTAGTGGAAAGGAGGAAGCTGTACAAGCTCTATGAGACTGACTTTAGGCTGTTTGGCTACAGAAAGCCAGATGAATTACTTGATGGTTGAGAGGAAGTCATGAGAACCTCACTCCTTTATTAAACACTCACCGCTCAGCCAACAATAGCTTTTTACTTGGACTGACAACTATTTAACAAACTGGCTTTGTCACTCAAAAGAATCAAAAGCACTGCAGCTACATCATGGCACTGATCATGCAATAGTAGATCTTTATATTCAGTCTATGGTTTACACCCTTCATTAGTGACTAACATCACTTGTTTAGTTAATCGCTCTCACGTGAAGCCCAACAGAATGAGTCACCACTTTTGGCTTCAGGGTGCTGTTGCTCAGCAAAAGTCCTGGAGTGTTGCTTTAATGCAACATTTACATGTCAGTAAAAAGTAATACAAGTAGAAGCTACTATTTAGAGCTGATTATAAAATTATATCAGTCATATTGGTAAATAATTGATGACATCAGCAAGTTTCCAAGTTTTTCTGACTTGGATCTACTTCTAATCCATCCCCACTTCTCAGGACCAAGTCAAGCTCCTCCTTCCCCCTCCTCTGGACCACTTCTAGCTCCTCCATCCCCCTCCTCCGGACCACTTCTAGCTCCTCCATCCCCCTCCTCCGGACCACTTCTAGCTCCTCCATCCCCCTCCTCCGGACCACTTCTAGCTCCTCCATCCCCCTCCTCCGGACCACTTCTAGCTCCTCCATCCCCCTCCTCCGGACCACCTCAAGCTCCTCCATCCCCCTCCTCCGGACCACCTCAAGCTCCTCCATCCCCCTCCTCCAGACCACCTCAAGCTCCTCCATCCCCCTCCCTGTGAAACTCTAGCTTTTATTTCTTTTCTCTTTCTTGCCATTATTACATAGTCTGCGGTTGTCACCAGATACAAATGTACCGCGCATGAAACTTAATCTCATATTTTTCCATGATACCACCAGAATGTTAAGCATCGTGTATGTGAGAAATGGAGAGACTAGAGTGAGAGAGGACTGTGTGCACCCGTGCTTGTGAACTCTATGTGCAATCATTTCAGATATGGTAAATAATATAATAAAGTCTGAGTTATGTTACCTTCTCTGTTCTCCCACACATTTTTTAATGGACAATGTTGCAAAACCTATCCGCCAGGTGTCTGTTTGTGCATGAATAACTTTACTTAGAATATAGATCGTATTTGTCTGTAGTACATGGATGACTATGTTCATTTTCTATTCAAATACTTGAAACTACAGGCAAAGTAAATCATCTCACTCGAGGAGGCGTTCACAGGATTTTTCTCTGCCGGGAACTATTGTTGACATGACCTATAACACCGTTCTCATCATGTCTGTATGAAGGGACACATCTCATAGCAGTGCAGTGACAGTTCAGAATGGACATATGTAGCTCAATAGCATTAGCTTTGGTGAATTAGACCGATGACTTACAGGTTGTAGGAGGCAGGGACACATGTGGACAACTCCGGCCCGGTCGGGAGCTCGGGCTTGTTCTTCCGAACCGTGCAGACCACGATGAGCTTCCTCTGCAGGAGCTGCCGCGCGAGTTCGTAGGAGGTGAAGTAATTGTCGCACGTGATATTACGCCCGTGCAGTCCCTCCGTTACATCGAGCACTACCCGCAACCCCTGGTTCCGTTCTGGGCGTCCGCCGCTCGGCTTTCCGGTGTACACCTGCATCTTCCAAGCGTAGCTGGATTTCGCAGCAGGCCACCCATGACTTGATCCCGTATTTCGCCGGCTTGCTGGGCATGTACTGACGGAACGGACACCGGCCGAGGGAGGTAAACAGGAGAAGAGAGAGGACAAGGACTAGCAGCCGCTATCGACACAACATAACATAATAATAAAGACTAACCTCTGAACGGAACCAGTTGCTCGTCCACGGAGAATCGAGAATGACAATCCATCTTTGGGTCACCCTAACCCTAACCGGCCAGGGCTTGTGGATGATCACATGCACGCACGCACGCACGCACACACACTCTGGGTCAATCCGACCCAGGAACAACAGGATGGATAAATCAACCAGCAAATTTAGCGTTAGCTTAGCATTAGCCTGTAGCAGGAGCAGTTCAAGGCGAGCAGGGGAAATCAGGCGCACGACGTCTGCTCGATTAAAGCTCCGCAAAAATGTTGAGTGCACAAACTCGTTTCTCTCAGGCTTAGATCAACTTCACCGTCACTGAATTTAACTTAGTTTAAAGCTGTGCTGGTTAAAGTTAGTGCTCAGGTGACACCTGTCATATCACACAGGTTTTGTTTGTCAAATGGATTACGTAAAAACTACGCAACTGATTTACATGAAACGTTGTGGAGGGTTGGGACACGACCAAAGGTAGAAGCCATTCAATTTGGGTATAGATCCATATCAGGAACACATCTCCACACTTCTGAATGGATACTCACACAGATACAGAAACATTCAGTTTTGCTCCGTCCAAAAGAAGCACAGGCCACAGTTAGTTTGAAATCTTGATGAGATCAGAATGGGAACATTGATACCAGGTAAACAGCAACTTTTGTGTCTTTATTATAAAACAACAGGACAGAAAAACCCAATACATTTTTATGTTGAAATCCACACACAAGGTGATTGTGGCTCAGTGTCCATTCTGCAGATTAATTCCACGTCCTTGTTGAAAATCATTTGTAACGGTGTAGGTGAACAGTGACATAGCTGGGCAGCTGTAGACTTTCTTGCTGATGGGTGAACTTGAACCTATCATCCACTTGACCTCTGTGGCAGTTTAGGCAGGAACAGCCCCGTCATGGTTCTTTAGTCTCTGACAGTGACATCTATTTGTCTGAAGCCCAGGAGTGGGCAGTCCGTGGCTCAACAGTCCTTTGGTGCCTTTGGACCCTCGAAAGATTTGAGTGGTGTGTCAGAGAGAGAAATAGAAATACAGAGAGAGTTGCTGAAAGATGCAACGTGCACTCTTCTGCGGTGCCATTACGAGAAGAGGACGAGAGTATGAACGACAACAGACGCTAAGGACAAAGACAATATGGCTTTTGGTCACACGTGGACATTTTGTCTTTGATTCATTGTGACATCTGAAATGCTCAGTGTCACGCTCACTGTCCTGTCCACAGCTTATATTTACAGTTTTATTTATTTACATCTGATACATTTATGTAGCTGTGACAGTCCATCCCAACACTTGCAGTTCTCTCTATATGTCTCTCATACTCACATATTTTCCTCACGTCTCTGTAGTCTCTCTTCGAGCCACAGCTCCCTTTCAAGGCATTTGGCAGTAGCCATTTTGCATCCCTCCTAGCAGTACTCAGTTTATTTGGAGATTTTATTTTTGATCACTTTGTCATATTGAGCTTTCCTCACACTGAGCCAGTGGTGCTGGTGATTTAAACATGGGAAAGCTGGCAAGCTCCTCCTCTAGTCCTTTAATTCCTTCCCCTAAGCCGTCCCCCAGTCCTTCATCCACCTCGTCCCCCTCCCCTGACTCCCTCTCTACCACCTTAGGCCTCTCCCCTGTCCTTGCGTCCAACATGTCTGCAGCTAGAAATTCGGAGGCAAGCTTCAGCCCACTGCTACTCGTGTTGCAGTTGGTGTACAAGGCATTCCCGTGGCCATTGCTTGGGTTGCTGTGGATCAGGGTGCCGCTGTAGCTGTTACCATGGTGACCACCATTCCCCTGGTTGCTGAGGAGGGTGGTTGACGTGGTTGTGGTCGCGGTCCCGTTTCGTTTCTCCGTTAGCCGGAATCCCTCCGACAGCATGCTGGCGCTGCTCGGGGACTGCGGAGTGGCAGAGGAGCCGAGTAAGTCCTGCCCCTTCCCCGACGACAGCGAATTATCTGGCAGCTGGTGGCCCTGGCGTCTAATGTTGCGTCGCCGGGTCAAGAAGTACAGGACAAACATACCAAACGCTACACCCGCGCAGAAGAAAAGGATGTAGACAGCCAGGACATGACGACCACTGGCTATGGCTACTGTTCCTCCAACATTGGGGCCTTTTAGTGTGAGGTGATAGGCTGCTCTACGACAGGGGGTGTGGTCTCTGACACCCGGTCTCACCTCCTGGAACCAAGACGAAAAGAGAGAGAGTGTGAATTGACCTGTATGTGGAGTGAAAATTTAAGTATAATGAAGCAACAGTTAAAACAAAATAAAGAATTTGTGGTTAATATCAGTACAGTAGTACCTGGCATGTACAGATGTATTTTCCCAGGCTGTCCTCTGTGACGGTCACCTCCAGGTCAGAGTGATGTTGCCGGGTGTGTCTGTGGAGAGGATGTTCCCAGCTGCAGGGCCTGGGAGTCAGCTGGACGCACGGCAACAGGATGCGCAGGCCGATGGAAACTTGCAGCTCCCTGGTGGACGGAGAGCAATGCCCTGGAGGAGAGAGAGCAAGCGGCGAGACAGCAGAGATGTGAATAACAGGAGACGGGGGTATATGATACTTGTTTTAAATTGATGATTAACTTAATTTACATAGTGTGTGATCGCCACATTAAAAAGTAACAGTGGAGTACACGTACCCTCCTTTAAATCACATTTCCTCAAGGCATCCTCAACTGAATCACCTGGACCAGGCCTGGACACACACACACAATGTAGTCAAACTTTTGCATCAAATGTTTTAGTAGGAACAGAAGTCTTTCCTCTTCCTTTGCATTTAAAAACACATCCTCAAATAATAATAATAATCTATTAATGATGTATCAAGTGTGATATGATTAGTGATGGTTGTATCTCTTTTTTTCTGGTATCTACTCAACATCATCATTAGATGTTTTGTTTCGGCTCTGCTCACTGGTTATTTCGGCTTTTCCCCCCCAAAAAATGACTTTAGTGTTTCCACTATAAAACTAATGTAAAATAATGAACATGCTGATCAGAAATATAGTTACATTTTTGCACTAAACTAAGCTTTTCTAAATCAATACAGTTGCTGCCTGGTTGTGATTTCCATTCCTGGAAGTCTTCCAGTTCACTGTGTAGAGAGTAGTACTCACTTTGCTGCCGTGCTCCTGCAGGCTGCTTCCTTCTCGCTCCACACACAGCCCAGTCCTCTGGCTCTGGCACACAGCTCACAGTTGGGATACAGAGTGCAGCCTTCAGCCTGGACACGAGCCAGGGACAGAGGGCTGCCCACCAGAGCCTGGCCCTGGAAACACAAGATGAAAGCTGATATGTCCTGGCACTGCAGGTGACTATGTGTGTGAAGGTTGTGTACGGACATGTAGTCTTACATTGTGCAGTAATATATTGTTGACAGGTTCATATGAGGTGAACAGAGGAATCTCCTGCAGAAGGGTGGTATTCTGGCCCACTACCTCCACCTGGTGGAGCTCCCCACGGTCTGCAACATACACGATCACATGGTGAACTTTTACATCTCATCTTTTACCAAACAATTTTAACACTTTTTTGTGATTAATTCCCAAACTATTAAACATGTCTAGAAAGACGCTGTTAGCGACATGTATGTCCTTATATCGCCTCACCTGTTCCGAGGTGCAGCACCACTCCTATTGGCTCTGCTCCTATCTGGGTTACAGCCAGCTTGGTGTATCTTGTCCCCTTGCGGACCAGCAGGGGTGCTGCGGTAACGCTGTTCTCCATCAGAGGGTGGTCCCTCACAAATGTCAGCACCTTGTCTGGGAGATTTAGGGATGACCCCAATCCTTGGGCCTTTAAGGCGTTATTTAAACACTAGAAAAGTGTGGAGGGGAGAAGAAATACATTAGGGACGTTGAAGGAGGCATTGTATAAGAGATTGATAGAAAGATGGGGCAGTAAAGCTAAGTACCTGGCCAGGCCGCGGTGTGGGGACAGGATTCCAGCCCTCACCAGGTCTTCTTCAGCTCTTTAAAGGGGCCGTCCATCACTTTGATGATGTCAGACAAGCTGAAAACACACACTGCTGACAGCTCCTCACGTTCCCTGTGAAAGAAATATATTAAGAGTTAATTTCTCATGATGTCAAATATAAAAAGGACCCACATTTAGGGAAAAAGCCTATTCCATTTCCTACTGAGAGTTAAAGGAGAAAAATGATTTCCAAAATGATTTCTTCTTTCCAAGAGTGTCAAAAAACATGTGCAATGTTCTGCTTGTTCCTCATCTTACCACTGGGAGGTGAAGAGTCCGTAGAAGTGCGTGCTGCTGGGGTCGCCTGGTGTGTGCTGCATGGTGAAAACATCGGTCAGGATGTTGTAGCGCTGATCGCTGGGTTTGTCCTCACACACCAGCTGGGCCTTAAGGAAGGTGGTCCAACGTCGCTGCAGAGTCTTCATCCCTCCCACATCAGACTAAGGGAGAAAGAGACGTCAGGTGGGAATATAATCAGAGCAAATAACGGAAAGATAAATCAGTCTATCAAGACGTTGGGTTACCTTGCAGACTCGTGCCACCCTGGGGACCTTGACTTTGGTGTAGAGGTCGTATTCTTTGGCTACCTCAGTGAAGAAGAAGTAGATTTTGTCATCATCGCCGGTCGGGTTGCTATCTGCAGACTCTTCTATGAAAGCTGAGCTCACAAACTCTGGGTCTAAAACACACAAACACACATTCGTCTTATTCCTGTGGGAAAGTATGATTAAGAATGTGTGTCAGCACGTGCGGATATGGGGGTGTGTGAAAGTGTGCATGCGTGTCTCACCACTAAGCCAGTTGATGGATTGTTCGGTTCGGATACGCTCCTGCTCTGGGCCTGTTGCCCTGGAGATGTCGAACAGCGTTCCCAGGAAGTTACTGGTGGCTGCTGTGTATAGGGTACCACCTGGAGACACACAAGAAGCAAGTTTTAACTGGTGCATGTCGAAATGCAATAGTAGCCTAAAATTAAAACCCCTGGCTGACAACTGATAACAAACAAGCAGTCGTGGGACTTACCTGCCATAACAGCTGTGTAGTGCTGACTGGGCTCAAAGGGACACTTGCCCTTCCCCGTCTCCATCTTTAATTCTCCATCCTTATTTTTCTCCAGGGTGAAGGAGGGAAGCTCCTTTAGGACGACAGGGAAAGAGAAGGACAAATAAGAGTGTGTGAGTAGATTAACAAATAAATAATTATTCACATTATCAATTTTCTAGATTAATTACAGTGAAAAACAAAATCTTTCTTGCTCTCTTATCTATAAAGCTACCGTGACTTTTAGTGCTCAAAGTACCTGCTGGAAAATGTCACTTGCAGCAAAACATTTAAAAGCTTATATTGGTTGATTGTAGGTGCACACACACACACACACACACACACACACACACACACACACACACACACACACACACACACACACACACACACACACACACACACACACACACACAAACACACTAACTAACTAACTAACCAGAAAGGCACACTGGGGTTCGAAGGCATGGGTGCCACACACGTAGATGAGTCCCTCTTCCAGAAACTCCAGTAGGCGGATGTAGTTATGGCAGTCCACCTGCAGGGGGACACAAAGACCCAGAAATAAGCAAAAGCTTACATCCACATTCAACTTTAGAAACTAGAATAAAATCTATGTACAACTAAAAAACATTTTTCAACTATTATAAAGTGTTTCATGACTATATAAAGATAAAATGATGTCTGTATTATTAAACATACAAGGATATATAAAAATGTAGATAAATTATATTTTAACTACAGTTATTTACAAAAACTCAAGAAGATAATGATGTATATGCATATCTTCATTTCTTGTTGGCTATGACTGTTTAAGGAAACCAAATTAGTGTTAATCAGCCATAAACCAAAGTGCTTCAAATCAGCCACACTGAGATTATGGGGAAAAGTCGAAGAAGACTCTGAGAACGGCTGGAGAAGCAATGATTCTGATCGGAAATTGGAGACCCCCACTGCTGGTAGAGATACTTGAGACCTCAACTGGTGTCAGCAGAGACCCCCCCTTACCAACTCACACACACAGGCATGAAATCTGAAACCTAAATCTACTCCTTTTCATGTATCAATAAAAAAACCACACCTCTGTTCTCCTCACTCACTTTTCTTCAAGCTTCTCTTTACAAACAAATATGTCTGCAGCTGTTATGGAAACACAGCCTACCCAGTTACCATGAAACCATGACACAGGCAACTTTTTCGGTGTGTGTGCGAGTCTCTGCTTGCCATCCTGGATGAGCTCCACGCCCGAGTCACCTCCTCCCCAGGGACCTGATTCTCTCTGATGCCCAGATCATGTCACCCAAATCAGCACCCGGCACACACACACGCACACGCACACGCACACACTCACACACACACACACACACACACACACACACACACACACACACACACACACACACACACACACACACACACACACACACACACACACACACACACCAGCCCTCGCTGCGGTATCAGCTTCATGTGAGACGGCGGACACAGAGCCAGGGAGAAAAGAAAGAACGCTCAGGCTGCTAACAATGGGATCAGCTTGGGGATTAGTTATTTCATTGGCCCATATTAACCTCATTCTTGTTAATAAGTTTCAGTCACAATCTGGCATAGGGTGGGTCCAATGGTTCTATTCTATTTGATTCTATTCAATTTTATTCTACTTTCAATTATAATTGGGTCTAATTAGTCTAAAAGCTTCTGTGGCTTCATTGCTCTCAGTAGAAAGTCAACGGGTGCCACAACTGATGCTAAAAGAGAGCCTTATTGCAATAATTACAGGAAATTAAAGTGCGAGTGTGTGTCTGTGTGTGTTTGTAGACAGGACATTTCTTTTATCTCCTGCGCTACTCCAGGGGTGGAGAATATTCTGCCTCTGGGCTGTGTACAATTCCTGAATTAAAAAAAACATCCAGAGATCCAAAAGAAAATAAATAAAAGACACCACATCATTCAGAGTGATCCCTCCTGCCTGTCATATATAGAACTCAGTTCTTTCTGCCACCAGACCACCAGGTTTTTCTATGTTGTTGTGTATGATTACTCTCACACACAATGTGCCGTCTTCTATTGAGTCTGTTAAAACTAGTGACCAGTACATATGAGAGGACAAATGGTTATTGTCACATGGATGAGCTTCTAGATAATTTATAAGATGTGGTGGTTGGTTAATTGAACTGTGCATGGTAGAATATTGTGTTGCAGTGAAGCATTGTATAAAGACAAACACACACATGCTAACGCACGCACACAATCATCCTTAGCTTTTTTCCCCATGAGGTCTACTGGTCATAACAATGTCAATGATGGAAAAGGTCTTACACATCTCTCTCGCTCAGCTTCACGCTAGTTTCCTGTTGAGTCTACAGCCGCCTTCCCTACTCTCGTGCACATTGCTCCTCTTCCTTTCTCGCTGGCTGTCTCTTGTTCTTCCTCTTCCTGTCCCCCCCCCCCCTTCTTCCTAATCCCTCCGACTCACACGTAATCTTGTAATCAGTGTCTCAACAGAAAAACACCCTCTCTTTCCTGCCTTTTTCAATCTTCCACCCCCCACCCCCTTACACTGGAAAGCAGAAATCTGCCCTGATGATTGTATAAAATAGGTCAAAACTCATTGCGCTGCGCTTTAGTTAAAACACTGACCTTCCACTGGCTTTGTTTATCTCCACATTTGACCTCATTTTTCTGGACTCAAGGCATTCTTTAAGCACTTCTGAGTATTATTCCAGACTGTAAAGTTTGATGATGAAGCTCCAGTTCAGCCTGGCACTGTTCATAAAACTGTTAAAACCAGTCAGTGCAACATTACTCAACAAATACTTTTCCATTGCACAGTTAGTTTACTCTGCCTTGCTGTTGTCACAGCAAAATGAGTTGTACAGCTTCAGTGTACAGTACGCTCTATTTAATCAGTTTCCACAGACACTTACTGGACATCTGTGACTTCACATGCACCCTCTCTTACTCTCTCTCGCACACACACCCCTGATGAGACCTTGGCACTAGTCCCAGAATTTCCTATCCGATGCCTAACAGCAAGGGGCTGCGACACACAGATGCTCACTGAGGCATAAAATATAGGTCCATGAAAACACACATTTCAAATGTCTGAGGCCACTTGAACACAATAAATTGCGGAATATTATTAAACAAGTGCAGGGAATCTATCTAAGACCTTATCCAATCTATTTAGGTAATCTCTCAGCAATAATAGTAATTAAAATGTACAAATATCCTAAAAGTCGATGATCTAAAACTGGATCCAAAGCGGAAACACAATCATAGATATTGCAGAGGCTCATTATCTTGGCGACCCAGGGTCAAACAACCCTGTCCTGCAGGGCCTGAACATACAGTAAATGTAATAGTTGTTATGTAATAGCTTTCCAGGATTTTCCTGGAAGCTTCCGTACAGCATTATTACAATAGGATTATTTGAAGAATACTGTGAGTCACTGTAATGCTCTATGCCACAAACAAGCATTAAGTGTGTGTTGGCTGCAGCTTTGCTGTGACAAGTACAACTCTCACCTCCGTCTTTCCTTTTCCCACACAAGATCTCCTCTTGTCCTCCGGCACTTCCCACGTAATCTGGATCAAAGAAAAGAAAAGAGAGAATTGGATCAGCTATGGTCGCTTCAGCTAACTTATTACAACACTTGTCCAGATCCCTGACATATTAGTCAGAAGTCCTTTTTAATGGAACAAAACATCGGCAATTTGACTACACCAGTACTTTTCAGAGTGTTACATGTGAAATCCTCTGCCACCACACGACAAGTCCTTCATATTCGGCCCAGGACACATTTGTGAATCACACAGCAAAAATAATGTGGCTTCATGTATCTCAGACCCCTCCCAATGTGATGATTCAGGATGCATTGGGGTATGTTCAGACCTTTTTTAACTCTGTTTGTATTAAAAGTGGCACCACCTGTTGCCTGAAGCTCAAGGTGTTCCAGAATTCCACTGGGTAGTCAAATAGTTCCAGTTAAGGGAACAAATATGACAGTATTATGAATTGCTGTTGGTAATTATGACGGAAGCTGGTTATTTCTATCTCCCCCTCATAAAAAACAAACACAAACATTGTCCTCATACTTTGCGTGGTGGTTTGTCCAGTTGATTGGTGTCCACAGACAATATGGCATCCCTGGCCCCCAGAAACAACAGGCCCGACGAGCGGTCCAGTAGGAAGGTGCTGAAGTTGGTCACGCCCCCGAACTTCATTGGATCCAGAATGATGTCTGTGGAGCAGAAAAAGGGAGATGGAGGGTGTCAATCACAGGATGCAACATGGATTCTATAACATGCACTCGCAGAGAGCTTGGACGGAGCTGTCAGAAAATAACAAGGATAATAATAAGGATAAAACTGTTTACTGCATGTGAGAGCAAATGGAAGATAAATCAAACACCACATTCCCAGCAGGAGGTTTAAAGAGATAAAGTGATGAGAGTCGGAGGGATGACAGTAACCCTTGTTTCACCCTGCCCTCTCATACAATCACAGCTACAGATTAACTCCTTTAATCCCTCCATCAATCTCTTTAGCACTTTTTTTTCCAGTTGACTTTTTTCATTCTCTTCCTTTTCTTCACAATCAAGCCCTCAACCAACACAGAATGATTCTCCAGTTTTATGTCTGTTATTCTGGAATGTCCTCCCTCATTTGAAATACCACCCTACATATGAATTCAGAGTCAAGTTCACTGCTGAGTAGAAGTACAATAAGATAAATTATGCACAATCATGATTTATAATAAATGATTCATTATAAGACATCTCCGCTGTATTCGTCTCTTCGATTTTATAACTATCACATGAGCCAAATCCCAGAAGTGTCTGTGTTGTATTGTGTCTGCTCCCTCAGTCATCCCCCCCCCCCCCCCCCCGTCTGCTGTCATCCACATCAGGACAAAACATATGATGTGTGTTTATATATAAATATATGTGTGTGTTCATGTCCCAGCTGTTGTGCAGAAAGAACACAGCTGTGGACTCAACACAGGCAAACTGTGTGTGTGTGTGTGTGTGTGTGTGTGTGTGTGTGTGTGTGTGTGTGTGTGTGTGTGTGTGTGTGTGTGTGTGTATCTGTTCTTTACTCATAGAAGTTTTTGTTCGGAGACAACAGAAATTTCACAGATACAGTGAAAGTGGAACCGGTGAGTTGCACTTCACCCATCAAACACACACTCACACAGTCTAAGCCTCAACAATTGATGAATTCATACGGGGGGATAGATTAAATTTAACTAATGTTAATGTTAATATATCCAACGAGAGAGAAACAATAATGCACAATCAATTGTTTGAGCAGTCGGCGACAATTTTGCAGCTTATAACCCAAATGCTTCTTCGTCTAACAATCGACAGCAGACAGAAGTTTTGTGTACAGCAACAAGATGAAAACACATATTCATGTGAACAGCATCTTTGTATTTGCCTTTAAGATCATTTCTAAAAGGAAGATAATTAATTACCATGAGAATGAAAGATTCCAACCAGTTTGATCATCCTCTGTTCCTGTTACAGAGGAGGAGGGGACTCAAAGTAAAAAACAAGGAAGATCTGATAAATGGCACAGACATGGCGCGGACATGGTTTTCCACTTAGAGCCTGTCCGTGCTGTTCTGTGAAATGTTTTTTTTTCTAAAGAGCCGCTGACATCTGTCTGTAACTGAATCACAGACAGTTTCTCTACCTCCCCCCCAGCCTCCACCCAGACTCCCCTCATCCAGTCAGTCTGCGTCTGTTTGCCGTAACATTTCGCATGAATGTCATTTCTCATTCAATAAGAAGCCATCTGCTCAGCTAAAAGCCTCCAGGCGGCCAGATAGCAAGGGGGCTCTGATTTGCTCGCAGAGGGTGTGCACTTCCTGAAAATCAGCCTACAGTGGTGGACGGACACACACACACACGTTTTTCTGTCTCCAAACACATTAAAGCTGCTGATATCATCTGTGAAGTGTCTTCACGTTGCCCTAGATTTGATACTTCACAACCTCAAGCTAATGAAATAAACACTTTCCTCCCCAATCTGTCAATCAAAGCAGGCTTCAAAAGAGGGTAGAGGAGAAGAGACGAGAGGCAATAAAGCACATTAGAGACTTTTCCTTTCTCTCTTCTTCTTCTTTCCATACTTTTGTCACTTCCCTTTATCTGCTCTGTCATCCATCCGTCCTTTCATCACCCCCGCAGCCTCACATCACTTCTTCCAACTGACTTTACAGCCGGTTTCCCACTCGCTGGACTGACACACACACGGCAAATCAAACGTAAGCGTTGCTGACACAGGCCAAAGGCAAGGTCCGGAGAGATGTCCTATAAACTGCACTCTGCCGCCTGTGTAGGACACGACAACACACACACACACACGGAAACACACACACGGACACCACCTGCTGTGCACCCTAATGTAGAGAGATGGTTCCTAGAGCTACACCATCTGCCCTCCTCGCACAGTCGCACACACACCTCTGTAACCCCACACACACACACACAACCAAACACACTCCTGATTCATGGCTCAGAAAAAAATAGAGCACGCAATGTCTTCTTAGATTTTCCATCTCCTTTTACAAATTTTCCTTTACTGAGTAGGACTTTATAAATAAATCTGAGTTGGCATGTGTCACTAGGGAGTAGAAGATGCTCTGCAGGTTGTGCCATTGCCTCCTCATTGACAGCAAGAGCCTGCATCTCACTACGTATCAAATATCACCACCTGCTTGTGTGTCTCTGCGTGCCCGTTCAGTGTGTATGTGCATGTGTTGTGTCGACAGTATTAAAAGGAGAAATGTTGCACCAAAGAACAGCAGCAAGACCTTTATGTATATAACTTTTAAAAATACATGCACTGTGCTTTAGAATTAAGCAGAGATGATGGTACCATAGCACAATTAGCTGGCAAATACCATCCACTGTGTAGCTGCTGCCTGGATTAAGTACTTTTTCGTACTTTTGTATTAATTCTTTGTTGTAAATGAACCTACATCAATTGATTATTTGGCCACATGGGGGCAGCACAACAAGTTGTAATCCCAACAATAAAAAATGATTGCCTTATAAAATGTTAAAGATATTAGCAAACATTTACCTATTTACTCATACCAGCAGCTACAGAGAAGCATTTCATTTCTTTATTCATCTGATAGGAACAGTCCTCATTAATATGACAAAGTACTGTTAATGAGCCAGAGTTAGCTGTACAAGTTCATTTTCATTTGTTGTCTCCCTAACAAACCCATAATTAAAACACTACACCCGATAAAAACAAGCAAATAACCCACGATCAGAATTCATGATAACAACACAAAGCCACAGATGCACATGTAAACTAAATCACATAAGATAAAGTGGAATAATTACACATAATCATTTAATTTGTATTTAATTTAGCTATTCTTGTCCCTCTAATGTTTACACTCCTTTAGCTCTGCTTTGTTGTTATACTGACCCCTCTGGAAAATACAGTATTCGCCTCTTTAGCAGTTTAATACTCTACTGGCTTCACCACAGTCGCAAACTATGTCTGTCTGCTCTGAGTCATATGCATTTGGTTCATCTTTCCACTGAAAGCAGCCGCCTGTTGCGTCTAGAAACAAAGCTGACGAGAGTGGCGAGAATGCAGTAAAGTCGCGGACCAGAAAAGCCAGAGTCCCTGCAGCGTCGCTCATCACTGTTCGTGCAACTCCTGTCACATTACACACAGCAATTAGATCAATTGTTGATATAAAATGTTGTTTAGAGCAGCTTTAAATCGAAATGTTGAGTGTTGTGTGTGAAAGGAGAATAGGTTTAGAGAAAATGCAGGATTTAAGGAAATACGGGATTATGCTTTCATAATGATTCAGATTACGTGTCTGGAAAACCTGGTGACCACAGACATGTTGAAATAAAAATCACACCTCGGGTATATTTAAAAAAAATAATACCCAACTGGTGTGAGTATAAATGAATAAGTAGTCCTAAAATACAAAATCCTCTCCCCTGCCATGAATCATTCATCCATTATACATTAAACATGACTGAGAGGCAGCCAGGAAGAGAGACCAGCAGAGGGTGTGTGTGTGTGTGTGTGTGTGTGTGTGTGTGTGGTATGTCCATTAAGGGTTTAATAAACTGGATTTTGCTCTGGGCGACCAACCCCCCTCTCTGGCTGCAGGGCATTGTGGGTTTGGACCAACCAGGAAGTGATAAATTATACACCTCACTCCTTCTTCTGTCAATCAAAACTGACGGGATGAGGAGAGAAGACGAGCCGCACACATGCTCCTGCCCCCACAGGCTCCTAACACACACACACACACACACACACACACACACTTGCACCCCCACGGTGAGGCAGGACACAGCTGCATCATCCATGCTCTTTGCAGAAACACACATTTATAGCCGTATCATTCACTCAATGCCATTTTCCAGCTGCTGTTTCCTTTAAATTGTTCAGCAGCAGTTATTGGCAGACGTACTCCACAGGTTAAAGGAATAAACCAGCTTGTAGCAGATTGTCCCATCAGACAGCGTGGACATTATCCAGGCTGATTTTTTTTGGACACATTTGCAGTTGACAATGATGAATTCCAGTCATGTGAGGCCTGCAGGAGACAGCACGTATAGGATACAGTATAACGCACACTGTAAGATCAGAGATTCAGTTTTCTTTAGTAGACAGTAGACGGAGCAGCGGCGGAGCATAAAATTAAAATTAACAACACATTTTACATGAAAGCACCAGAGTCACAGCTCGATTCCAAACAATAAGCTCACAAATAATGTGACAAACACACCGTAAAGAACAACTAGGTCACTCCTAACTCACAAGTGTATAGGGTAAACACATCAGAGAGACCTTGTAGCAAGGTCCCTCTAACAGCCTATAGTTTTTCTTTTTATTTCAATATATCAGAGCCACAGTAAAGCTCTGTCTGTGTGACTGCAAATTTCACCTCAGCAGTTGTAACGGTTTGTAAAGGGTCTTTTATGGCAGCTTTAATAAAATATAAAACCAATGTAACCCCTGAAATGAGCATCTCAATGAAGATAGTGTCAGTGTGGGAATGAGCCGATTTCACACAGTACTGAGAAACCACATGATTTTTTTTAGGACCTTTACAGGAGAATTAAAGACTTATGGTTGTGATTAAGAGCAGTGAAGGTGGCTTTAAATTGATGTCGTTAAAGTGCAAACGTTTTAAGACCTAACAGAGCACGTGCAGAGATGATGGGTAGGTTTATTTTATGTAAAAATCGAACGGCAGTGGCATCATAAATAATTATTAAAGACAGCATTCATACATATTTAATATATTAAAAACACTGCTTGAAATAATAATTTGCGCCCAAATCATTATTTCATAAAAGTTTAGTTTCTTCATTGAAAGTTCCCTAAAATCCCTTGTGGCATTTGTTGTTATGTGGATACCTGACCCGGTCAGACTGGGTTCAGAGAGAAAGTTCCAGCTGGGTTTGGTCATGTTGGCTGGGCTACTAGATTCTTTGCGCTGCACGTGCCTGTAATTGAGTAAAACATCCGTCCCGGGCTGGGAAACGAATATTTTCCATACAAATATGTGTTACACCCCTACTGTGAGGGGATAAGCTCAAACATTCATGTGAAGGAGTCATTTCTGAGTGCAGGAGGGCTTTACGCATAAATAAAGCCATTAGTTACAACTCATAAAGCCTGTATAAGGACATCTTGTCAGAGGGAGAGGCTGTCCTCCTCTCAAATCAGAGGTGAAGACATCAAAACACCAAATGACCCCGACACACAGTGTTGGCCTCTCCTTTAAGGTTCTGCTTCACTGGGAGCACCAACTCACACACAAAGTTAAAGTCCTGAGGGAAGAGGGGGATTATCAGGCATCAAGAACAAAGGTTGATAAAGAATGAGAGGGTGAGACTGGAGGAGATGCAGGAGGAGGGAAATACACAAGCACAGAGTGAAAGGATAGAGGGGAGAAGGGAGGAGGAGGAGGTCCAAGGTTGCAGTGGCTGATTGCCCACTTCTTCACTTAATGCTCTGCTACTCTTCATCTTCTACTGCCTCTTTATTATTCCGTGTCTCCTCTTGCGGGTGTGTTTATTTTTGGACGAATTTAGCCAATTAAATGATGATACCGAAAAACAAATTCCTTTGTGTGAACCCACATAGCTATACCTTAAATTCTCTCGTTCCCCTCTCCCAGTTTCCAGACTCCCACTACCCCCCCTCTCTCTCTGGCTCTGGGTGATAAGCAGTAGCACTACTAATCAGGCTTGCCCTAAATTCGCCCATGCCCTGCAGGATTATCATGTGCAAGAGTGTGAGTGTGTGTGTGTTTAGAAGCCGGGTGCCTGCAGCATTCACCAGCCCTTACACAGGAGGTGTGTGTACATAGAGCCCAGTGTGTGTGTGTGTGTGTGTGTGTGTGTGTGTGAGAGAGAGAAAGAGTTTCTGTATGAATGAGTCATTGAGTCAACACGACCTGTTATTTTTATCTTACAGTACTGTACTGCTGGGCACAATAAACCCAGTTGCATAATATCCTACACAATCATGTATTTTTAATATAAATGAATATCAGGTCTTTGGGGTGTTTGTTGTATGCTAGAACATGAAGGACGGATGGATGTACAATAACTAAAGTCATATCATCGACTGTGTATAAAGATGGTCAACACGTCTCCACTTCCTCCTACTATCCAGAAATGATGCCAAGTATCCTGGATAAGAAAGCCGCCATCTTTCTGATACACAGGCTCAACCAATCATGAGTTAGTCTCGGCTGTCAATCATGACATTTAACCCTGCTTTCATGGCATAAAACTAAAGATTGAAATTTAACTTACTGGAAACATGAAAACCTGAACATGCATCAGTGCGGTAAGAACGAATCACAGAATTGAATGAAAATCATCTCTGAGAAAAATTTGTGTAGCTTTGTGTAATTTGACTTTTTAATTTACAGAATATTAGAAAAATCTACCTCTATAATTTAGTCCATGTCCTCTCCACCTACATAATTAAGACCTTATACTGCAGCCAGCCTCCAGGTCGAGACGCTTTGGATTTACTTTTAAGGAGCTTTCATTTCGTCCATCTTTATATAAAGTCAATGAATCATACATGTTGAGTACATCCACATGACGTTGACCTTTGAACACCAGATACTATCGATTCAATTAATATGTGGTTAAAGAAGTTTGATAAAAGGCTAAAATCATTTAATTCTTATTAATTTATTATATTAAAATGAAGGAAAGAAAGTTTTAGCACAATAAAACACTAAATCTGTTTGGAAACCTATATATACATATACATACGCAGTAGTACAGTCACAAATTTCACACAAAGACACACAGTCACACCGACATGCTCACCTGACTCTGTGTTTAGGTTCTGGCTGCTTCACTGAGACTAAACAGTGAGAGAATCTGAGTCTCTGAGCAGGAGCAGCCACAACATCTGTCACACTGGGACATCTCTTCTGAACGTTTTTCTTTCTATTTTGTCTTGTTATCTCTAAAATTGAGGCAAAATATGGCCCAACAGCCTTAGAATGGACATGATTTATGAGCGGTCCAACCAAAGTGTAGTTTATTGTACAGGCCTTAAGAGCAAAACTCTGAATACTTTTTGTTTTTTTTCCTCTGATCCCTTTAATTATCCGTCATTTTTTACTGTTTACACGTTGAACTTTTCTCACTGTTGTGGCCTCAAGCTTTGCACATACAAGATGTATTTCTGCATATTTCCTGTATTCTGAGTGAAAACAGTGTTAGTAATAAAGTAATGCTTGATTGGATGGCCACAGATAAAACATATCATTGGTGCAAGTGCAAGCTATCGCTGTCAGCTCCAGGGCTGCCCTGCTACAGCTGAGCCTGACATTTGACCTCCCTGTGGAGGGATAAAGAGAAAAGAGAATCTCTCCACAGGGATCTCTCACGCAGGAAGTATTCAAAGTGCTGAGAGATTAAGAGGGCGTGCTCGACTACAGACGTCAGAGCTTTTAATGAGCTCCATCAAACTCAATTTTACAGTATTGGAGAGAGTTTTTATCTTGTATAATAACCAGCTTGTGTTACGTTTTCACTTGTGTAATATTGTTGCTACAGATGGGTACAGAGTTGACAGCAGGGGATGGAAATAAACAGAGACAAATGCATAGAAACAGCATGAGAGAGGGGTAACTGTGAAAAACCCACATGACGTGAGATTAACCCACTTGTGCTTACACCACAGCAACAGAAACAGAGATCCATACCCTCACACACACATGCTTTTCACCTTTTTCGCGGCTGTCTGCTCTGGGCCAGTGCACACTGTGGCACAGGATACAGGCTGGTTTACCATAGTTTCATATGAGCACTTGTGAGCATGTATGGAGAAAATGTATCCGCAGCACAGACGACCACACAGAGACCCCACACATTTCTCATTAAAGCAGCACAAACCACACAGCTCTATACAGCTCACACACTCAGGGCAGTTCCCACATGCAACAGCTGGTCAGTGTCACATGCGTGTCACTGACGACCTCCGCGGTCACAAGCCAAAGGTCAGAGTTTACATGCTGCTCCAGATCAATAGGAGCAACATGCATCACCATGCACAAAGTCATGCTGTGGTTCTGTGTTCAATCCAACTATCTTATGTCTGAAATGCAAAAAAAATATCAATCTGTTTGTTTTCAGCCAAAAGGCTCAGAGTCGATGTTTAACTGAAACTGGTCACACCACAGGTATTATCATAAAACCCAATGAGATACAATTGGTGACCAGTCAGTCCTGTGACTAAGCAGGTTACTGAATGTGTGTGTGTGTGCGTGTGTGTCAAAAAGTCCCCTGACTGGCCTCCACTGTGGACACAATGGTTTAATAATTAACAAAAGCCAATTTCCTGTCCATTGCTGACAATGACAGTGTTGAGGCAGCCACACAGATGCTTTACTCCCACTCCCAATCTCACATTTTCACTTCCTGTTGCACTTTTACATACACAGACACACACATATGTCATCATAAGAAATGACAAAGGAGACAAAATACTAAAATGCAGGACAGAAAAAAAAGGAGTGAATGAATTCAATTTGGGGATTTGGCCTGAGAGCAAAAAGCTAGCAGAAAGCTAGCAGCTTGTCCATTAGTGGAGCAGATATTAATAGAGGCTAATAGGGAGGGGAGACGGAGAAAATCAATAATAGATACATCAATTAGCTGCCTGCTGGACTAGATGGCAAAGGGGAGAGGAGAAGGGAGGAGATCTAAACAACAATCCATCATTATCTCTCTTTTTCTGTCTTTTCTTCTGACGTTCAACCTCTTCCACCCTCCTCGCTCCACTTCTGTCCTACTCTTGATGTCATCCTTTGTGCCTTGAGGCAGGAAGCAGAGGTCAAAGGTCATGTCATTAATAGTAATTTGAGTGTGTCTCAGACAGCAGAAAAGAGGAAAGGAGTGGGGTTTGCAGGTCTCAAGGGCAAGTGGGAAGAGTTCAACATCAGGACTGGTGATGGATGGCTAAACTTGTTTGATAAGTTAGTTGTTGATCTTAATAAACAGAGAGTGGGAAGGAAGGAAAACATGGAACGATTTAAAAGAAAAGAAAAAAAAAACATTGGTCCTGCACGTGTGTCATGAAAGAAACCAAAAAGGTCTACCTCCCATCTGGTTATAAAATGTCTTCCATTCACAAAGCCAGCTGGGGAGGCCACAGACACACACATACACAACCCTGTAATCACACAAACGCACAGCTACATGCTTTCATGAACGTCTGCGACCATTTGTTTCCGTCCATTTCGCATCATCTAGAAACTCAGCCTTTTTACAGTAATCAACCGCCAGGTAAAGTACATCAATACTGAGGCTGGACTCACATGATATGAAACACCCATTAGTGTTCATGATGTCGGGGCTGGGTCGCTTCTCAACAACAGAACAAAGTAACCAATGTATTGAACTGAGTTTGGCCACTGACGTAAATAACAGATCAAAGCTTTCAACATTTAACCACTGGCAGCTGACGAGTCGAGAAGGGATGTGTGTTTGTGAGGAGGGTGTGTGTGTATTGTTTTAAATAGTTCATACAACATTTCTGTCTCAAAAGTGTGTGTGCTGCTAGTGGAGTTGTCGCTCAGAGCTAGACAAGCTAATGGATATGTCGTACACGTGTGCATGTGTTTTTACTATGTCTGTGTGTGAATTTCCAGGGGGACGCACTTCAGACAAAATTTAGTGGTAAAGTTAAACTATAAAGCCTTCATTACTGCCTTCTGAACAAGTGCCTGAGTCAGTGTTTTAGTCTGAATGACATCATTGAGGCTGAACAACCCTCAAAAGTCTATTAACACTATATAATATTTCTTCTTATTATCCAGCAGATCATGTAAATCTTTCTCATTCCGTCTCTCTTTTCAGTCTGGCCTTGCTCCAGGTACAGCACTTGGTGCTCCTTATATAGATCCATGAGCCTCTTTCAACACTTTGTGTCCCAGGAAAGCTCACCCCAAGTGGGGATAGAAGCTCTCAGCGCCTCCCTCCTCACCCTCCTCACCCTGGTTCTCCTGCTCCTCTTCAGTTTCATTCATTGTACAGAACAATGAACGCACTGTCAGCGAGACACAAGTGACTCTCACGTTACCAAAATAAAAGTCTCCTCCTGCACCACAGGGTTCGAGCTCAGCCTCACGAATGCCCGCCGCAGCTAAAATCATACAAGCACACACCTCAACCCGAGGCAGTCAGTATATTTACATTAAAGGTTCCACTCCAGCAGTTCTCACCAGACACTGACACAAACATGACACCCTCTTTGACCTGTGACCCCTCTCTCCACGCAGTCTGATCCTTTCACACACTTCCAGCGCCACATGAGCTGATAACACTTTGGAAGCAGGAGTGTGTGTGTGTGTGTGTGTGTGTGTGTGTGTGTGTGTGTGTGTGTGTGTGTGTGTGTGTGTGTGTGTGTGTGTGTGTGTGTGGTGTAGTTGAGGAGGGATGATTCTCTTGCAGCTGCATAAACCGGTCTTACCTAACAACATTATGAAAACATGGAGAAATTCCCAAACATAGCAGAAGGAACAGAACAGAAAGAAAGAGAATGAGAGAAGGGGGGGGGGGACATACAGAGATGCTTCCTGAAATGAAAACAAAATTTCAAACCTTCCTCTTCACTTTCGTCTTTTTCCACTTCTATCCTTTCCCCTGCCATCCCTCTTCCCTCCATACTTGGCAGCTTTATCAGGGTCAGCTGGATCACAGTCTGTTTAGATGCACCTTCAAATTGCATTTGTTAATAGCTCACTACCTCCCTCTGCATGTGTTTGTGTGTGTGTATGTGCAGATTACTTTTGGAAGCTATTTAGCATAACACCAAATTACAGAAGAGGAACCCCGTGGGGTGGAGAGGGGTGGAGTGGAGGGTGAGAGGGAACGAGAGGAAGAGAGGCACTGGGGAATCAGAATAAATAAAGGTTTGAGGAGAGTGAAAGGAAAGGGAGCGATAACGTGAAGAGGGAGAGAAAGAGCGGGAGAGGTAGGCATTCATTTTGGAGATGCAGAGAGTTGAGTCAATGTAGTGACAACAAAACTACCAAACCACTGGAAAAGTATTTTAATTGCTCCAGAATTTCTTTTTTTGGTACCGATATGAAAGGCATACTGCAAAGTGTATATGGGTCTATCGAGACCATTTAAACTATCATTACGTGCTTCCATTATTTCAGGTATCGTTTGGGATGAAATGCTGTCATTGATAATTGTGGTACATCAATGTTTAATACTTTAAAGTAGATAAATAGTAAATCATTGAAATGCTACATAGTTATTTGTAAATCACTATTCAAAGATATCATCGATTAACATGCTAATTTTAACAATTTTTCCAATATAATACTGAAATTCCTATTGATCTCAAGTTGACAGCGTGCAGATTTTTATAACTTGGATTAAAGGTGATATTGAATGAATTTGCCAAATAATTTTTTTTTTTGTGAAATTCTAGACAATATTGTATATCATGACAGCCCCTTAGACTTGATTCTAGAGTGTGGATACCCGACGTGAGCCTTTCAGAACTCCCCGACAATCACATGTTAGACTGGTGTCTGGAGGCACAAACAGGAAGAACAAATAAATTGGTGTGCTGCTAACCTGTATATGTTTATGCTCACTGACCAGAGAGAGGAGAGAGAGATGAAAAGTGCAAGGTGGGCAGATTCAGCATCGTAGACAAGCCAAGGCCATTTTCTCCCTCTTATTGGCAGAGCTGCGGTGGTCCAGTGGGTGGGTGTGTGTGTGTGTGTGTGTGTGTGTGTGTGTGTGTGCGTGTGTCTAAGGTGATATATGGCAGTAAAGGTTGACGGGTTAAGTGCTCTGCTCATGTGAAATGGGTGCCAAGGGTCCCTGTGTGTCTGCAGAGCTGATAGCTTTATCTGTCCCGCAGGCAACTCTCAGCATCAGGAGCCAAAACCGAAAGAGCAGATGGAGCCGAGTACACACCGGCCATCACTGCTGCAGCCACCAGTCTAATTTATCTGGACAAGTTGACTTTACACACTAAAATCCTGTCTCAGGAAATACAGATGCTACAGGAAACCAATGTTTAGTAATGAAATCTAAATGCTCAGCTGTAAGTATCTTGTGTAGCCTGGATGAATAATGAGTTTGCATTCCCAAGATGTCAGCTTTCCAGGAAACAGTCACTGCCCGCAAGTCATCTGGACATCCTGTGCTCTTTAGGATTGTTTTCTATGTTGGATTTTCATGAGCCCAAATGTTAAAAGTCTTTGACCTGTGACACGTAAATCAGCCTCTACAGCAAAAAATAAATACATGTTAAAAACTCATCAGCCCAAAGACATTTGGAGATTTAAGATATCCATGAGAGACAGAGAGAGAAAAGCTAAATAAAACATGCTTTCATGTCGAAGAAGAAAACAGACGTTGCATGAGAATCACTTGGTGCACGTTACGTGAAGATATGAATCTCTGACCTATCATCTTTGTCTGCCCTTGGGTTTGTTGATTGAGTTGAATGACTTATGAGCCACACCTCTTGCACACACACTGGCGCACACACACACACACACACACACACACACACACACACACACACACACACACACACACACACACACACACACACACACACACACACACACACACACACGCACGAGGGTGTGTGTCTGTGTGTGTGAGTAGGTGTCACAAACAATAGATCAGCAGAGTCACGCGGGATGAACGCCCTCGATTTGTGTAAATCGCACACTGTGTGCTTCACTTATTCACTATCTGCTGCGTTCAAAGGAATCAGTGGTGCGATAGACCTGGAGCGTCAGTGTGTGATGTGGTCTGAACTCAGATCAGGTAGTCCTCCCTCACGCCTCTGAAAGCTTCAGACGTCACATTTAAGTCTAGACCTCAACACCAACTAACAATGACAGCAGTGAGGCCTTCTAGCCTCTAAATAGAGAATGAACTGTATTTACTTAGTGCTTTTCAAGTCTAGGTATTGAAGACCCAAACTACTTTAGGCTTCAAGCCACATTCACCCATTCACACACAGCTTTCAGGGAGTAATTTAGGGTTCAGACACTTTGGAATGCGGAATAGAGGAGCCTGGGATCAAACCTCTAAACTTCTGCAAAGTGGACCATCCGCTTTACCTCTACAGCCGCCCACGAAAGACTGCATCTACCTGAACATGTTTTCATGATAAAACTGCTTCAGTCTACAAAACCATCTAAACAAATGTTTTAGCACTGCATCAGAAATAAACTCCGTCCATATCAACATACCTCCAAGTGCTTATCACATGACCATTTATGCATGCCTCAGCACCGCAAGGAAACAGGAAGTGGCAGCGGCCATCGCCATCATCATTTCTGCTCATCGCAACCACAGAAATGTCAAACTAAAACGTCAGCAGCAGTGTAACGTCTGACCTTTGAGGGGCTTGAAAACCACGGTGTTGATTTTCACCTGGTGTAAATGTAGCAAAAGTTATTTGTTGAAGAATTAAAACATGCTAGTGTGGATGTAGCCACAGGACAGCCTTACCAACTGCAGAAACAGTTAGATTTCTTATTTCATGGACAAAATAAGTAATAAGTAACTGCAAACTGTAGATGTTTCCCACAGACACATGTTTAGAGTGAGCGCATCAGCAAGATCCTTATCAGATGTCAGTAACAAAATCAGTGTGAATGTGTGAGTGTTTTCGGTTGAAGAATGATTATGATTACCCTTGAGCCATTATGTTCTAAAGAAGGAGAAGTAATCTTAGACAGGTGGGAAAGCAATGTATTCTTACATAACACACACACACACACACACACACACACACACACACACACACACACACACACACACACACACACACACACACACACACACACACACACACACACACACACACACACACACACACACACACACACATTTAGATGAAGAGCTTGGGAGCCTTGAAGTAGCGAATACTATAAACACACACCACACACACAGGACACAGCCCATGTTAAATAAATGATCTGCATTATTTCCATGTGGCTGAAGCTCATGTGCTGATTCACTGCACCGTCACTGAGCACACACACATGCAACCACCGCAAAGCTTCAGCAACCGTGACATTCACTAGAAATGTTGCCACACCTGCTTCTAACCCCCACACATAACAGGAAACAAGTGTTGGGTCAATTTATTCATTCCCAGCTCGTCATGTTTCCTGCTCCTGACACTTGTTGCTCGTCTCGATTCGATGTGTCCTGAAACTGCCTCCAGCCTCCTAATGTTCTGTTTTCATTGGTTTAGTGTGTCACTAATGATGTGACCTTGAGCTTTACAGCAAACCCAGTCATTCCCACAGCACAAAGGCACACACCTCAAAATAACTCACAAATTATCAAAACCATGACACTCCTGAGAAGAAAATGGCAAAAGTCTTATTGGAGAATCAAATCCAGCATTTACTGTAGCTATATTTTAGTATACAAATCCTGTAAAAACTGCTGTGTGATGTACTTCTGTGCTTGTGATAAGTGTGAGATAATATAGTGATGTTATGTGTAGGATAGGAACATCTGGACTTGGAGACAACATATATTAGACTATATAGACAAAGCCTGGAGAGATACGTTGTTTAAATCTAAAGCGACAAACATATGCATTTGTTATTTGCACCAAAAGCTGCATCAAACAGTCATGTATCGACTGTATATGAGTAAACGATGAACTGGAGACTGAAGATACAACATACATGTTCGGTAATACCATTAATCAATAGATTGACATTATCTCTCTCTCCCTCATATAATTAATGCCTGACCAATAATCAATATTTTCCACTCCCACATGTGGGTGGTTGAAGAGAACGGGAGGGCTCTTTCATTTATTGCCTGTGTGCACTGCACATGCTCAGTGTGTACTGTTTCCACTAATAAATAAATGTGACAATGAGAGCTGGAAAAAAACACAGACACTTAGCTTTTTGTCTCCGACACCCTTTTAGGACATTCTGCTTTAGCCTGTTCTGCTATGAGAGATACTGATGTGACAAACAAACACAAACACACACACACACACACTAGGCAATATAAATCCTACATTCGCCTGCAGGGTCCAGATAATGTAGGTTTGACATTTAGAAAATATCACTTGTAGAGAGGAAGCGAGAAAGGGACAAACGATCAGGTGTATCGTTCTGACATGCACTTACACATGGATGTGTTTGATGAATGGTGGGTTTCACCTGTGAAGCTGGCATTACCCATAAGCACCTTCCCTCCCCCATACTCACAAGGATTATACAATCCAATGGTTGCATGCTCATGTCTTCCTCTTGATTAGAATATAACCATCAAAATTTAATTTTTTTCACAATTATTCTGCTGCACTCCAACTTCTGTGTAATGCACATTTAAAGGCTTGAAAAGGCTTTAGAATAATGTCTATAATGAAACAAAAATGTCACTGGTAACAGTTACTTTCCGGAGCATTGTCATAACCATATGGCTGAAGAGGAGAATCCAAGAGGTCACTGTACCCAATGATAGAAATACATAACCCTCTTTAAATCCACATTGTGAGGTATTGGAAGTTGAATGTGTTATATTTCGCAGCAAGCTTATACTACGCTAAAGTTCCTCTGTTGCTGTATGCATCTGAATCTAACCGGATAGCTAATAAGTATATTACCAAAGGGTTATGAACTATTTCCTTGCAATGAAAAGCAGATGATATGTAAGGTCACCAATATCACTATGAGGTTATGTACAAACTCAATATATAAATTATATTAAAGGATCTTTAAAGATATGATAATAATCATAGCACACCAGAATGTACGCGCCTGTGTGAATCTTCATGGGCTGAGGTCTTAAGGTCATTTCCCACGATGCCCTGCAGCTCCAGCTCCTCTGTGACGTCACCGTCACTCTTGGCGACAAGGGGAAGTAAAGAGGCGGGGCTTTTCCTTCCTGACCCCATCTCCAATACAATGGAACCACACACACACACACACACACACACACACACACACACACACACACACACACACACACACACACACACACACACACACACACACACACACACACACACACACACACACACACACACACACACACACACTTGGTAGTACAGGAAAACCTCTCAGACATATTTATGCAAAATCTAGGTGTATGCTAATGTGTGTGTCCTCTGTGCTTTATGAACTTCACTCTGCTGTTCATGTTGTGAGGGAACAAAGAACACACAAAGATATTTAGGTGTGAAGCTTTGGATCATTTCCATATGCAACAGGAAGTAGAACTGAATCTGAGGCACAGGCAGGTAGCAGTGTGACTACAGAAACATGTCAGAAAGCAGAAGTGTATAGTTTTGGTTCAGGTTATTAACCACGATGACAAATTCTGTGGAAAGACAGACCAGTTCACTGATCCTCTCAGATTCTAAGAAATTGAGTTAGGTTGCTCGATTGTATTTCTCTTGAAATGTATTTAATCCAGCTCTTATTAACACTGGAAGAGTGAAGGAGTGCCAACGCACACAAGGCCAAACACTGAAAACACAAAAGCTGTTGTTTCTGCTCTTGGAAGATGCTGACCGGAACAGTTTACACAACTAAATGAGGTCCTCTTGTGATGAGAACAGCTCTCAAAGATCTGCTAGTGATGAGAACAGAGAAAACAAATGAGCTGCTGATAATGCACCAGAGTACAAATAAAATAAAGAGGCTGAGGGATTGCATTGCAATATCAGATTTTTAAACAAACTAAATGGAAACATATAAATGCATTAGGCTCAAAACTGTAATGACACTAGTATCCTGTACACACAGATAAATAGAACATTTAAACTGGCACTATTCGCTGGACCTGCTCTACAACCTTAGTGATTACAGTGTGTGTGTGTGTGTGTGTGTGTGTGTGTGTGTGTGTGTGTGTGTGTGTGTGTGTGTGTGTGTGTGTGTGAGTGCATGGGTTTGACTAAAATTGGGTCAGCATGTTGGTGGGGGGGTGGGGTGTCAATCATCACCCACAACCTGACAGTTTCTCGCCGTTTCAAGAAACCAGATAAGGAAGAGGCAGAAAGAAGTAGACAGACAGTTTAAGGTTGTGGTGATTCCACTATACCAAAGTGCAAACTAAAGGTCAGTTATTGTATGACAAAGACCTTTGTTTAAATAGAAATACATAAAACTTGTGAACTTGTGCTCACACCTTTAAAGTCAGTCCGTCTATAAGATCAGTGATTAAGGGCGTTTTCAGACCTGAAAGTCCAAACACAGATTCATATCTTGTTACATTTCTTTTAATTCTGGTCGGTTTTGGCTTCATATTGTAATTAAAGGAGCTCATTTAAGACTTTTGTATGACATGTACGTCCTGTCATCATCTCCTATGTGTGCTGCGTCTACTTATACTTGGTTATTTATTTGTTTATTTATTTGGTTGTCATTGTGGTGCCAAAGATCATCCTGTTCGCTCTCTGACTGGTCGGATTTGTGTTAACGCTCAGCACAAATAACAGTGAGTCAGCACGGTGCAGCATCACAACGTGAGCTTCAAGATTCACGATCCCCTCGGTTGTCGTCTGCGGCAGAAGTACACAGCCCATAACTCCAGACGACTGAAAGGAACTCACTTAGCTGCAGCTGGCAGGAAAAAATAGAAGCAGGAGTCGGGACTTTATAAAGTATTGAAAGGATGAGTCTCATTACATCCTCCCTTCGCCCGAGGAGACGCTGTGCTGGCCTGGAACAAAAGCTCCAGAGAGCCGCTGTGCCGTTACGTAATCGCCACTAAAGACCAGTCATTCATGTGTGAGGACAGTGTGTGTTGGGTTGGGCAACAGAAGCACACAACAAGATGTGCACATACTTTACAACACACACGCAAAGCGGTGTAGTGATATTGACATAGACAGCACCAGCTACACTGATGTCTAATTGATGTTCACCCTCCGAATAAAGTCAGAGGATATCTCTTGTGTGTTTAATTTCCAGTCATGTCACAGCGAATAAAAATAAATTCCTCCCTCCATCCCCGCTTTCACTTCTGTCATATCCGATAAAGAAAGGTTGTTTCTTCAACTCAAACCTCCATCTCTCTTTCCTCCGCCCTCCCTCTCTGTGACTTTCCCCTCAGCCACCTCTCTCTTCGAACAGGGCCGGCTCCATCCACTGTGTGAGCCAGCAGGGGTGGTCGCTCTCATCTAATAAGCCCCTGTCACACAGATTAATGCCCGCTGATGACAAATCTCCCCCCCGGATCGGGTCGAACCAACTGTCGGCTTGATTAAACCCAAAGCGAGAGAGGGTGAAAGAAAAAAAAAAACTCCTCTCTGTCAGGTTGTCATTGGCCAACGGGACATGACAGCTCTTTTGACTTCCTGCCCTTGTTTCTCATCTTGCACCTCTTGTCCCATCCACTTTCATTTTCCTCCAGTTATGACCAAACATTTTCTTCGCCCATCTCATTCCTGATCCCTCCATCCATGGACACAATGGTCAGTCCACCTGCATTGTTTGGATATATTTTGACAGACAATCGAAGGACACGAGGAAGAGATGGCGGAATCTTTTTGAATGATAGACTTTGTAAGTTGGAGAGAAACTACAGGCGTCTAAATGATCATCTTGAGCTTCTCCAATGTCGCCATGTCCGTTGTTGTCCGACAGTCTCAACTCTGCCCTCCGTTTTTGTACATAAAGGCAGAATAAATGAGCCTTAAGAGGGAAACAACTATTTTAATCGTCTCTGCCCCCTGCCTCCATAATCACTAAAACACCTCAAATCTTCTTGTTTGCTACAGGGGCTCCCCGCATTCAAAATCCCTGTCCAGCACCCAAACAGTCATCTGGCGGCTCTGGTTTGCTTGTATGTTTGTGCAGAACACCCTCTTACATAACACACAATCGCATACAAACACACAACTTCTCGCACATGCAAAAGGATGATTGATGACAAACAAGATCAGTGGTATTCCAGTAG
Source organism: Verasper variegatus (assembly GCA_026259375.1). NCBI lineage: Eukaryota > Metazoa > Chordata > Actinopteri > Pleuronectiformes > Pleuronectidae > Verasper > Verasper variegatus. The sequence goes on from CM048059.1 coordinate 5,229,235, forward strand.
CAATGCCAGCCTGTCTAAGTCTATTTATTTACACATGCAGATACATACACATTCGTCTGTTTTCACCTGTTTGTGCACACACACACCTGGTGGGAGGAGCTTAACAACAAAAGATGGTGAACAGAAGTGAAAAAGAGGCTTGATTTCCCACAGAGAAAGTTTTATTCAGTTTATGTCTTGTGCCTGCCAGCTTGTGTGTGTGTGTGTGTATTTGGTCAGTCTATCCCAAAGCAAAGCAAGATTGATGACCCTTAGCTCATTCCTGGCAAATGCCAAGATCTCCCTGTGTGTGTGTGTGTGTGTGTGTTATTGCGTGTGTTTGACCTAACAAGGAAGGCTTAGTTTATATAATGGCTGGTAGCTGAACCAGCTGATCAGCTTCCGTATGTGTGTGTAGTTAACCGGAAAATAACCTTTTAACATTTATTTTTATGTTTTATTAACTATTAAAATTGTTACATGCATTTTTTAAAAGCAGTGGAATACTTTTATAGCATATAAATACTGGATTAAATGCTCTTGTAAGGATGTGTCCTAGAATCCACTTTCAGTTGAGCATCTATAAAATAAATGGTTCATTGCCGACAGTTTCCTCTCTCGTCTACCAAGTTATTTTCATAACATTAGCACTGCGTGTTGTTTGACATCTTTATCAGTGGTTGATAGCTGTGAGGCCAATACAACAGCACTGAATGCTTCACAATGGTCAAGTTGGCTTGGTGACAAGCCATCAGCTAACACACACACACACACACATACACACACAGACAGACACACACCCATACAGACATGTACAGATAAGCAAAGGCCCAAAGACAAAAACACTGAGGAAAAACAGTGTGTGCAAACCATCACACTTTATGCATGAACACCAAACATCGCACACAGGTCAGTTTGAAATCTGTAGTGTGGGATTCTGGCTCATTCATGTATCCCTCGAAAAAAAGCTCTCCACAACCTGATTGGATGCAAATACTCATCATACAGCGTGTATGGCTCTTGTGGAGGCACACACACACTTCAGCACACAACTGAAGCTTGCCTACAGGGACCCGCTAAAATAACAGACGGTAAAAAAAAGGTTAGGAGTGAATAATTGACTAGTCCATTAACTCTCTCTCACAGTCCCTCATTCCCTGTTTCTCTGAACCAAGTCCATAACTCATTCTGCATTCAGCTCAGTATCTGTTGCTGTTTTCTTAAAATATTATAATTTCACATCGTCTGCACAGTTGAGTTAAATTGTGCAATCCTGATAATTCAGTTGGAACTTTTTGTAAAAATACAAGATTGCATGACAGCTCCCAAAATAGAAGCCAAATCATCTTGATCGCCACCTGGTGGTTGGCTGCAGCATAGTTCATAAATCCTGTCTCCTCCATAGTGGATGGGACAAAGACCAAACTAAAAAAGTCAACGTACACATCAAATGATCTTTCCTCAAAGATGGTTTCTGTCATTGTAGGTAGTTCCTTTAACACTGATGCTGTTTCCCACAGAACGAATTCAGCTGAAACGTATAGCCACATCGTCCATCTTTCTTCACAGTCTATGGTAAGAACTGTCCCAAGCAAAACTGATCTCATTTACTGTCCCTAAATCATTTCAAAGACGAGCTTTGGTTTGCTCTAAATACTGAACCTGAGAACGATTAAATCTGTAAATCTCTGTGCACCGACTGAACCTCTAATTTCAGCCGGTGAATCTTTAACACAACCTTCAGCTGGCATGTTACCTTCACCTCTCTAGCTCGTACCACTATATTGTGTTCGCTGACATTTATAGAGGTTATTAATGGAGCTGAGCCTTCAAAGCTAAATGGCCGCACCCCCACTTTTCCACTTCAGCTGACATCACTGCAACTAAAAAAGATGTGTTTATATTGTGAGTGTGTTTGTAAAAAAAATACTAATTAGCAGGGTTGGAGACAGAGCATTGTAGATGAAACAACACACATAAGCCTGTATGCATTAAGTACATGCAGGCCGAATGTAAACAGTATTAATGCACCCAAATGATGGGAAAACATGGTGCAGCCACATGTGGGCATATTTTTGCCATGGTACTGTTACTTGGTACTGACTATGAGGAAAAAAGGATGATACTGAGAAGAACCTTTTTTTCCAGCAGCATCACACATTACCCTATAAAGACTTTCACAAGTTCAAGAGTAGAAAATATCTGTCTCTTATTCTTTGCTGTGGGTTCAAGTGCAACTCTTTCACTCTTATGAGCATATAAAGCAATTAAACTGTAGAATGTGTATTTTTCCACAATATCCCTCAGTAAAGCTGCTTTTCAGCAAAAAAATGTTTTTATATCTACAGAAATTTGTTAACACGCTGGGTTTCATCTTTGCATGGAGTTACTCGCTAGCTTCTACATTCGCTCTCCCTGTTTTGACATGAGCAAGACCTCTGCGGCGTTGAAAACTGGTTGTGCAAAAGCCTTGTTATACAGTACAGGAGATGGTGCTGCTCATTACTTGGTGTTAAGAAGGGTGTTTGCACAAGTAGGTACATAAGAGCTCCCTGTGTTCCTTGAATAAGCCACTAATACAGTTAATCATTCATCAACTCTGAAATTTTGAGGCACATAACATAATCAGAGACGTTACAAACCTAATAGTTTTATCTATTGTGTGTGTTTTCTGACATGTTATAAGTGGGTCACCTAACTGCTGTAGACTTGCTATTCTCTCTCACACACACAAACCGCCCCGATCATTTCCATACAAAGCTGAATGTGTGCATGTGTGAGACTAGGACATATTAAGACTCAGACAGTCATAATCAGTATATTAACACGTCGTTAGTATTTCATAAAGTAGCTAACAACCAACTGCACATTATCATCCATGTACAAACACACACGCACACACATGTCTCATCATCAAAGTAATTCCCATTAGGTTCCAAACTACAAGCTTATTAGCAGATGTCACTAAATTCCCTCTTAAGCACGCACACACATACACACACACACACACACACACACACACACACACAGTTTGACCTAACCCATATGTTTGAGGGGGTTAAGTCTGCATCACCTCTTAGTGGCTTTAATGCCTTAAGGCCTTTCATTCAGTTCCCTGTTTGTGCTGTCTCAACACCATAACACAGGCCTATTAACAGATTGCTGTCCATTCAACTCTCAATCAATTCTGTTGAGTGATGAGGACCTCCATTTACTAAATTTACAGTGGTGAAGGCTTTTGTTTAAGCCTGGATAAAGCTCCAATTTTAAATTAGTGCACAAGAAAAGAAAAGAACCAGCTTTCATGCAGTTTTCCAACAGTTCCAACAAAGATGGTAAATAGGAAATTCGACATGTTATCAGAACTGACCATATGTCTGATTTGCATTAAATGCATTACTTAACTTCACACCAGATTTTGTGTACGTTTTAAAATATTAAACTAATCATCAATCAGTTTACCTCTTGATTTAAACCTGAGCTTTATGCTTGTTAGCACTGACAAGACTGATCCACCAGAGTTAACATCATTTATGCCATCCCCCAAAACAGGGGGTCTGATTTTGCCTTTTCAGATCATTCTGATAATAATCGTCTTTTTCTTTCCCAGTGAGGAAATGTGAAATAAGATCGGATCTTACATAACTGTGCAGTCACATGTCCAACATGCTGATATGTATTATCCACATTTTCTCAGTGCCTTATAGGTATCAGGCAGCAGGATATTAATCTAATCTGGACTGCTGGGATTTCATTGTGTCCCATGTGGACAAGGGCAGCATTATATAAAAGCACTTAAGCTGATGAGATCGGCCAAGATGCAGACCGCTGTGATGTCATGGTGCCATCTGACTGCTCACTCTGTGGTATGATGTCATAGGCTATAGTTAATTATAACTTTTAATCACAAATGGATGTCTCCCACTGTTTCACATTGTGTCTGATTTCACAGATCGTAAAAGATAAACTGTATTAAAACGTTTTTATTCTGCAGATACATCACCAGTATGTACAGGGTGGTGAACTATATGCCTCATTTATTTTGTGGACTTATCATACACAATGTTTTATGTAATTATCTATCTAGAGTGACAGTGTGACCTTTGTTCTCCACTCTCTTCTATTAAAAACAAAGGTTCAGTTATTGTATTCTTACCGAGATGCCACCATCTACATCTATGAAGCTGCTGTGTAGTGTTTTGTTGTTCTGACATGCTCTCTAGATCAGTGTGATAATGCTTTTAGGAGGCTTTTCCTGCCACACAGATGCACGTATGCATGCACGCACACGCACACACACACACACACACACACACACACACACACACACACACACACACACACACACACACACACACACACACACACACACACACACATTTTAGGGGGCCTGTCTTCCATTGTAATGTTAAGCTAAAAGATGAAAGTATGGTGTCAGTCTGGCTCTAAAGACCCTCTCTCTCGCTTTCTGTATTCCCCCTGGACACACACACACACACTTTCACACACATGCATAAAGTACAAATACAGGCTCAGCAGACACCTCAATTATGATAATGTGGATCAGCATTAATGTATCCTTACAGCGCGGCTGGCTTTCTGCAGTGTGTGTGTGTGTGTGTGTGTGTGTGTGTGTGTGTGTGTCTCAGACAGCAGGGAGAGGAGGGGCAGCTACTGTATCTCATTTAACACAGGTTACTCCCTGCAGGAGAGCAAAATGCTATAGATGAAGTAAGACAAAGAGAGAGACAGGCTGAGAAAAGGAGACTGACATAAACAAATGCAAGTAAAGAAAGTGAGGAGTCGGGAGCTTCATTTCAAAAAGCACACAAGCCTCAGGGAGATGAACCTCGACTGTGTTTTCCCGTCTGTGTTTATCTGTGTGCAGACAGCTTCAACAGGCCAGATGGCTTTGAATTTGTGGAGAAGAAACTCAGATTATACAGTCCAAACTATGTAGAACATTCAAATGACATCAGAGTTCACGGAGGAAAAACATAAAACAGTGCAACAGGACCTCACCCGTTTGTGTTGGAGGTTCGACCGAAACGCTGCTCATTCACTTTAAATGGGGTGACTTCATGTGGTGCTGAACTACATTGTGGTTCTGTTGCGCCGTGTGGTGTGGGGGCGTGTGGCAGAAGTTGACCAGAGCTCAACTTTTCACGCAACAACGGAGACCTGGTGTGTTTTCACCCGACTGTGGGTGTGATTTTATTCCCTATGCACTTCTTTAGCTTCCTGTGACGAGGTAAATCGCAGCATGGCTTCACATGGAGATAAACTTTTGTGAACTTTGACCCGCAATATTAGCTTCACATTTGTGTAGATGTGACGGTGGCCTAACTTTGTGGTCTTAAGAATGGACAGTTTCAAAAAGGAAACTATTCAGAAAAAGGTGCATTTTTTGAACCTACACACATCCTTGAATAAAAAGTATAAGCTCCAAACTGTAGTCTGCACCAATCACACCCACAGTAGTGTTGATGTCCTCTGTGTGTAGTAAGAGAAGAAGTTGAAGTTCACGGGACTCATTTGAGAAAACAACTGCTGCTCTTATAAAGGTGTTTCCCATCTCTCATCTCTGCTGCAGCTCTTTCATCACAACCCTCCTGTTTCTTCCTCCTCCTTCTCCTCAAGTCTTCCTTACCCCTCCCTCCTTCCCTCTGTCCAGCCTCCTTCTTCCTCCTCCTCCTACTCTCCCAGACTCCCTCCCTCCCTGTAATTACCGCCTCAGACTCCAATTAAAAGAAACCACAATAAAGAGAGCAGAGGAGAGAGACCAAGGGAGCGGCAAGAGAGGGAGAGGGAGACAGAGAGGGGGGATTTTAATGAGAGGTTTGCACACACACAGATATGCACACACACACCAAAACTTGTAGTATATGAGCAGGTAATGTTTTGAAAACTCAAGCTTTTATAAAACAGCAATACATTCACTTTTAAAAAGACAGTGTGTATAAATTGTTTGTATGTGTGTGTTGGTGAGTGTGGGTATATTATATGTAATTGTCTAGATGTGCATAGGTGTGTGTGTGTGTGCGTGAAGGGGTGCTGCTGACAGTTTTTTCCTTTGTGTTAGCCCCAGTCTGTTTCCTGCCATTAAGGTTCCCAATGTTGCTCTGCTTTCCTCAACAGCACCAACACACACACACACACACACACCAAACCGAAAAAAGAATGAGACAGAAGATCAATATGCCAAAAGAGGATGATAAAAAAAACAAAAAAAACTAAAAGGGGAGAGCTGGAGATCAACAAGTCCTGGAGACATCATAGGGAGAGACAGTATCAGTCAATATGTGCTTAAAAACTGACCAATATAAACAAACACACACACACACACACACAGTACCAAAGAAACTCTCTGCAGAGGAAGACACAATCAATAAACACAAAGTAGGAACAGCAGGGAAGCCCTTACTGTCAAGCATCTTACTGTGTGTGTGTGTGTGTGTGTGTGTGTGTGTGTGTGTGTGTGTGTGTGTGTGTGTGTGCGTGTAAGCACAAGGAAGAAATGGACCTCATGGTTATGTGCCAAACAAGACTGCCAAAAGACACAAACACACACTCAGACACACACATAAACACAAAAAGAGTGAGGGAGAAGGAGTGCAGAGAGGTGGCTTGATTTACTAGGCTGCCAAAGTGAGAATGGGCACAATACACTGAGAGGAAATAGATATCAGAGTCCAATACACAAACACACACACAGTCACAGACACGCACAGTGGTCTCAGGCTGGCTCATAAGTTTATCCTTTTTTAGTAGATTTATAAATCAGCTTCACAAATCAGACAATGTGTGTGTGTGTGTGTGGGGGGGGCTTCAAATGGGAGTTTATGTTCTGACTTTATGGCCAGGTGTGTTACCATGTGGTGCACACACACAGCTCCATGAACTGTAAATGAACTAACTACCAGTGTGTTTCTATTTTCACGGCAAACCGGTTTGCAGAAGAGCGCAGGGTGTATGTAAGCTGTTCTACCTGATGGTCCAGTTCTGATGAAAGCTGAAATTTCACACTGAGTGTAATTACCTCTGTTTCCTATACATTTACTGTCTCACCACCTGACTATTACGTCTGTAAATATATGAAGGCTGGAAGGAGCAGTTTATGTCAACCTTTTTACAGTAACTCATATAGTTACATAAACAAAGCTAGTTGTATTAGATTGGACTACACACACTGTGCCTACCTGACCTTCAAAAGGCAAATATCTACTGTGCTCTATGTACCTATCCTTTAAACCTGTGGTAATTGAATCAATAACTAAATAAATGTGGAATATGTATCCTTGGAAAGCAACCTAGTGCAGTTTCCCACTTTCACACTGTAAGAAAGCAGTACAGCTGAAACTTTACAAGACATTTCCTGTGCACTCAAACTCAGCAGTCTGCACACGGTGGCTTCTTCCAGCTTCCAACTGTCACTGAGGGTGAAAAAATGCCAACAGGCACAAATCTGGAACAAGCTGACTGCTCGCAGTGCAGCACTGATGTGTGTTTGTGTGCTTTCATCACATAATGAGCCGTCCACCTTTTAACACAACCTCTTGTGACACAAACAGTAAGAAAACAACACATGTGTAGCTTTGGATGTGATTGTAGCTCCTCCATGCAGAGACTCGTCTGAAATGTGGAAATCAGTCACCAATCAGTGCGTTTCCTCCCCCACCCATACTGCTTCCTTTACCTTACTGCTGACACAGGTCCTGTACCAAGAACACACACACACACGCACACACACTCTCATACTCGAAGCATGAGCCTTAAATGTACACAAAGGCCCTCATAATCTCATCTGCTTCAATTATTGATTAAATCCATAATTATTTTTGGTGTTAGGAATGTAGTAAAAACACAACATGGATGGAACATGCCTTGACATTCAAGTGTTTCCTTTAATGAATGCACTCTATGACCTGAAAACACACTGACAGCTACATCGATTGATGACTTTTGTTGATTCCAGACTTCCAATCAGTCTCAGTAAACATCCACCTACTCTCGAGGAGCGTCTCATTGTGACCGCAGTCTGGTGTGTGTCTCTGTCTTTGTGTGTGCATTAGGGCAGAACATGCTCACAGCCTTAGTGGATGCTGTCTGCACCTTGATGTGAACAGGGTGACCTTGTGTGTGACCTCTGACCTCGTCTTTAACCCGTCCCGCCCATCACCTCGGTGACCTCGGTCTGTCTAGGTGGTTTTGTCCTGAATTAGACGGATCAATGATGCTCTCTTTCTCTGTCTAATTTCATCAATGACTATTAGTTTCTGTCTCACTTTTCGAATCTTATCAGATCGGTTTTAAATGTTCTCTTGACCTTGTTTTGTTCCCTTTCATTCCATCCTCTCCTCTTCTGCTTTTCACCCCTATTTTCTTGGGTCACAGCATTAAAATCCAACCTCCTCTCTGTCCTTTTTCTGTCACCTTCAGTTGGTGAACGATAAAATCAATCCTGATTAATGTGAGTAATGATGGCCCCAGACACCAGTCAGCAGTATTGAACAGCGAGGCCTCTGAGGGAAGAGTCCTCAATCTCATTCACCACATGAACTAAGACTTTAATTTCATAAAGCCGCTGGGACTGTCCAGGTTTGATTAAAACACAATTCAAAAAAAGCATCACTTTATCTTGAAATTAAATAGAGCAAAAGTTGAAAAAAAGAAAATTCGACAGCTTATGTGTATCCCATGTGTTAAAAAGCTGAAAATTGTTCTCGGGCACATTATAATTGGTTTCAACTTGCTTTCAATCAGATGGGATTTTCACGCAACAGAGGGCTACAGAGGAAGGAGGTGAGGGCCGAAAGCGGGGAGTGAATGCCAATGAGTTTGTGATATGCTTGAGGTGTACAATGCAGTCTCTGGCTCTAAAACCCTCTGATGGTAATACATACAAATTGCCCTGTGTGCTAAACCCCCACCCCAGAATACTCAAACTGCCTCAACGTCATGACGCAGCACATTTCACCAGATTTTTATGAACGAGGGAGTGAGAACAAGACTGGAAGGAGGGAGGAATGAATGAAGACGGAGGAGAATTCTAGCAGCCCACCCACGCTATGAGTCTACCCCCGTCATTGACCTTCAAGTGTCTTGCATTATAAACCATCCAGCGCTGTCATTCTAGGCGGGAATAGATGAGGTGGAATAAGAAATGCCAAATTAGCGCAGAGAGAAAAAGCCACCAAGACTCAAAGTCATGAAATCCTCCTGGGAACGCAACACAGGGCATCTGCTTGCGTGTGTGTGTGTGTGTGTGTGTGTGTGTGTGTGTGTGTGTGTGTGTGTGTGTGACCTTTGACATCTGACTCAATTTGACCTGACTGTGACAAGCTCCAGCCACAGGAGTGCCTGTGTGGGCCAACCATTCACAAACAACGTGGGACACTGCACGAACAACTATGTACGTATGCATTGCTAATGTAATGCTCAGAACTGTGCACAATGACTGGACATCATAGAGGGAGCATTATGAGTACAAGCGCATGAGATGCTGATGAACTCTGCTGACGAATGCCTGAAGGAGTGTGAGAATATTTTCCGTAGGTTGGTGATGACGGCTGGGAATATGCTCCTCTTATCCTTCTTTTATTCAATTCTTCTCCCTCCTTTTTGTTTTCAAAGTTCCGCCTTTTGTGGTAAATATTTCACTCATTTTTACCTCAGTTTAAAATATCTCTTAAAACATAAGCTGATTTCAGACATAAACTCGGGAGAATGTCTGCACAATTGAGTCCGGACTTGCTCCAAAGTTTGAACAACAAGGCTAAATTGATAAAAGAAAAGGGTAAAAGGCAGAGAAGTAAGACAGACAGAAGAAATGGAAAGAGATGCTAAATTTTGACTTAGAGACTCACAACCACAAATGTCATGATGGAAACGTTTTAACCAGATGTGGAATTTCTGTGTAAGCCAGAGAGATATGCTATAGATATGAAGGCGGCTTTTCAAATGACGCAGCTTTCCATTATGCGCTCAAGCCCCAGCCCACAAAGACCTGGGGGTTATCGGGCTAAACTAAAAGAAGCCCTGAAAGCATTTCTGATGCCTCTTCATTCCCATGGTACCACTCAATTCCAGCAGGCCCTCTCATCCACACTTAGGAGCAGGAGAGGGATGAGGGGCTGGAAGAGGAATAACAAAGAACGAGAGAGAATAGGATGCAGGGAAGAGAGAGAAGAAAGAATCTTCTCTTGTCTTTGCAGAACCACTTCATATTCCCTGGTGGGAGACAACAATGCAGCCTCAACCCAAACACATAATCTACTGAAGTCCACATGTGTTCTCACAGGCAAAGCTCTGTTAAGACGGTTGGTGGTTACACTCTTCCTGGTCTAATCCCCGGGTATTTCTCTGATATGGAAACACTGCAGCGATTGAGAATGTTGCACATTTCGACCCAACCACTCATCCAAACAAGATACCCATGATGGCATAAATGATTCCAGCCATGAAACTGATCAGCAGGGATGAGCAACAAGTGCGTCGACCTAAAAGACTTCATGTAATCAGATATGTGCTGATTTGAACACTTGTATTTTATTTTTATTTATTTCTTTTTTTTTTTAAATCAGACAACACAAATGGAGGAAGCCGCAGACAAGCAGCAAAATAAACTGAGGTGACCTGTGGAATTCATTCAAGCTTTGACAAAAATGTTGGCAGGGGCTTCACTGTTCACACTCATCAGTGATCGTCAGAGTTGGATCCATTTAAACTGCGAAGCTACAGTTTTACCTGGCTGCTCAAATTCATGACGAGCACAGAGCAGAGTCTCTGGCCCCACCCACCATTCAACATGTATGTAGTGACATCACACTGTATTTTCAGGCTGCTTTGATCATCTTTGTTATACGGGACTCCCGACCACACACATTTGCCAAGTACAAATGTTGGCATGAAAACAAAAATCTACAAAAGAGGAATAAAACCTCCATCATTGAGAGCTTCTGGAGGGAGAGATGTTTGAATAGAGATTCTGCAAAGCTCCTGTTGACTGCAAACAAAGAAAAAGTATAGTTTTGGTTGCGCGAGCAGGTGCTACAGCATGGACAGACACTGGGTGGCCTCGGGCGCAACGTAGCGCTTATGTACCTGCATAGTTTCCAGCTAACCAAGCTAATCAAATTAGACGTAGCCCTTCTTTCCCTCACCATAAATGGACCCTGAGCCACACAGCCGGTGCACCACTGGGAGCCGGGCCCCCTCCCATGTGGGCCGACACCCTAATGAGTTTCATGTGAGGGGCATTAAAACAGCTGCTGGAGCAGGGAAACTGGCTGGAGCTGGCAGAGAGGCCGCTGCTCTGATCCTGTCACACACACAGAAAGAAAAACCATGTAAAGTTTTGTTTTGTTTCATGAATACACAGGAATTAAATAGTCATTATAGAAATGACATCAGCAACCGTGTATATTTTAAACATAAATATGATGCTTTCTTTAATTTACTTACATGTCTAAATATAAAGGTGTACTTTATGAATTTGTTTTGATGCTTTTAGGTTCATATTATTTGTAAAAGCACAATTATGACACTCCGCAGGGTTGCTCGTGACTTCTTTGAATTTAAAATCCCACACTCTGATGGTAACATCATTAGGCAGCGTGTAATTTCAGCCAAGCAGTTTTATGACTTCTCCCCAAACACTTAACCACAGAGCTGGAACAATTCCCCGACAGTCTAATTAGCCACTAGTTATTATGTGCAAATCTTAACAGAACAACATTTTCACACGTGAGAGTGAGAAACAATATAAATAACTACAAGAAATGTTTTTGTTGGATACCTATATGTATTACCTAAAATTAAAATGTATTTCAAAGTACAGCTGCAACAGTATTTGGCTGAGCATGATTTGGCCTATTGGTAATGCAAGCTGTAAAGACAGGTTATCACCAAACTCAACAGGATTCACCCTCTGGTCAGAGAGTTTCTGGAGTCAAGGGAGCAGAACTGCCTTCCACACGGTGCTGAGAGACACTTGGATGTTGCCGTACTTGCATACCAAGCTTGACACAAACACACACACAAATCACCTGATCAGTTGCTCATAACAAACAACTCCACTGTTACACCTAAGAGATTGTCACACAGAAGTATGCACACCCATGGACACACACACACCCTGCAATAACTTTTATTTGAACTGGTATAAAATGTTGTTGTGATTTGAGTCATGCGTGTCTCTGGCTTAACAATGACGCTACATGAAATTCAAAATATTGATGCACTTCTTCTTCTCCAACTTGTTAAAGGAAAATTAAGGAAACCGCTGCTAAGTGGGGCATCATATCTGGATGTGTGCGTCTCTGTCTCAATCTCATTGCTGTTTGTTGGCACTCGCTCCAACTGTATTTATCATGGGGCCAGCATGCCACAGGCCACAGTTGCGTAAGGACACTCAGAGACAGTGGATCCGACCTAACAAAACATTGCATTCATCCAGCAAAGCAACAGCAAACAGAGACCATCTCAATTCAGTGTTACGATGAAAGTCAGTCAGAGGAATGCAAAGGATTACAGCACAATAAGTTCTGTTGCACAGTGCAGCGGTGGAGCAAAGCCCATTAATACAGTCAGGTGACTGGAGTGCAGGCTAATGGTCAATGGACAAAGTGATGCAACCTCTAAATCGTTCTGCCTCGCTGCATCTGGGTGTAAACACCATCACATGGTGGAGTACAGAAAAAAACAGTAGGGCACAAAATGCTGAAATAGGGATGAAAAAAGAAAAGAATGGAGGAATAAATAGGGGTCAAATGAAGATATTATAGAGATGGTTGTTATCCAGCAAACAAAGAGAGACAGACCAATCTCCAAATGATCACAAAATAGCTCTGTGCGAATATTGCCTCATAAGCTTCTTATTATTTTGTTGTGATGGATGTCTCCTCTCATTTTGTGCTTTCCATTTTAACTGTCAGTCAGTTTGCAGAAAACAAGGCGGCTTGCAAGTCTGTGCTTCTGGCCCTGGTGGCCACAAAGAGGGGGCTTGTTTCAGAGCCCAGCTCCTCTTCCATTCCCTCTGACTTATGCCCGTCCAAAAACTGGTGTCTGTCTGGTCTGTCTGGTCCCCTTCTTCATTTTTCCACTTAACATTTTTCCGTATGGCTGATGCACAAAGCTGCTTTTCAGGAAGGGTGAATTTTGTAGTACATTTAAAGTCACTGTTCTATCTAAGCCCATGTGTCCACTCTGCTGAAGTGTCCTGGAGCAAGATGCTGATTACAGAGCTGCTGATCCTGACCTCTGCCTTCCCCAGATCAGAGCAAATGAAAACAAATTTCCCAACACGCATCAATCCCTCCAGAGAGAAACGCATTTCACAGAACTGTCCCTTTAAATCTGAACACTGCTACGTGTCTGGATGAACCAGCAGCCCGGTGTTTGTGCCCGGGTCTGTGCACTTGTTGTTGGCGTTGGGGTAGAACAAGTCTGGCACCTGCTTGCTGCGCCAACATCACCATCTATCAAGCTGCAATAAAAGGCAGGGGGCAGCCCTGTGAACCGGCGCTCTGAGTGCCTAAAACTGCAGATTTGGGGTTTGCGCCAAATACACGCAAAAGCTTATTACGCATTATTTTGTGCTCACTCTGACGGGTGTGCATGCGGTTAAATAATGTTAGACAACATGCAAATTCCACTAAAGGTGCAGGTGTTACTCCACTAGGAGTATGGATGATATTAGACACAAGTCTTTGCAAGTGTGTCTAATATCTAATGTTTGGTTTCAAATCTCACACTCAGCCTCACCACTGTCATAGACTATCTCACACACACACACACACACACACACACACACACACACACACGTATCGCTGCTCTGAGTTTTTGTTTTCCCTCACCTTGCAGGTTGTAGTCGCCTTCCACTCCGCTTAGGGTCGCAGCCCAGGAGGCTCCGGAGAGCAAGCACAGCACCGAGAGCACGATCAGCATCGCCCCGTCACTAGTCACCCTGATTCGGCCCATGTCCCGGTCCGGAGGGGCGAGGTGGAGATGCGTCCGATCTGATTCCAACACCAAAGTCCCGGACTGGCGAGTCTCAGCTACGATGCATCCTGATCCTTGGCTCCACGGGTTTCTCCAAGAAGATAGAAGCAAATAAGTTGCAGTGGCTGTTTCTAAATGCAGTAAATGCTTGTTAAATATCTTTAATCTGTTTCTCAGTTACTCTTTTCCTGGAGCTGCAGCCTGCACAAAGCGCACTGACGCGCATGCATCCGCTCCGCGCAACTGAGGCTCGTATTATCCTCAACGGAGGTTCATTATTACAGTGAGACTCTTGGTGTATTCAACACAAACTGTGAGTCAAAGTCTTGGAAGAGTGCAGTCCTCTGGTGCACGAATAAACGCCCCGGTGTCCTGGGTTAGAATAAGCCTGGCTCTCCACGCTCTGTGCCCCGGTGTCGCTGACTCTGTCCCGCCTGTATCAACGAACGTCCGCCCGCTTATACCACTTTAAAACCATCCAGGAAAATATATAATAAAGCGAAATAAGTATTCAAAAAAAAAAATCACGTTTAAATCCGCGTAAAAACAAAAACAGGGAGCGCGCGCTGGTGCACGGCCACTCGGTGATACGGAGGTTGACGGATATGGGAGCGCGAGCGCGGACAGAGTGGAAGACAGGCGTCTCGCGCGGCCCCGCCTTCCGGAAAACAAGCAGCGCGAGAGGACAACAGGTAACAGGATGACGTCACGAGGGCCAGGTGCAGTTAAAGTACACAGTGGTGTTTTGGCGTGGTTCTTTAGAATATCTTTGTTTTTCATGTGTGGTAATGATCGGCAGTGTGATCATTTAGGTTTAAATGTGATTATATCCTGTAAAAGTTCCTATTGTGCTGCACAATGAGATAAAAGCATTTAGTGGTTAAATAAATAAAAAAACAATGTTCATCTGCCCTTTTATTCTGAGTAGGCCTGAGCATTTACTCTGAAATGCTTTACCCAATGTTCCCCAAGAGACTACATGATCGTCATTTATTATATAGTGTTGCAGAAATGGAGATCGTAGACGGATGGCATGACTGCTTCTCAAAAGTCAAGCCAAAGTGTCTTGACCGCCACCTCGTGGCCGGCAGCATTTTCAGGTAAATTGGTGGATGAGATATGGAGCAAACTAAAAAGTCAAAGTACACGTCAAACATATTTTTAGGCGGTTTCTGTCATTTTAGGTAATTCTTGTCATTCTTGGTTTTAATTAGTAATTTGATGCTACAAAAACAGTGAGAGATGTCATGATTTGACAGCTGAGGCTAATTCATGATTGGTTGAGTGCATGTATCAATGGGACCTCACTCCCACCACTCTATCCCCCAATCGCTACAGCGCAGACTCTGGCTCCAAATATGCATAATGGCGGCATTAGTATCCGGGATAATTTTAGCTTAATTTCTGGAGTTGCTGTCCATCTTTACATGCAATCTACAGATGAGACCAAATCAGAAACTACATTGTTCATTGATTTTGTTGTTGAACACACCACCATAGCCTTGTTTATTTCCCTTCCATTGACAATGAAGGAACATACATGTATGTATGTCCGTTTCACATGATTAATCGATTTTCATTCAAAATAGCCTGCTTAAAGTTTTACTTTTAATCTGTGTTCTCTCTTTCCCCTTTTTACTCTGTGTTATAGCATTCTTAATCCATCTGTAAGTCATCTCACATAGTGGTTTGGGGGGTTGGGGTAGGTGGTGTGTGGGGCTGATGGGTAGAAGGGGGGTGGGCTTCCAAAGTAAAGATGATTAAACAGTAGATGTGAGGTCAACGGTCTCCAGGCCTTAACCACACTAATAACTCACAGAGAGCTTGTTTTCCGCCATGTGCTGTTAATTTGTCCTGACAATTTCTTCGTCAGTGCCTCAAAAACATAAATAAACACAAACATAACTGCCAGTGAAGACACACTGTTATCTAAAAAAGACATTTAGAAATTGCTCCATCCTGTTTTGCAACTTTGGTGGGGTTTTTTCACAGCTGCACAGCAGCATCATAAAAAATGTAGGAAAAATGGACACCCTCTTTCCCACTTCCTCCCTCTCTTTCTCCCAGGAGCAGAGCGGCATGGCTGGCAGTGCTAACCGGCCAATTTCACGGGGCGGGGGTGCAGACATGTACCCCAACCCGTGGACAAAAAGGAGGGGTCACAGAGGAGCTTGGATTAAAGGATTTGGTAGATGAAGAGGGGGAAGGAGTAGGACGGGGGTCAGAGGTGAGGGAGCGATGATAAAGAAAAAGCCAAACAGAACCAAGAAGTGAGTGGCGCCCTCTCTAATCGAGCCCGATTAAGCTCACACTGTGCGTGTCTCATCTTTACGAGGCCAATGACTTTTGAATGATGAAACATCACTCATATTCACAATAGACGTCTTCATTCATTTGTGATGGCTGAGGCAGTTGGAGCTGTCGGTGCTTTAGCAAAACCCCACTCTGCCTTCACCCATGACTTCTGGGAGGCGAGCACATTTATCAGTGTCAGGGTGGAGGTTCAGATCCACGTCTGGGTCAAGCATTGTTTAGACCAACTGAAGTCCATGTGGAATAAATCTAATGAGACTCGTAGAAGATGTTTTAACTTGTTTTGGCTGATACCCCCTTTTGGACAGGCGAAGCAAGTACTTAAACAGAGGATTTTAAATCCAGACAATAATGCAAAGAAGAATACGGGCACCGGGGGAAGTCAACCAAAGTCATTTTTCTTCCAGATATCTGTGAACAAGGCAGCAGAAGACAAAGCAAGATGCACGGACACGTTCCGATTGATGGAAGCCTTCAAACCACTCCACACACACACACACACACACACACACACACACACACACACACACACACACACACACACACACACACACACACACACACACACACACACACACACACACACACACACACACACACACAAACTGGATGAAATTGAAGCACAACATTTACATAAATTGGCTGTTCAGACTGGCATAGATTAACCACGAGCACCAACCAGCGAGGAGCATGGCCTGAAAGGGATTGCCATGGCTGCTTATCTGTCACCACACATTAATATTCAGACCCTGATGTAAGGAGGCTGCAATCCGTGACCCTGCACTCCTTCGGTTAATGTTTGGTTTCAGTGTGCCTGTTTATGCATCGTCACAAGTCTGTGAGTGTACAGTATATGTGCGCACGCTTGCATGTACAGTATATTTGTACACATTTTTGTGTGGCAGACGGAACCAAAGTCTGGGTTAGGCCAAAAGGTTTTGCAAGTGAGTCCAATAGTTGGAGAACATTGAAGCTGAGGGGGATTTTAATAGGTCGAGGACAACGACAGAAAAGAAAACCAGACAGAGGAAAGAGCTGGAGAGAGACTGACAAGCCATCTACTCCAGCAAATGTAATTATATGGCTGGGAATCAGAGTGGGTTGCTCCTTGATCAGCTCTAAGCCATGCACGCACGCACGCACGCACGCACGCACACACACGCACACACACACACGTACACACGCGCGCGCATGTGACATTGATCTTGTTCTTGGACATCAGAGCAGACACACTTTATCTAGAAATAATAAAATATTATTTATTCTGCACTTGTATTAAGTTAGGCAAATCTGTGACTGATGTATTTGCTGGGGAGGTAATTAATGCTGTCATGCTTTTTAATTCAGTTCCAGTGTGTGTGTGTGTGTGTGTCAGTCAGAGAGGAGGGGGTCACAAATGGATGGGAGATTGGGCCCTGAAGAGCAGTGGGTCCACACATAAAAACACTAATTTAGTTAACAGCTTTCATTTCCCTAATTACACCCAAGATGTAGTATACCCTCCATCTTTTGTGTCTCTGTCTCTCTCTGCCCCCATGTCCATATATTTCCCATCATGCCTTCCACCTCCTATGACGCATCTGCCCACATTTTCTGCTCCCTCTGACTATCTGTCTAAATTTATCAATAAAGCTGTCAACCTAAAGGTTGGCTAAAAATACGTAGCATAAAGATGAAACTTCATTCAGAAGGAGAATTGTGAAGGAGCCTTGCAGCTATAGAACTGCATAAATTCTTCCCTATTGTCCGTTTGGAACGGTCACAGATAGTCACGGTTTTGTTTTTGTCAGACCCAAGTGTTCTTTTATATAAAGCCTGGGTGGGATTAAATAGTAAGTCACAAACAAGGTTTATTCTTTTAGCTTAACACAAAAGACAAATGCACAAAATGGTTCAAAAATGACCCATAGAAGATGAGTCTTCTATGTCATCAAAGGGAGAGCAAAAGCAAAAGAACAAACCAGGAAAACAGCGGGGAGCAAAACTGAAACACTTGGAAATCCAAGGATGTGAACTAACGTACTGACAAAGGAGAGTGGGGAGCACAGAGACACACAGCACTGCCAGATGTAACACCACCTACAAATCTAGCCACATGAAAAAAACATTTAAATTAAAAAAGAACATGTAAACAAACTGGGCTTGCCTCAGTGAGAAAGTTCAAACCACCTCTGAATCGCTGCCTGTGTCTCCTAAATCGCCCGCAAGTGGACCAAGCATGATTGTCTGGAAAGAAGACAGAAACAGATCACGATCACCACAAGCGTAAACACAAATGCAGGATCCATATTTTCCTATACTGATTATTGTTCTGCATAATACGGTCAACAATTGACTAAATGAATATGTATTATGGGGATTTTGGCATTATCGATTGTTCAGAGGGCAACATTATCGTACAAATCTGCCAACACTGCAGAGACTATATACACAGAAAGGCAGGGCTGAACTCAGGTGCAAACAATCACAGGAGCAGGAAACAGGACAAAGACAGGAAGTAAAGTAGAGACACACTGGGTCAGAAATTTCAAACTAAAACAGGAAATAATAAGCTCAAAGTCCATAACTTATTTCAGAAAATCCTTGATGACAAAAATCTGAACACTAATAGAAAGGAGGGGATGTAGCTCAGTGGTAGAGCGCATGCTTTGCATGTATGAGGTCCTGGGTTCAATCCCCAGCATCTCCACAATTATTCTACAATAGACCTAGAATAATGAACTTTATGAATCTCTACTACTTATTTGCAATGGACTGGTGCCACGAACATATCATATACGGTAATTTCATATCTCTTACTCAACACCCGCTCATAAGCATTAACAGAAAAACAATGTAGAAATGTGGGCCAAACATTGCAGATATTAACTGGTGCAACAATCTGATCAAATAGCCTTGATTTTTTTCCTTTATTCAACACTAGTAGCTAAAACATAACTTGCAGGCATTGAGAGTTCATACTTTAAAGACAACGGGTGTTATGTCTTGTCTCCAACATTTATACCACCTTCATCCCCTCCTGTGCTCTGATTGTAGTTGGGGAAGATTCGATGTGTCAGCATGCCACTCGAAATCTCCTCTCTCATGAACACAGTGTCTCAGTCCATAAAGCTGCTGTTCACTGGCTGTTTTCTGTTTATCACAATAAGATGAGATGATTCTTTGCATTGTACTGCTGTCACATGTTTGAAAGACCCTTAATAATTTATTTCAATTGCTTAGAAAGTGACCCTGACATTGTTTACGTTTTTTGTTTTTTTTAAATACTAATTGCTACTGCACTAAGACTTACTCAGAGGGGATGCATCTCCATTATTCTCAAGTGATCAAAGTGGGAATCCTAACAAAATGATTTCAGTCAGATTGATGTGTTAAGAGAGCAACATGCACAGTTCAAGTATGTTTTATGTAAAAGTACATTAGCAGCCTTGCACCACTTCTAAGGTGAATTAATTCAAAATAACTTTTACTCTTAAATTTTTCAGGCCCAACTGTCTCCCGGCCTGCAACTTATTTTTTCAAGGCTGTGGTTTCATTAATACAATATAAAATGCAAGAATTTTGTTTAATTTCATTTATGCTCATTTTCTGTGTCCATCTCCTTCAGTCTCGCTCCTCACATTTGTCTCTGCAAAACCTTGAGCAAGCAGAGCACAGGAGACAAGAGGGGAAGAAAAACAGGACGTAAGAATCTGAAATCATTTCTGTATTTATTTTCAAGGCTAATCTCTAAAACACAGCGATCGTTAGAATCCCTTCAGGCTGGATTGCAGTTGCTATATGTCACATGCATGTCATATTGGATGTATAGTAATTAGGGCAACCAAAAATAATACCTCATATCAGCCCTCTATCGTCTTTAAATTCATGGCTTAAATATTCTCCCAGCATTCCCAAATTAGAGCATCAATCCATCATTTCCATTGTGACATGAACACAACATGACTTCCAAGGAACATATATAGATGTTGGGCTGCAGCTGTGCCTACGCTGAGGTGTTACAACACAATGCTTGGCAGGGGAAACAAAGTCACCTCGCATCATCGCATACAACACGTTGTGCCTGTTTTCAGTGTTGAGGTCTGATAATCACACAAACATTAACACATGATACCACAGGCATTTGTTTTTCATGCAGCCATGGGAGAAAACAGTGTGTACCATCCACCCCTGTTCTGTGTAATTAAATATGTTCAAAGGACGCTAAACAATCAATTATTTACATGTCACACACACCAGAATAAATAAAAAAAGACATAAGCAAACACATACATGAATGCACACAGACTCACACATACACACACACACCATATCCTATTAAAAAGCCTGGTCTAATTAAAGGGATCATTTCAGCTATAATTAGCCTGCATGTCTGTGGCGTAGCAGTTCTTTAATATAATCGCTAGCTTCATCCTTCTCAGGATCACAAAGTACTTTGTAAGACATGCTTACTCGCTGCTATTTGTCAAGGGCTGATCACTTCAATTGAGTACTGCTAAACTTAATCATCTAATGCAGTAATTCCAGACCAGTTGTACCTGTACCTCAGTGATGGGTTACTTCTGCAGTTGTAGGGAAAACATCCATCTTCTGCAACTTGAAGTAGCTGCTGCAGAATGCAACAAAATGTGAAGCGTCAAAGGCGTCTCATGACCAAGACTCTCATAAACAGCCCGGCAGCAGTGCAGAGACCAATCAGAGTTGGCTAAAGTGACCAATCGGACTTAAACTACTTAAGTTCAAATCTATGAAAACAATTGTATCATAGTCATTTACACTCAAGAGAACATTTGGAGATGAACCAGAGGTTCTGGAGGACGGATCGACAGCAGATACACTCACAAACCTAAAGAACGAACACTCATCCTGTTGTGACTGTGGCGAAAGCCGAGTGTTAAATAAAATTTTCCAGGATCAGCATCCTTATGGCAAAGAAAGGTAAACTGTTATTACCAAGTGTTGCTCTAACCTAATTCCTTATGCGCGACATCCTGGTAAACTGATTCCACAGCAGATGGTGCTATCAATTATTGAGCCTGTGAAGACAACCCTGCCCTCAATCAGATTAAGTAGATTATGCCATCATCAACTCCCTTATGATCCAGAGTCAGTTTCGTAGATCAACATACATCGTCAAGATGCACACCCCCAACATCTCCTTTATCCATCCATCCATCCATCCTCTGGGTGTATTTGTGTCTGTTAAGGTATGCAATTTTAAAATCTCACCTAAATAAGCTACACGCTGAGCGTTATTCGGCTACATACCACTATGGGAGTCACTGCCAGCGTATTCAGCGATCCACCCAACCCTATGTAAATGTCCCCTTAATCCTTTTAACCCACCCCAACAGTGTGGAGAAGCTGAGGGAGCAGGAGAGAGCCCAGGGCAAGCACGACATTGTACGCTTCCACCCTGCTGAGATCCAATTGAAGAAACAAGTGCTCAGTACAAAGTGAATCTCCTTGGCTCCCTGTGACATTAATACATGACTAGTCTTTAAAAAATGACTGTGATCCAGAGCGTATAAATCAAAAAAATATTATCCTGAATATGGGGGGGCAGCGGAAGAGGAGGCTAATTTTAACACCGGTTTATATTTAAACTGAGATTTACTGCTCCCATGGTGAATCATCTAATCTGCAGGTGCAGCAACCGACAGTCTGATTTCATTGCTGTTTAATTGACTTCAAATGAATTAAACTAGTGCAGCGTGTGTTCTAAACCTGCCTGTTGAGAAAAATATGTGTTTATCCTTTCTGGTATATCTGCATAAAGTGTAGCGAGATCTCTACTTTTCAAAGGAAAAGCTCTGCACTACAGCGGCAAAATGAACAGTGCGCTTTTGCTTTGAAGAGAACTTGCTGAGGTGGAAGTGATTCTAAGAATGTTGGTGCCATGACGGAGATCAGCAACCACGAGACACATGAATTTCTGTGTCAGTCCAATATGATCAAATTAAAATATTCCAATTATCAAAATGAGCTGGTGGGCCAGATATTACCGATGGCTGGCAAGTTTTGGCACGTTTCCGGCCGCTGCTGTAGTTTATTCAGGGAAGTTAGGGAAGACGTGCAAATCAGTCCTAGAATTGGTGGATAGATTTAAGCTAATTACAGGCTTTGTCTTTTTAGAATAGAGCACAGCTAAGGCCCGGTGCAACATACATACAGTATATAGGTCACCTTATCATGCTGTTTTGCTCTCAGCTTCAGTTAATCAACAGATCTCTGGCTTTCAATGTTTGTATCCACATGGTTCCACATACCTGCTTTTTATTGTTAATAAAGCTTTTTGAAAACAGCATTTACCTCATCATCCAACCACAGATAATTCAGTCACTTGATTGATTGTGTGTGTGTGTGTGTGTGTGTGTGTGTTTTTCGTGTGTGACAGATGTTAGTGTGGGTCAGTGGATGATAATATGTGACAATATGTTTACTTATAGATTTGCAGCATGTGAGGCGATTGGGGTCATTGTTTCTTAATGATAGAGTCTGTTCTGTACAAGGATAAGACAGCTGGTCTTGACAACATGTTTTGATTCTCATCCAGTGAGAAAAAGAGTCTTAATTGAAAAGAAGTGGAGTGATGCTCTGAACATTAGCAGCAGTTGCATGTTTTACAGTAGGCTAAATATAAATGTACATTTCAGGGAGAAATGACATTTTAGTGACAATGACGATGGCAGATTTTGGTGTTGATTTTTGACGCTTGTTCCCAGCGCTGGAGATAAACTGCTGTGGGTAGCTGATAGCACAGAGATTAAAAATCCCTCACAGTAAATGTCACCACAGCTTCTGACTCTGGCTGCAGTTGCCTCTGTTGGCTTTATCACTGTGCTGCAATGTGGGCCCGAGCAGATGTGGAACATTCCCATTTCAGAGGCAGTAGATGCTTTGCCGAAAGTGTTCAAGGTCTTTTCGTGTCAAAGCATTTATTGTTTGAGGGGGAAGAAAGCTTTGGCAGTACACGAGTCAGCTGTCAAAGTGAAGTCCAGCTCCAGGACTGTTAAACATCGATTTTCTCCCAGTGACTAGTGTTTACATTCTCCACTTCATTTACACCCACGAATAACTCAAAAGCTACATGTCAGCTGTTCTTTTATTGCCAATTAAAAATGTTTGAAATGGTTGACATGGTTTGTGTTGATGTTCACACTTGAACAAACTTTTGTTTTTGTATCAAATGTTTCTGCTTAAAAAAGACAAAGAAAATGTAAGCCTTGCAACTCATTTACAGGGAAAACTACTAAAAGTCTCAAAACACTTACTGGTGGCCACATGGTCTCAAACAAAAGGAGTTGGGGCTGAACACACCCAGCTCTTATATAACCTCTCCTTCTGTACTCCTCCCCTGTGCACAGACAGGTGAATCTCTCCACCTCACAATGACCTCACAGAATAAGCACTGAAGCATTCAAGCACGAGATTCTTTAATAGACAGACTATGTTAGATCACACTGGAATAATTACTTCAGCAGCCAGTGTTGAAAAGATAAGAGATAATGGTTATATGCAGGATGCAGATCATTTCATTCAGCTGATTCAGTGGTTTACAAATTATACTTCACTATGAATCACTGATGAAATAATTCATTGTGTTAATGTGTGGCTGTCTGCAGCCGTGTGAATGGTTTCCAATACTGTAAATATTATATATATCAACGGATATCTTTTGAAAAAATATATTTTTTAATATAATTTAGTGACAATGTGCACTTGAGACAGAATGCACACAGGTCTTCCATGTAAAAAATCTGAACCTTACAGCAGGGTGCGTGTCTGTGAACACAACAAAACTGAAATTTCACAACGAGCAACATCAGCAATGTGAGTCTGTCGTAATTTAATGATCTTGGCTGCTACAAACAGAGGGGATGTAGCTCAGTGGTAGAGCGCATGCTTCGCATGTATGAGGTCCTGGGTTCAATCCCCAGCATCTCCATTTGTATTGCACACTGCAGGAATCAGGTAGTAGGTTGATCCCTATGGAGCCAACAAAAGAGTCTGAAGAGCACATTTGCAGATTTGTCTACACATGTACAAATCTTGCAAACTTACATTCACTTTTCAAGAGTACCTTAGGTAAAAGCACATTTGCAGCCTTGCACCATCTCCAAGATGGGTGTATTCTGTAAGGGTCTCCACTACTAATTAACTTTGGACTGGTGCCAAAAACTAATCATCATTTCTGTTACTTGGGATTTGGTGATTAAGCATTAACATGCAAGTACAGGGGATGTAGCTCAGTGGTAGAGCGCATGCTTCGCATGTATGAGGTCCTGGGTTCAATCCCCAGCATCTCCAAATCACATTATTTACAATGAAACAAAGCACTCATTCATCCCACTTTGTCCATGCTCACCTTACCATCATATGTCCAATGGTTTTATAAATCCTTGCACTCCATTACTCATTTACTGTAGAGACTGATGCCGCAGCAACACTTATGACATTGATTTCTGTTCCCTTTGAGATTCTGCTCCATGTTGATGTGATTGACATCCTGCAGCTGCATATTGCAGCTGTTAACTCTCAATCGACATCACAAAGTTGAATTCAGATCTGGTGACTGGGCTGGCCAATAAAATTCTCCATGCACATTTTCATGTTCATGAAAAAAGGACACTTTTGCTTTGTGACATAGAGCATTATCGAGCTGGAAGTTGTCATTAGAAGATGTTAAACTGTTCAGCATCAATACTCAGACTGAATAATATTTAAGGAGAATACATTTGCAAAGAAATGATTCTCCACACCATCAGGAGCAGCCTGGACTGTCTTCTGCTATTGTAGGACCATCCACCTCAAGGTTAGACATATTCAATCTGCTCACCACAGATGGTTGGTTAACATATTTATCATGGCCTTTCTGTCAGCTGCAACCAGTCTGACAACGATCCTCTGACCTCTCTCTTCTCTCCTTAGAGTTGCTCCTCACATTCTGAGTAAACCTACAATCATGCCACAGTCAAAGTCAACGAGATTTCAATTCGATTGTCTGATTGCATAACTGCACAAACAAGTCAAGGCACAAGTTAAGTGTACAGTGAATGCGGACACAGATAGATGTAGTAGATGTTCAAGGCTGCTTTTTGTAAAGACTTAAACCCCAAAAATGTTTAAAGCATTTGCATTCTCATCCACATCTACTAAACTGAAAGAACCAAAATAATTGATTTCAGCAGCTTAAAAAGAAGAAAACCCTGACACAGTGTCTTTAAAATCAAGATGAAGAATATCCATACAAGGGATATTCCCCATGTTGTGCTTTCTTTCAAAATGAAAAGCATAGCATATCAGAGGGGATGTAGCTCAGTGGTAGAGCGCATGCTTCGCATGTATGAGGTCCTGGGTTCAATCCCCGGCATCTCCATTTGTATTCCACACTGCAGTAATCAGGTGGTAGGTTGATCCTTATGGAGCCAATAAAAGAGTCTGAAGAGCACATATGCAGATTTGTCTACACATGTACAAATCTTCCAAACTGATGTATCCATAGATCTGATAGGCTGAGACCTACATTCTCTTTTCAAGAGTACCTTAGGTAAAAGCATAGTTGCAGCCTTCCACCATCTCCAAGATGGGTGTATTCTGTAAGGGTCTCCACTACTAATTAACTTTGGACTGGTGCCAAAAACTAATCATCATTTCTGTTACTTGGGATTTGGTGATTAAGCATTAACATGCAAGTACAGGGGATGTAGCTCAGTGGTAGAGCGCATGCTTCGCATGTATGAGGTCCTGGGTTCAATCCCCAGCATCTCCAAATCACATTATTTACAATGAAACAAAGCACTCATTCATCCCACTTTGTCCATGCTCACCTTACCATCATATGTCCAATGGTTTTATACTTAAATCCTTGCACTTCTTTATAGAGAAAATGAATGAAAAAGAATGTGAGGCTTTCTTCAGAAAGCAAACATCCACATACATTGTAGGCTCCAATAGCCTTCATCATGTTTAGATTACCTCAATTATCCATCAACTTGATCTATTTAATTCACCAGATGCAGTGTGCTTTAATAAATGTGCATGCAGTAATGTGAAACAGTGTTTTTTGGGATGTTATAATCATCATGTCCTTTCATCATAAGACGTGTTTTTATCTCTGTCATTCACGCTTTTCTTTTGTCGACACCAGGCCACTCCTTAAGCAAACAGAAAACAGGAGGGTGAAATGAATGAGGTTAAGAGAAGGAAGGGTTGAGATTGAAGAAAGCAGGGAACATGGAGTGGGGGTGGGATAAGAGGTAGACATAAAGAGAAGGGGGTAAATTGGTTCTTGGCAAGCAGGCAGAAAAAGATGGGAAATGCTTGGATGGAGGACTAATGAAATGTTGGTTTGAGAACACATCATGTCAATTAATAAAAAGCATGCTTCAATAATCAGCACATGAATATGGATTAATAATTTCATCAGGAGGGAGAACAGGTTTGTGGAGGGACGGAGGGACGGATGAAGCCAGCTGGGCGTCTGCTCACACAACAGCAGTGCCTTCATTTTAAGGTTTCACAACTGGGGATAGAGGCAAGAAAATCAGAGGGAATTAAAAGGGGAGAGAAGGAGTGACAGGAGGACAGGAGGGAGGAGGAAGAGAGTGGCGTTTTCCCCTCCCAAGCATCTGCTTACTGATTAGCAAGAGTGGAGATGAGAGGAGTGGAGAGGAGTGGAGAGGACCCAGAGTTTGTGTGAGAATTTTTTAAAAAAGTGGTAAAGTGGGTAGAGAGCAAATAAATCATATGTTCTTTAATACTGGATGAGATTAGAGGATAAATTATGGAACTGTGAGTCTCTTTTAAGTAAAAAGAGTTCATCCCTTATGAGGAGAGGGATTATGAACCCTGGTTAACATCTCTCCTACGACTGGATGTACATTAGAGTGAGAAGCATTTGCTGTGTGGTCCAAAATTCAGCTTATCATATATTTTGTATTTTATATATATTATAAGCGGGGTATATATATATATATATATATATATATATATATATATATACAGCAGTTGATAAGATACAGGCAGGTACAGCGTACATGGAACGTCACACATGACTGCCAAAGTTGGGGAATGCTTGACTAAAACTTCTCGGAGTCACTGATGTTTGCGATACAATGGCCTCTTCCGCATTGTGTGACAGTTTATCTCCTGTGAGAGTGAGAATGAACAGACATCGTCACAAAAATTTCATTTTCTTTTGTTTTTCTTCTGAGTGGGTGAACAGGTAGATTCTCAGGGGTAAATTGAATCTGACAGACTTGGTTGCTGGTGTTCCCCCTTGGGCAACAACAAGTGGATGCCGATCGGTTAGGGAGAAAGCTGGGGGGAAACGTGCTCAAAAATCACCAGTAAATGTCAGAAAATATTACATCACTTTAGCCACTCATTCTCTCTTTTGAACATCTCCATCACATAAACTATCGTAGGGGAAACTCTGGAACAAAGTCATCGGTGCTTTTACACAGGAAACTTTCACCATTTCTTCATATACGAGTGGGCCTAAAATATAAAAACAATTGAACAATTGAACAATTAAACACTCTGCAGTAACTGATAGAATGCAAAGATAGTGATAGATTGATAAACTAACTAAATCAGTGTCTAATCTATTTCCCCAAATAATTGCCATTTACAGCTAGAGCTAATGATTTCTTGTCACCATGTCAATCATTTTTCTATTCCTATTATATTCTTTTATCTATATGTGTAAATTGGCAGGTAATTTGCTCCTGGGCACCACTCATTCAGTCTCTCTTTCATCAACACAATCTTCTTTATCCCAGCTTCCATTCCTGTTAATGTCCTCATCCCTTCCTCCATCTCTCCTCCAAACACTCCCGAGATCCTTTGAGCTCCCTCGACTCCCCGAAGACAGACAGATAGGCAAGTAGGCTTTGGGGGGATGGGGTGATCGTGGTGCGAATGGGGGGGGATGGCGGAGAGGGTGTAAAGAATAGTGTTCCCAGAATGTCAACACCCACACATGTGCTCATCAACCTACATACATGCATCTCCACACACACACACACACACACACACAGTGGAGAACCAGCTCTATAACCAGCCCTACCTCCTGGCACCCATACCAGCGCTCGTACACAACGGCTGCCAGTCTTTCCACCCAGACCCCCACCCTGAGGACCCTCTGTGGTTTAATCTGTGTAATTATATTTGCATAAGGCTGTCCTGTTTCAGCTAACACACACACACACACACACACACACACACACACACACACACATACCCCTGACAAGTTTTAATAGGCAGGATAATTGAATATGGTTCCCTCACTAGTGCCCTGAAGGCTCTTTCTGTATATTTTGAGGAGGATCACGGCTCCATATGTTTACTTAGACAAATAGGACTCAGCTGTTAATCAGATTTCAAACTGTAATAGATATAAATGGAGCAAATAGGGTCATCCGTATAGACAACTGAGAGAGGTAAGAGCCTGTGTGGCATTAAGTGAGACACGGGAATCGCCTTGTATAGTATGAGCCAAGTCACAAAGTTGTTGCTGTGCCTTTTTTCTATGAATGAAACAAAACCTCTTTAAAAACATGTTAATATAAATGAACTGAATAATAGGGGGAAGGCTTGAAGGAGACATTTTCTCTCGTGTACTTTCTTCTCAACTAATCGATACCAACTTACAGCTTCTTATGTGAGACTGAATTTATGCTCCTTGTCCAGAATGACCAGCATCTGGAGCAACACCATTATTATTAATAAGTGGACCAGAAGCAGGAAGAAACTCAACCCACTAGCATAGAAACTCTATGGCCACTCGCAGTTTCGGCTCCACGTCCACTAGCATTTCGGTGGTGCACACACCTACGCAGAACGATGAATGCTCAGCCCCTAATAGTAGGCTACATACGTACCTACGACGTAGCTTCAACGCAGAACCATGAAGCAGCCTTTAACCTAAACCCAATTTTCATGTCTTTGGACACGGAAAGAGAATATGCAAAGTCCACACAGATGCCACGGCACCAGGTTTCGAACCAAGAGCCTGACCTGTGAGGCGGCAGCGCAAATGTTTCTCATTTCATGAGGGGGTCCAGAACCACAGATTGGGAAACTGTGCTCCAGATGCTCATAACACAGTGAACTCTTTCAGTGTTACGCATCTTACTGGCTCAAAGGCAATAATGCGCATTCAAATCATGGCAGCATCATTCCTCACACATCACTGGTGTCCATGGCACACTACTGGTGCATGTACTCAGCTTTCTAATGGAGTAATATGGGGCCAGTCTTATATAGAAGCTGGAAAGGTTTCATTAAATGCGGTGAAATACATCAAAAACATCCAGAATCTTTCTTTAAAATTATCTTCTATTTTTCAACACAAAATTATGAAACACCTTTCTTTAACAATCAGAATGATTGAATGATGATAGAACCCATTTTTCTGATCCTCAGTTATTTTAAATTATCTGAATTTGTGAGACACCACCGGTGGCCATGGTGCTACCACAGCTGCAGTTTTACATTATACACTGCAGTGTTGCATTTTTTAGGCTATTCTTTTTCTTTCTTTTTTTTTTTTTTTTTGCTTGTTAACCACATCTCCCTTCCCCCTCTCTCTCTCACTCGCTTTTTCTCTCTCTTTCATTTATGAACTCGCCTCACCTACGCGATCCATCCCTCTCCCCTCCTCCCCCTCCACCTCCTCATTTTTCCACACAAACCAAACCCTTCGCCTAAAACTGAAATCTGATTTTCCTTCTCTCTCTCTCTGTGGAAGAGGGTCTCTGGGTCTTTTGTTCATCCACCCGCTGATGTGGCCTCCTCGCGTTGCCATGGCAACCGGGTGTACACATACTGTTGCTCCAGGAGAGAAAGCGAGATGGAAAGGAGAATGGGATGTAGAGGGATGAGAGAGGGACGTGGAGGTTGAGAGGGATGATATTGAGTCCGAATCAGCGGGTAAGGACAGAGAACACAAGAAGAATAAAAAAGTGTCTGAAACATGAAATAAAATGAAAAACAGAGGAAGAGACGACAAAGAGATATAGAAATGGATGAAAGTCTTACTGTTGCCACAGCAGTATTTTATCCAGTTCAGTGTATTCTCCTGAATGAAATGACTTTCTGACACAGACGCCAAAATCTATAAACGTAATTCAGCATTTCTTCATTCTCTATCAATTTTTTTGGCAGGAGATAATTTAATTTATTTCAGATGCACAGAAGTCTGCATAGGGACTCATAACTGACTCATAATTATAAGCTGAACAGACTTAAAATTGTATTATTATATTATTGTTCTGTCTTATTCTTATATTGCCTGGTTTTCCAGTAGATCTCACTTGAAAATAAAAAAGGAAGATGAAACACCATTAAAAAAAGAGGACAAAATAGATGGGATGGGAAGACCTTCAAAGACTTTGAATCAGGGATGAGAGAGTAAAAGCTAATAAAAAAAATGGATGGAGAAAGAGAAACGAGACACAATAAATTTCAGCATCTTTGACTGTTTGCTGTATTAGAGGCCCTGTAGGAATCCAAACCCTGCAGACAAGCAACCATCTGCCATCCTGGCTCCGGTCCAATGCTGCTCTGTGGAGCCAAGATGGCGACCAAGCACACACATTCATATAAATTATGTCTGAAACTATCTGATTTATCATATACCTACAAATACTGCATATCTGTAAAGGTTTTGGTTGTAAAGGTTTTCAAAGATGGAGACAGAAATTAAATGAAAAATAAAATCCTGGCATATGTGAACAGAGAAGGATTAATTATACATTTAAAAAGATTAAATGTAAATGTATATTCTGCAAGTCTGAATTTACAGAATATCTGCAAAATAGGATCTAATTTGATCATTTCACATAAATGCAAAAGTAAAACTAAGTTCTAACAAATAGTCTGTAGCTCCTTTTTAATTACTAAACTAAGCTGTTGGTGTTGTCCTGCAGTGTAATAGTTTACTTTAGATGTCACTATCAGTGATGCCGGGCCTTGCAGCCACTTTGTCACCGTTTTGCTGACACTTCTGTGGTTCTTTTCACCAAATGCGAGATGTTGTTGTGCTGTAGCTGTGAGAAATTACTGATTCCACAAACTCAGATGGCCAACGAGGGGCTAAACATGAAGAACTAACCTCATGATTATGCTCAGAGCAATAAAGTCTGAACAATATTGCATGGTGCTGCATTCGCTTCCACTGCTGGAATACCGGGAATATAAAACATGAATCTAGAAAAAGCTTTAAATAGGAATGATGTAGATACATTAGTGGTAAATTGAATTTCCCTAACATCAGCACAAGAAGAAGCTTTTGGGACTACTACCATCATACCATAGACTGTATATAAAGATGGATGTCATGATGGTTCCGCAAAAGTGAAGCCAAAGCATCTCATTCTCCCCCTAATAGCTGGCTGCAGTATGGGTCATAAACCTTGCCTCATCCATGTTAGTGGATGGGACACGGACCAAACTAAAAACTACAAATAGAATTATATCAAAGATGGTCATTTTAGGTTGTCAATTTCTGACTAGGAGACTATGCCTATTGTCGATTACTGAACAATTTAACTGTCACAAAGTCGCACAACTCACCAGAGGACACTGCAAGACCACCGGGATGACTCTAGATTGTCAGCTGGCCCCACAAGCATCGGAGACGGTGGAGGGAGAGAAAGCAGAAGCAGGGATAAGGGTCTGGCCTACTTGGCAACCAAACAAACCGCCGCTACTAAGCATTTCTGTCACAAATGCCAGGTCCATCCTGCATGAAATGGACACATTCAGGCTGAAGATCGCTGCTTTCTCAACACAAAGACTATATTGTAAAAGCAAAGTGAAAAGTGCAGACCACACATCATTTATTTATACCTTTGCAAAAACACAAGTTATAAAGTTCTTTGGGGAAAAAATGTCAAAGAGGAAGATTAAAGTGTGGCTCATATTTTGGATTTAACTAAAGTATGAGATGTTTTCTGTTCAGCAAACTTTTTACCCAATGACAAATGAGGACACGAGGTGAGCGTTAGCACAAGTGACGTTTCTGTGCAGCTGCAACATGAGCTGGTGCCCACTGACTGGAGTCGCTGGTTGTCTGTATGCGTATCGGGTGACCTGCTTATATGTCGACCGATTGGCTGAGCTTAAAGCTGATAAAGGAATGATGATGAAGAGAGGCTGGAGAGAGAGAGATAGACGAGCGATCAGTATCAAAGTGATTAACTATGGCAAGTGCACATACATTCACACACACACACACACACACAAAAAGGGAAAAGGATCATGACATGACTGCTCTGATCTCAAGCTAATGCTGGATGCAGACTCACTGGCATCAATCCATCTAACACACACACACACACACTGGCAGTTCTCCATTATATTAATCGCAATTCCCTCGCATGCATAAACATACCCACATGCTCAGAGGACACCAGAATATAATGTCACTAAAAATGAAACTGTACCCAAAAGAATTCTCTGGAATCACGTCCATTCATAGCGGCATTTTTCTGAAGAAGATATGGTTTGACTGCAGCTGAAATTCATTGTTTGAAAAGCTGGGGGATGAACTGCATAGCTGAAAAAGCTGAAGGATGAGGGAGTACATGAACAAGTACAGGTAGGTAGGAACAATGGGAGAGTTACAAGTAAAAGGATGGAAGGACAAAAGAAAAAAAGGAATGAATAAAAATTTGCTGGAGAGTATTCGTATTCTTATTTTATGTTTTTGTTTAATTATATGAAAGAATATTGTGGTTTTCTTTATACAAACTATATATTTAATGAAGGTTGTGAAAGATAATGGTGACAATGACTTCAGAGCTGTGAAAGTGATGGAGAAATTCCCTCATGGAAACTATAGCACTATAGTTTGTGAATACATTTTTACAAAGCTCAAAATATTAGAAACAAATATTTTAAAGAATTAATGATTACAAAACATTTGATTATTCAGCTCTTCTTTTTCTTTGAAATGATATGATACAGGCTACAGTACATATCTGTAATATACACAGTACTGTATAAATTACAGTATAATATCTTGTCTGTCAGATGGATTATATGAGACCCATGTTCAGTGTCTATATAATTGCAGATTACATGTGATTACACAACACACACAGAGACATGTGTGGCTGTATAATCCGAGCATCATTCATTTGACATGTGGTGAAAGTCAGCATATTTCAGTTGTTTGTCTTAACACTGACACTGACACAGATTAATACAGAGCACTTAATCACCTTAACAATCTGTGTGTGTGTGTGTGTGTGTGTGTGTGTGTGTGTGTGTGTGTGTGTGTGTGTGTGTAAAGCTGTAGTCAATTCATAAGCAACAATAAATTAAGCAAGGTCAGTCTTGGGTCAAATGCTGTATGTTTGTTGTGCATCTGTGTGTGTGTGTGTGTGTGTGTGTGTGTGTGTGTGTGTGTGTGTGTGTGTGGTGTGTGTGTGTGTGTGTGTTGGCATACAGCACTGCAGATTACACACGAGACGACAGTGTGCAAACATATAATATCTGTCCATGTCTCAGCTGGTGTCATGTGGGAGAAAGCTGAGCGGGGTTGGATGTCTCAGAGGGGGTTGTCACATTCAATGAAGATGCTGTCAATAACATGTGTTTGTGTGTGTTTGTGTGTGTGTGTGTGTGTGTGTGTGTGCTGAAGTAAGGGGTCTATAATCTGTAGGATTAGAGACTGAGATTAAAATCAGCACCAAGTAGGAGAAGATGAATGTATGTGTGTGAGGTCATGTGCTTTTATTAATGATGTCCAACATGACATATGAGGATTCGTTGGTATACAGAGGGGGTTTAGTGATGAGAAACGGAAAGAGCCTGAACCCTAATCGGGACATTAGGGGATTTTCATTTTCACTTAGAGCAGAGAACATTTTAAATAAATTATAAAATATGTGGCTCCAGTCCCTCATGACCCCTGAGGGACAAGGGGTACAGATAATGGATATATGGATGGAATGGTTATTATAAAATATGTGTTTCAACTTGGATTCACTGAAATTTGTTGAAAGCACAAACTTGTTGTAAATTGAACTTTTCAGATGAAAACCACCTGTTCAGTCGGGCGCTATGTGTTTATGAGATTGGATTAATTTGCATAATCACAAATACGTTACATTAATGAATGTCAGAATCTCTTTCACTTATCTAGCAAATGCCACTTGAGAGTCAGTTCCGACAATTATTTCATGAGGAATGTTAGTCACCTAAATTCACACGCTTTTACAATAAACCATTCTTTCTCTGCATTTCTTTCACAAGAAAAAGCAGATTAGTATTTAATCATTTTTATTCCTCACGTCAGCCTTTGCCCAATACAGACACAAACACACAAGCTTGTACACATGCGCACACACAGTTCCTCTATCCTTCTATTTTGACCTTTAAATACACTGTCAGTTTATTTTTATTTTTACATATATTTGTTGAGACAAACAAAACCTGAAATTGCCTACAGGCTCCATGTTCACAATGTCACAATCAATGCTTTCTGGCATTTCAGTTTTGGGAATGTGGGGGGGGCTGATGTGTGTGTACAAGTGCGCAGGAGTGTGCACAGTGCATTTCAGTGTGTGCAGAGTTTTTTTCCCAAACTGCAGCTCTGACCAGCACCTGCTTTCTTAAAATACACGTTTCAAAGCAGCGTACGCTGGCCACACGACGGCCTTGCTGTCACATTTTTATTTTACACCTGTGATTTAGTCAGGGATGATTCTCAGCATAATTATTTCTATCCTTGTAAAAAATTTTAATTATACAGGTATAGATATTGTGTATAAGACCGATTTATCAAGCTGAAAAGCCATCCAATTAATCAAGGCTACATCTGATCTAGCTATCCCAAATAATGATGGGCAGTGGCTGCAAATAGTAAAAGTATACAGGAGCATTTAAACGACTGAAACTGTAGAAATACCTCCAAATTATAAATCATTAAAATATATATATAGAATCATCAATAACTGCTGTACCTTTGCTGTCAACCCGATACAGAGGAGGTCAATTGTTGGCACAGAAATAGTTGTGCATACACGACCTATTGGAAAATTCAACAGGCATTTTAAAGAGTCAATACAGAGTAAAACAGCTCCAGAGCAACACAGTCAGGATCAACAATAGGTTGCTCTATAGCGTCCTGTGGATAGAATGCATCTGACCAAGTGTATTGAATGTGGACGAATTGTCCTGTCAAAACACATCAACACACATTTCTCCTCTCAACTGCTTCTGTCTGTAGTTTGTGTGCACACTGATTCATTTCCTTGTGTGCCTCAACCCGAGATGTGGGACACAATTGCTCCTAATAACACCAGCATGATTGAATGTCTGTCTGCAGCACTACAAATACCACTTCAATCAGGAGACAACAACGTCACCATCCCCTCTGCCATTGTGGGATCAGGCCTGCAGCTTGTCAACAGTGACAGTGATTGTTGATTGTTGAAGTGTCAGACCAATAAAGGAGATGACGAGGATGACAACAGCGTCCTCCAGATGTGATCGTCTGTGTCCTATGCATCTGTTTATTCTGACTCAGCGTGGGTTCACGCGCAGGAAGTCAAGGATCTGTCTGATTGTCCTTTCCTGACATGTCATATGTCTGATTGTCCTTTCCTGACAATCAGACAGATCCTTGACTTCCTGCTCGTGAATGCGGGAGACAATCAGGGCTGCATTTGAAGACAGACTGCGGCACAGCTGCACGACTAAGCTGTCCCATTTCAAAGACTCCTTCAAACATGGCAGACTTATATATCATTTGTAGACTCTTTTTATTCCTATTTCCCAATAACATTTCAAATAATGAATAACTGTGTAATTTAGTCTATTTATTTATAGATTAATGGTTCATTCGGAAAAATTTACCCAGACCAATGAAAATCTATTAAAATGCCAAAGGGAAGCATTGGTCTAAAATCTAAGGTTGAGAGATTTTCCAGGACAGAAAACCTTACCTTGAAAAATATAACAAATCGTGTTTATACATCACAAACCTGCCTGCTCTTTGTTGGAACAGTCCTTTGTCCTCAGAGTCATGGTCGGGTGACCAGTAAAAAGGTTAGGATGTGCTCTGGGGTTGAGTGCACCGATTAGACAGAGGTCATAGTCGCGTTGCTCACATTGCATTGCCTCCTTTGTTGTTATCATGTGTCCTGCAGCATAACTGGCTCCTATTTTATTTTCCTAGTGATGCTGTTTAAATGTAAACTGGGCTCTACAGTACTGTGTCCAAATATGAATCCCTCTGGTTTGACTGACCCTGGTTTTTAAGGGCATCAGGGTTCCCTGTACATATGCAGCTGATTCAGGTGCTTTTTGAGGACAACACAACACCAACATTTTGGCTTAAATGAGGAACTGAATTTCTCATATTTCCTGTAATTTATTACATTGCAGTATTTTTTATGTTGTTTGTACTTTATCTTTGTAATTACACAATATATATTGTAGTCTTTTGATGTTCCATTATCCAATAGATCTAACAACATCCATTGATCAATAACAGTTGAAAGCCTGTTGTAGATCGACAATACACTCTGTGTGTGCACTCAGATAAATCTGTATGCTCCAGTTCCCCCTTGGAATTACTCAGCACATATTTGAATTACAGATTGCAAAAGCTAACATTTGTGCTAATAATTAATATTTCATATTTTTTCACTATCGTTTTTTCTCCAGCCTAATAATGTAAATACAATCAAGGCTCAGAAAATGGTTTCCTAATGATTGAAGGAGAAAAGTAAGCAAATATGTAAACTGTCCTGGTACAGTATTCCAAGACTTAATCTGTGTACAATGTGAAACACCACCTAATGCTGGTAAGAATGCACAAAGCCATGTTATGGCTCCAACTACATCCAAACAACATCACACACATAACAAGTGGCTCTAACGTATCAGTGCATCTGACACAAACAAAGACATTTCCACTAATGTCATCTGTCTAGACAGTTGTAGAATCACATCAAAACACATTGACACAATGATTCACTAGAGCATTAAAGCCAGAATGTCTCATAACAATGGGATTAACGGCATTAATGGCCCTGTTCAAAAACAACTCTTATGTCCCTTTCTCTAATCCTCTTCCTCAATTTCCCCAAAACACTTCGCAAATAATCATCTTAGGTGATACGACTGGGGCTTCTCATTCAAGTTCACTATCAAAGACTGCGATTCATGTTCTTTTCAATAAAAACATACTTCAGTAATTATGGTACATGATTATAGGAGTTACAAATTAGACGTATGATTTTGCATGCCAGCTCCATTTCATCTGCGCTTGATCTTCTACAACAAAGGTTTCATTGTTCTTACATCAGTCGGCCAGAACTGTGACACGTTGATCATACTTTTTTCAATTAAATCAAACAATGACATGTGATCCATCTGAAGCTATGACCTTTTGTTTTAACATTATAAAGTCTCACTTTAATCCTGCTCTCCATCCCAATTGTATCTGTCGTTGCGCTCAAATTGGATCAGTGGGGTTTGGTTTAATTCAGTTTGACAGTTCAGTCAATATCTGTAACTAATGCTAATCTAGATGTAAATAAAACCCTCCTAATAACACAGGCACAGTCAAGGTCAGGTGAGGACAAAGGGCAGTTGCCCTGGAAACAGGGCAATGGTGAACCAACAAGGAAAAGACAGGACAAGTAAGTGGTACTTAACATGTTGAATACGGTTTAATTATCAATTTAGTGTAGTAGACTGTATAAATCAGGACACACACACATCCTGTTGGGGACATGAGTGACAGACGTGACAGAAATTTCACTTTGGAAAGCAAACATGGTCCTTCTCTTTAAATTAACATTGGGGGAGGTGGGAAATTAAAATAATTCAAATTGTTGATTCAAGCTTAACCATAGTGAACTTATTGGAAGTGGTGTGCAATAGACATGAGCTGTGTCTAAATTCAGGTGCCACCTCCTTCAGGGGCTGCATTTGAAAAGCGATTTCACTGACATTTGCATGACAAGACAATTCGAAGGCTGCTTTTAATATACGGCCGATAAATCCGCCCTTGCATCGCGGAGCAATGAAGGCTCCAACGGGTGGAACGTCCTCGGGTCAACATATCCCAGGATTCATTGCGTGCTAGTGCAGAACTCGAACAAACACCTTTTATTGCCATTGTCATATTGGCCTGTATGTTGGTGTCATTGTGTTTCCATTT
Organism: Verasper variegatus; assembly: GCA_026259375.1. NCBI lineage: Eukaryota > Metazoa > Chordata > Actinopteri > Pleuronectiformes > Pleuronectidae > Verasper > Verasper variegatus. Next base: position 5,267,720 of record CM048059.1, read on the forward strand.
ATCAGATTCCATACAAAACTTAAACTTTACAACATCCGCACTGGATTAAAGTCATTGACCAACACAATGACTGTTAAAATCACCCCCACCTCCCTTAGACAAATAAATCCAGTGTGAATGAGGCTTAAGTGGCACTTGTGCATAATAAGCAGCTAATTTGCTCTTTTTTTCACTTTTCGATGGACTTCCTATGAACAGAAGAAACGTTGCATAAAATTTGCCAAAGAACCGCTACAGTCAAAAAGACTGTATGTCTCCCTGCAGCAGGAAACAGAACTGTTGGGAGGATGGGACATTTCTTCCTGTCGATCTCAAATACAACACATTGCCCATGAAGTGATTTACATTCTAAATGATTCTTGCTCCGCCAGCCAATCACCTACGAGCCATTTACCCAAGTACCTCCCGCTCTAGGAGGATGGATGTTGGTACCTCAGGGACCTATGTGGTCACATTAATGGATTAGCTGGCAGGACAACAGCTAAGACTCACCATATTGCATTTGGAATAAACCAATTCAATCCATTTAACAACAGTGATGTCTGAGGTAACTGATTGTGAGCGTGTGTGTATGTATGTGTTTGTGCGGGAGGAGTTGGAGCGGGGGTGTTAAGGCTCCAGCCGCCACTCGTAACCTTAAAACACGAGTTTAATCCCAAAGGAGGAGCCCCTGTGTCCCAACGATGCACCCTCCAACACACCACACACACACGCAGACACACAGCTGGCCAGTCATGAGACACACTCCCTATGGCGTGGGAACAAGCCCTCTAGACGGCAGGCAGGAGAAGGCTAAGGAGGGACTGTGTATCTCTAACTGTGTGTGTGTGTGTGGATTTTCTTGTGTGTGTGCCTCTGTTGCTTGCTCAGTCACCTGCAAGTGTTTGATCGCTTGTCATTTCTTGTTGTGTGCGGGTGTGTGCATGTGTGTGTGTTTATTTCAAAGGGGAGCTCAGAGGACAGCCGCTAACAATGATATCACTTCGTCCTCTATAAATCTCTTTCTACCTCCCACAGGGCGAAGAGTGGTGGGAGCGACGGGAAGAAAGCGGGAGTGTCAGGAATGAAAGGGAAGGCTGTTTGAGCCTGGTGGCTGATGAGTGTGCGAGGGAGAAGAAGGGAGGGAAGAAGGGAACAAGGAGATGAAGAAAGACATGCTGTTGTTGGCACAGCGCACGCAAGTAAATCAGGGTTGGAAAGGACAGAAGAAAGACTTTATCAGACGAGAGAAATCAGAGGAGACAGAGGCTTCCTGTGATCTGTGCTCACCAGGGATCTGAGTGTTTTTCTTTACTCTTAGTTTCCTACGTCCTTCTTTGTTTCTTCAGCATCAGATACATGTCAGTGTTGGTCATTGTGTATTTAAATTCCTACTGCGACACTAGCTGGAGGTTATGGAATATAAAGAAGGCACATAAGTGGATGGTTAGATGATTCAATTTAAAATAAAGCTTAGTAGGCTGATGTATGAAAATAAACCAAAATGAATCCCCACACTTGCACGTCAAGGTTTGTGTTATTTTCTATAAACCATTACCACAATATTTGGCTAATTTCAGAGCTCTGCTAATACATTTTTTATGCTCAAAAGGATCAAAGATCTGATGTCTAAATTTGAATAGATTTGCTCGAAGAGGAAAACAGCTTGCCATATTAATTTAGTGCATATGTCAGTGCTTGTTTCTGCCGCCCACAAGCTGCCAGAAACCAGTGATCGCAAACTCAAACATTCATGAATTCATGAACTATGGCGACAATCTTTTTAAGATCTCAACTCAGTAGTTTTCAGTTTTAAACAACGAGAATTTTGTAGCTGTCTTTTTACAGCACATTTGGAAGTGGAATTATCACTAAGCGACGACAAGGACTCGATTTGGAAATAGTTTGTTGCGAAAGCCATTGTAGAACAGTGTCAGTTAGAACCTGTTCAGACCTCAGGTTCAGGGCTAAACTCACCAAAATGCGTCCGAAGTTGATCTGGGACACATGTAGACAAATTAGGCCACATACTGTATGAAGGACCACCTACTCAGAATAAAATCTTATTCCATACACACACACACATACACATATTGACAGTGGACTCGTCTGTAAACTCAGACTGGGTAAAAAAAAGTGGTGTCAGCTGTCTAATGATGAGAGTGATCAGATCTCTCAGGATGGATGTTGGAATGAGATCTGAACAGGGCCATAGAGGCTGCTTTTGCAGCACTACAGAGAAGAAATGTCTTGGAATGTCTTATTTCTTACCGACAATAGAGACATTAGATCAGAACAGACGTTGTGTTGTTTTAAAATGCATTGAACAAGTAGGTTAGGGTTAGTTTGGATGACCTGTTGCTTTTCTATACACTTTGAAAAGCTGGACATCTTCCTTGTTCTGGAATCAGCAGAAAAAACACTTGAGCAAGTTGCACAGCCCTGACAGTGTGTTAAAGTCAAGAGATGTGTGAATGTATAGTTATTCCTCCTTCCCCCTTCCTCTCACAGGACATGAAGCTCCCCAGGAAACAGAAAAAAAAAAAAATTCTGTGGACGGACCACGCTCTCTCATGTCTTTATTTTTTTCTCCTCTCCTTTTTCTTGCTCTTGGTCTTTCATGTACAGATCAGAGAAGCGTGCCACTTATCACAGGAGTCTTGAGAGGCTTTCCTATAAAAGCTGGCATTATAAGCCTGATTTAACAGGGCACTCACACAAAGACCCCTCTATCGCTCTGTCTATCCTGTCTATAGGACGGCCCCCACCAACCCTCTTCCTTTTTCAGACTTTCTCCAAACACACACACACACACACACACACACACACACACACACGCACACACATAAACGCACACTGGCCTTCCTCAGCTCTTGTCCTCTCACAATGGGATTAGTGGTATGATTCCTCCACTCATTTTAGGTTGGCACACCACCAATCCACTTATGACACTCTGCAGGATACTGAAAAGAGTTAAGAGGAGGGGAGGAAAAGCAGGACAGGAGAGGAGAAGAATGAAAGATGAAAGCAAGTACGGACAGAGGCAGAATGGAGTAGAATGAATGAATTAGACGAGAGGGAGGGAGGAAACTGAGGAAGTGGAGATGGATATGAGCTAGGGGAGGGGAGGTAGAGGTCACAGATGATTAATCTTGTTTTAAAATGAGTAACTACTGTTCGGATGACAAAATGTAACTCAGCCGGGAGAAGAATGAAGGGAGGACAGCAAGAGGAACCAAAGAAAGACAAGAAAGAGAACATGAAAGAGAATTGGCAGCAGACTTCTTGCCAGAGGTGAGGCAATCACTGTACAACTCTAACAAGAACACACACACACACACACATACACACAAACACACACACACACTAGTGGACTTGTTGCCAGGGTGACAAGAGGCAGCAGAGGCCCCGCCCTCCCCCGCCGTGTTTCACACAGTGATGTCATCGGTTGCCGCTGGCATCGGGCAGACCCTTGGCCAATGGGACAAAGGCACCGGAGGGCGCAGCCTGTCCTTGTCTGCATTTTCTTTTCTTTTTTACGTTCTCTCTCTTTCTCTTTATACTTTCATCAGGTGCCCTCTTACTCGCCCTCTTAATTTCCCCCCCCCCTCTCTTTTTGACTCATTCAACTCAACAGCAGGCAGCCGCTGAAGTTGAGGCTTTGGGTCTTTCACCACTGATGAAGAGGGGAGCTGATTATTGAAGCTGGAAGATTATTTCACACCGGGAGAGGCCACAGCTATTCTTCCAGTCCAGTAAAAGGAAAGGCTTTGGATTCAAGTTTGTATCGGTGGTCCACTTCCTGTCAGAGCATCTTTCATTTTGAAAAAGAGTGGTTCATTGAAACCAGATTAATAGTCTATAGCCATGCTCACAGGCCTGGGTTCATCAAAGTTAAAGAGTCATCATACTGAATAGCAACCAATCATTGACTTTAGAAAAGATGGGACCACATGACAGCTCCAAAAGAGTGAAGCCAAAGTGTCTCGATCGCCACCTGGCAGATTCTGACTCCGAATGAACAAAAGATAGAGTTTGTATCTAGAATGCATTTCTGGATAGATGGACATTTACATACACATGCAACCAATCAAATCAACCATCAGTCTTCAAAATGACTTGTGATGCTCCTGTAGCAATGCTAAAGTTACTAAAAATGACACAACTAAAAATGCAAATATGAAAACCATACCAAGATGCATTTTGAATATTTTGCCATTCATTAGAGCCACAAGTGGTTTCCCTATACATTTCCATACAAAACTAAAATCTATGAGCACTGCTCTGTGGAGGCCTTTTGAGTTTTGTATTTCATCAAGTCTGCTATAAATAGTTTCTAAGGTAGGAAATATAATACACTGCATTATATATCACATAATTGAATATGTCCCTCTAATGTGCATGTTACATTCATTTACCCTGAGAGAAACACACTCAAAACATAAGTTTCTTTGACTACTAAATTCAGAGGTGCTTTTTATGTGCTCTCATGGCTCTGCCACGTTCACAACTGAGAGTTACTCGCTATCATGCTGTCAAATTCCTCTCTTTTCAGGAGACATTTCCCTTATTATGAGCTGATCTCGCTAAAAGAAAGAAATAATACACCAATGTACTATTTCTGCACCTTACAAAGACTGTGTGACTTTTATTGTTTGTAGAAGTTTAGTGGTTTTTCTGCTCATTATTTTTTGGGAAAGTGGATTTCAAAGGAATTGAACTCATGTGGAAACCTCATTACCTTAAGTGCCCCTTCCATTTTCTGTTATCTTTGGTGTTTTGTTGCAATGTGTGTGCTCTTGCTCATGTATAATCCTGATTTATTTGAATAACCTTGATTTCTTCTCAGCCTTCTGACCGTTTGTCCTCATTTTATAACATCCAACCATAATTCAGTTGTGTACCTGCTTGTTGTGATCTCATGTCATAGTGTGCGGTTATAGTGTGAGTGTTGTCTTGCTTTATTATCCCATAGCCGAAGCCTCCAAGGACTCTTCAGTGGATAAGAACTTTCTCCAGACACACACACAAAAGTCGATAAGAAACCACCATGTAGGGTGACCGTTCATTCTGCATTGTGTGAGTGTGTGTGTGTGTGTGTGTGTGTGTGTGTGTGTGTGTGTGTGTGTGTACCAGGTCACTGAATGGAGTCAGCGGGGCGAGACTGATTATTAATTATTGCCCTGGATGCTTGTAGCATGTGGAGAGAGGATGAGATAATAAAGGGAGCAGACAGCAGAGGAGGGCAGTCAAAGGTCTGTAAATGGACACACACATGCACACTTTCTACAACATACTACATACAGTGTGTAGGTTTTAATAAAGACTGGTCACTGACATCAAAATTAGTTAATGAAATGAAATGCTGAATTACATGAATTAAGGCTGGACGATATGGCCCAAATTATGTCAAGATAAAAATGTTAATATGAGTTAATACCAATAATTATCACGATAAATGTCACTATTTGTTATTATTTCCTCAGTAAGTTTAAAGGCTGAATTTTGTTTCTGAGTGAAGGTTGTGGTTTTAAACTTGTCTTTATGGACAGAGAATGACAAACACTTAAACAGCAAAACAGAGCCTTCAATGTGACAGTAGATTAGAGAGCAGCTTGGGCCTGATAAGAAGCAGGTAGACCCAGAAGAGACCCCTACAGGAGCTGAATTCATTCTCTTTGTTTGCTACCCTGAGACATAATATCACCACAGCAGTTAGTCTGGGAAATCTCCAAAGTGACACCAGACCAAGGACAACCTCAAAATACAAGGCACATCCTGTGAGGAGCTGTTATGTTACTGTTATGGAATGACCTATTTTGGCTTGCTGCCTTTTTGTTTGTAGTCTTAACGTGCTGCTGAAAAGATTAAGGGACACAACTGTGTGGCTTAATATCAGCACACGATGTTCCCTTTTTGATAAACTGTTGTACTTTGGATAGGCTGCATACCTACCCTGGGATAAAACAATAATAGCGCAGGATTTTAAAAGGACGGAAGCATCAATATGGATGTTCCAAATTACATCTCAGAGTGGCATGAATTTGTGATTTGCAAGAAGGCATGAAAGATACAAGACGCCAGTACATGATAGTCTATTGTAGAGCAGAGGCTCTTTCTCAGGCTGAGGAAACCACAAAGGCAAAGGAAACTAATAGGCCTTTTTTGGTGTTTTTTCGGTTTTTGGCCTACATGATCAATCTTTGATTTCACGTTCAATTCAACTGGCATACACTCAACCACATGGGCTATAAGTGCTATCTTATTTTTGGTGGAGATAATTCTGGCCATAGAGAGTATAGCGCTTTAAAGCTAGACTGTGGATGAATGCAGAGCACAGTATCAAGAACATTTGCAAGAGAACATGTTAATGTACATCTCCAGCTTGAAATCAGTTAGCTGCACTGTGCACTGGATACAATTATCAGTTTAACCTCATGTTTACTCTGGAGGCCAGTTAAACCATTATGATTATGTTGTTTATTTCACAATCACCTCTTTAAAAGGTTGAACCTCTGCTGGTTCTTTTGTGGATCTTTTGTCTTTGCCATTTCCACAAACTATTGCACACTGATAAAGTGTGTCTGAGTGTGTCAGATAGCATTAGTGATTAGAGCTTCATACAGGATTTCTGCACGCCATTCTGAGCTATCTCTGTCTTCCCTGACTGTATCAGTTTATGGTTGATGACATGCTCGACTGCTTAGCTGAGATTAAAAAGTACTTATAATAATCCAAAATGCATCGACAGCATAGAGTGCTTGATTTTCCAGGTTTTTTCTACTCCAACATGTCAAACTAACCAACAGCAAACTATATTATAAACTGCTTTAAACATGGGTCGAATGCTCGCTCATCTCTTTCCACCCATGAACAAACAGAGTTAAAGTCCGGCAGAGCAGATGTTTCATTAGGTTAAGAAGAACACAAACTGTGTCTCTACTCAACAGAAGGGAAAGACTGTCGATACGAAAACAACATCATATGACAGAGGTAATGTTACGCAGCTGGCGTGATATTTCAAGCACCGCAGGAAAAAGAGTTCACTGGTCAACAGTAACACGCAGCGCATGATATTCACAAGTTGTGAGACCTATCTGAGTTCAGCCTTGGGCTTCGGTTCAACAACTGTGTATTCACTCAAACAAAACACAACCTCAACCACTTTGAAAGAACCGTCACATGGTCCCCTCCGCTCCGATTGTTCCTGGTTACTAGGTTTGAGTTTACACACACATTACAGAAGTGTGTTATTAAGGATGTCATGGGCCTTAATTGAATGCAAACCAATTTGAAGCTCCTGTGCATTAGAGGAGGTTAGGGGAGGTCAGAGTGAAGAGGTCAGACTAAAGCTGTTTTCGGACATTAAATCCGGAAAATGTGTGGTAAATTGTTTCAGGACAGTTTCCAGAGTTTGCCTAATACATATGAAGAATGTAGCAGGAAATTGGCAGAGTCAGATGCATTGGTCATGAATTATATCTGTCATAAACACTCCCCATTCAGTTGCTGTGAATTCGGACATTTTCCTGCTGCAGTCTCCAATCTGATATTTTCTGGACATTTTACCAGGGGGTTGCCTGCCCCCCCCACACACACACACACACACACACACACACACACACACACACACACACACACACACACACACACACACACACACACACACTGATTTCTGTGTTCTCGTTATTAAGACAAAGTGCCACACTAGTTCATAATTAATGACTGGAACAACTTCATGTCCAATCAAGTGATTTAATCCACTCTTCTTCTTTTGTTGGTTTCTATGGCAACAGACCTATTGAACCTCTTGACAATTGATTAACAGCGAGTCTGCGACACAATGTACTCCATTATTATATATTCCACTGTTAATCATGAGAAAAAAGAGCACTAACATATTAATAAACACAAAGAAACATATGTTAATGTATTCAATGTTCTGCAGTCACTTCATCCAAGTTTACTGACTGAGTAGTGTGCAGCAGTATCCTGGATATGATAGGGCTTTTTGTCATGTTAATACCTTACATTTACTTACATTTATTCTTTAATTAATGTCTTTAATTACTGAATTAAATTCCTCCGATATTAATGTTTACTTGAGTCGCAATAGAATATTCCATTCACATTTACAGCTTATAGAGCAAAGTCTGATCATGACTCACGCTGACATTACATCCACTTACGTCTGTCGTTCCCGAAAACTTTTTGTAAATATCACACACTAAAGGTGTCCCCATCAACCTCTGTGCTAATTGGAGTGGAGTATGAGTGGATTCACTGGAATGCAGCCTGCATTGTGGGAAACCACCCAAGTAGGACAGAAATAAAAGCCCAAAATGTTGATGGGAATGAAGAATATATCAGTAGAATCACTCCTTATCTCGCCACACTCACTCGCCATATTTTCTGTCTCAGCGGGGTTATTAAAACTGGCTAATTTGCATCAGTGCCAGAGACTAAGGTACTCAGCTCTGTCTATTTTCAGATGGCTAAGCTCTTGCCTAGTTTTTCTTTGTGGATTGAGATGTTTTTTAGCCCGAGGCAATTAGGCAAATTCACTTGCCCTGTCAGTGAATGCATTGAATGCAATCCTGCCATGAGAAATTAACCACTGGCCAAATTTTCTACCTTCCATGGCTCCAATCAACACATGGTTTTCTTCATCCTTTTACTTCCCTCCCTTTTTTCCTCTTGTCATGAAATGACAGAAAGAGTGATTAACTGCAGAAATCTGCCAGTTGGCCCCCTCACACACACACACACGCATATGCACACATGCAAAGTGATGCACACAGAAACTCAAATTCATCTTTCGTGTGAGGGCCAGTGAATGGTGCATGGTGAATGGAGAGCCCAATTTCCATGACAACAGGCCTGAGGATTAGGGTGAAAAACTGTCATTCCAGAGCAATTGTCAGAGCACCTTGATTCAGAAGAGCACTTAAGAGTGAAGCGAAGGAGCAGGCAGAGGACAGGGGTGGAAATAGAGGAATTTGGGTCGCTTGGAAGGATCAAGGGAGAAACGAAGGAATGGGTAATGATCCTGCTGAAGATCACTTTACCCCCACATCCCTGCTCATTGTAAGTCACTGTGGATAGGGGGGGAAAACACCTAAAATGTAAATGTATAGTCGTGTGGTATGACGACACGGAGATAAAAACGAGATGGAATTGTGAGAAGAGAAGAAAAGGGATGGTGATGCAAAGTAAGAAATGGATTAGAGCAGGGGGGAAATTCGTTGATTACAAAACGTGAAGCATCGGGGAACCATCCAACAGCTTCAGCTCTTAATCTTCACAAGACGGTAGAAGTAATAAGACTTTGTACTATGATGATGCATTTCTATGCATTTCACATATCTCATGGTGAATTGTGCTGCAAAATTAGTTTTTCCTCACTCCTGTGTAGAGGGTTAAGGGCATCTATGAATATGCAAATAGTGTTAAGGTTTAATTGCTTGAACTAAATGTCTTCTATATTCTATGTGTCTTGGATTAAGAGGTAAACTCTGAGACAATTCCCCCTTCAGAAACAATATGTTGATCTAACTGAACATGACTTAAGCATGTGGCAGTTACACGACAGACGGAGAGAAAACACAGCGCTCTGCCACCAAACATAACAGGACCATGAATAATCCTCAGCTGCAAAACTACTTTGACGGCTGCTTCAAAGACCTGGAAAAGACCGGATGCAGGTTAAAGAAACAGCTTCACATTTAAAGTTCTCGTTTTATATGTTTAATATGTTATTTAGATTTCACCTCATCTTTCTATGCGAGCGTAACAGACTTCCACAGATACAAACACAGCCACAAAGCAAAATGTTGCATGTCTTTGTGCTTAAGCAGCTTGTCAGTCTCTCTATTTTCTTAAGTTAAGCTTTATATATTTTGGCACCACTGCACAAAAGCCATATTCGCAGCCGGTTTGACAGGTTATTTTAACAATCCATTTGCTTCACTCCTGCTTAGAACTGATATCTTTCAATACACACAAATCTTCAAACCGTCTGCAAATTTCACAGACAGAGGTCTCATTATTCATCACGGTCTCCTCTGTGTTGATTGGCTTGGAACAACGTTTGCACGCGTGGATGCTGCCTCCCTCCAATTAGCCGTTTCTGATGTTAGCAGCCATTCACTCAAAAACATCTGCTCTTTTTAAGTGGATCTAATGACTTGACGATTTCTATCCTGCTGAAAAGACATGTTAACTGTCAGCGTACTGAAAAATTAAGCATGAGGTTAAAGTAATATTAACTGAAGGCATATAAAAAATCCCATCTATTAGCAAAACAGAGGGGGTATGAATGTTTTGCTCCCATGAGAAGTGCACTGATCATTTACAATCCATGTACAGTGCAGTATATCAATTCCTTGGCACACAGAAGGCGATATGCAAAAAAACATGCGTGCACATGACATGAATCTTTAAAATATGATCAACAGGAGAACAAATATTCATGAATATTTTCACGAGGACCACCCGTGGGATACAACAGTCTATATATAAATAAACAGGCGCATGACAGTGCCCGGGTCAATGTACAGCATGGAGGATGACAGCGAGCTGTGAGAGACCCACAGAGGGAGAGCGGTGACATCGTTACCATGATGTACTCATCTCCACTGTCAACCCCTCACCTCTTATACATGAGTGAGAGAGAGAGAGAGAGAGCAAACAATGGCTGTGTGGTTATAGAGCACTTAACACATGCACATGTCATGTATGCCCTCCAAATTGCCCTAGATACAAAATGTATAATGAGAGCCGCCGATCGTCTGCTGTAAACATCTTGTGATACAGGCTTTAGGATATGTACTAGATATGACACTCATATCCCACTATAAATCTATACGTGCTAAAAAACTTGGAAAAGGAAATGAAGAAGACAAATTGCACTGTGTAGCAGTCATTAGCGTGAGACCTCCACAGCTGGCTCCGTCTATAGACTATGCTGCTGCTTGTTCCCCATCTGAGTCCTGGGAACTGAGAACAACAACAGCGTGGATTGTTGGGGGAGTCACATGACACATGGACAGATCCGATGAGACCATGCTGTGCTGGGACTGTCAGTGTACAGAGCTATACCGTTACTGTCTATACTGTCCCTCAGCAGAGATGAGCAGGATGTGCTTTCTGACATCTCAACATCACCCACATGGTACAAAGAAGACCAGTGATGCTCTGGCTACATCAACGACCAAAGAGTACGCCATGTTTGAGCCACTTGCTGAAATTAAGTTTTTGCATTTTGATATTTTGCATCAGGTCAGGCACTGTGACACTGTGAGAATGGACAACTGACTCTACATTACCAGAGGAAGAGATATCTGTTGCAATAAGTTTAAGATCAAGGCCTCTCATCCATATATCTGCCTTGGTTTAGCATTTTAGCAACGGCAAATTTTGTATAAAATATCATTGTGGGCCACATATGCTCACTAGCCTTGTCAATAATTCCCATTCCTACCTTCAGTTTTTGAAGAGACCTATAAAACCTATTATTTATATTTGAACTTAAATATTAGGGCTAAAAAGATACTGCATCACCAATCTGCTGATACCACGGTGATATAACAAGTGCTATTAATGAGATCATAAGACTACCAGGAGACAACCTGACCAGAATAACGTCATCTTTCTCAGAGCATTAGCCCCAGAGACGATGAAGATGAAAGATGAAAGATGAGTCACCCGTGTTTCTGAGGACTCTCTGCAGTTTTCCTCCGAGAGAACATCAGTCCCTGTACATGTGGTACATTAGAAACACTGACTTATTGATGAGGCTGCAGTCACAAGATCATCAGGAGCTTCTGTTGTTTTGCAGATAATCTGGTTCCGCTGCCATTTTCTCATGCGGCTGAATGCAAAGGCCCTTGCTCAGAGTAGGAGTGGGCGGTACAGCGGCGTCATAGTCATCATTAGTGTGATAGTGCACCACGACATGGACTGCACAATACCTTAAGAGGATGTTATACGAGATGAGTGGAGTGTCGGAATAAGACAGGGAGACTGAGGCGACCACAGGAGAAGAAACTCAAAAAAAGGGGATAGGGGTTATTTAGAACAGATTTGGTTTCAAATAATCCGACGTGGTGCAAACTACAGGATTATGGAGGCTTTGTAGCCACGTTTATATATGAAGAGGTAAAACCAGCAGGGGGACAACCAGCGCCAATGAAGCACGTCCAAGCATCATTTACGTAAGAGATGGAAAGACATCACTAGTTTTTTACTGAAAATATTCAAACCATCATTAGACTGTTCTTCTGTTATTTTTTTATAGTGACCATCTTAGTAAAGATCAAACAATCCCCAAGAACAGCTAATATGTTGTGTTTAAGTGTATGAAACCTCCACCTTTTCACCTTCTTTAACTTTGTTTAACAGTCGTTTTTTAAACATTTTTCTTAATCTAGTTTCAGTTTTGTGGAAGCACATACAGTTAATTTCAAAATCTTTGGGTTGAAAATACATTATACTCTCCCATGTTTGACAATGATATATCCCATATACTTGATATATTATAAAAAATATATACTTTAAATTGATATAAAAGGACAAGGCAGGCTGCTCCTCCCAAAACTCACTAAAAGTAATATTGTGATATAACAATTTTAGGTCATATTTCTCCCCCTGAGCTCAAAGCTAAGCTAATGGAACAGTGTAAAACAGACCTTTGGAGGGCGATTGTGTCGTTGTGCTGCAGACTCTTGACTCCATGACAGACCACAGCCAGCTTCAACTCTCCATCCATCATCTCATTAGAGGGGGAAGTGTCCCCGGGCCTTCGCTAACAAATGAGATTGCAGATTGATATGTAATGGATAATCACGTTTAGCGGTGCTTGAATGGTATTAGTTACACACTAAATGTAGGATGTGGAGACCTGCAGAGTTAATTGCTCTGACAGAGAAAAGAAAGAAAGGAGGAAAGGAAGGAAGGAAGGAAGGAAGGAAGGAAGGAAGGAAGGAGGAAAGAAAGACAGAACGAAAGAAGGAAACAAACAATAAATAAAAAAACTATTGAGAAACAATTTGAACAATTAAAAAATTAACTTCAATTGAATGTCTCACCAGGCTGTGGATCTTCTAATTCATCCTCCCTGTCAAGAAAGTAGGTAAAAACATTCAGTGTTAATGACGACAACTTCCACCTTTTAGAACAATTCTCCTTCGTTGCCAGAGATGCTAACGTTAGCATCGCTAATTCGCTAGTCTGACCTTTGACCACGCCACAACAGTAAAGCCAAACTGTCTCGATCGCCATCTGGTGGTTGGATGCAGTATATGCCATAAATCCGGACTCTTGCAACAGGTAAAAAGTACTTCCAACAACAATTTAAATAAACATTAATATGCACAAACATAAAGTGAGACAATGAAAAAGTAAATTCATTCAAAAAAAGTAAATAAATCCAATGAAAATGTGAATTAATCTAGTTAAGTGATATGGCTGACAAATATTCATTATGATATTAAGGGCTTTTCCAGTTTTTATCAGTTTAAAAAAATCTAAATAGTGTAACAACTCGTTCTGATTTCTGCATGTTAGCAAACGGCACATGGACCAAACAAATTACACTAATGTAGTGTAGGTTCACACACATACACACGCACACACAACACACTTTTTTAAAAATTTTAATTGTTTTCCCAGTCAATTTATTAGAAACACTTAAAAGTACAGATGCTCACACACACACACACAAACTTCTGAGAGCAAAAATTCCCCTAATACACGTTGTTGTACTTTGACCCAGTTAGACAGGATCAGCCCTGAAATAGGGCTCACGTGGATGAAAGAACAACATGCTTTGTCCCTGTTTGTACTCCTGAGCTAAAGCAGATTTGAAATGACTGATTGAACATTTTCATATTTTTAATGCGAGGCCCTCAGGCTTCACATCTGCCACAGGATGTATAGCTTTGAACATTTATAAAAAGAGTTCCCTGTGGAGAGTACAAAGATGATTTCACATTTTTTTTCTCTCATCATATGAAACAGGCAACTCAGAACAAACTGTTTCATGTCAATGGAGCAGATCAATCGTGTGTTTGCCACGAGTTAGGCAAGAAGGTCAATACCACTTTCATCTGTACAGCAAACTATTGAATTATTAAAGAGACAATAATGTATTTTTGGTGAGCTTAAATATCACTACTGCAGGATTAATCTACCTTAACAGATACAGTATGAGTGGGTGTCACAAAAACTTTTATAAAAAGTCCAGTTATGTGCTTCCATGTGCCTGCCAGGATGCACCGAGGAGATTTCCCAATTTCATGCTGCTGTTCCCATCTTGGGGAACTGAACTGAGACTTCTCAAGGCAGCAAACAACTTAACACTGATTTAACCTAAATCACACAGTGAATAACACTAAACCCAAAAGTAAACGTCAAAATGGTACGAGAAGTGAAAAAGCAACTAGTGTGTGAAATAAGGACTGGGCAAACTTTTCCCCAATCCTCCCCTCAGCAAATCAAAAAGGCATAGCGGATTAGTGCGCTGTCGCAAAGCCCCTATTGACCTAGAAGTATGTGTGGTTATCACAACTAAATTAAGAAGCACGTGTGTATTTCATTATGTGTGTGTACGCATTTGTCTCTGTGTGTGTGTGTGCAAAAGAGGCGATTAAGCTGCAGGCATATCGGAACACCTAATCCCCTTCCATGGGCCTTCATATTGGCGACTGAACACTCAACATCAGTCTCAGCGTATGAACCCCATAGTGAAATCTATGCATCCCAGTGTTAATCATAAATACAGCATATACATTGCAGACGTAACAGATATAATTAGAGCGCTGAGGTCTGACAGGCAGGTGGGAAGGTAGAGTGTGAGGTGTGTGTGGACATGTCTGACTAATAGGGTAAACTGGGAGGGAGGAGAGAAATTAAGGGTGACTGGGATGGAGGAGAAAAATGAAGGGTGACAGGGTGGAGAACTGCCAGTGCCTTCAAGAAGCCACTGTCCAACAGCAACATTAAGCACATCTGAGCTCTCCACACACACACACACACACACACACACACACACACACACACACACACACACACACACACACACACACACACACACCTTTAAATCAGGACTGGGCAAATTGATCTGGGAATGGCAACGCCTAGTACAGAGAGTTGGCAGAAGTTATATTATCCTGTCTCAAATACACACACACACACACCCACACTCACAACTCATCTTATCTCCCTTAAGCAGATGTACATGTTACAATTTTTTCATGTCAATCTCATGCACACCAAAAAAGTAGCAGGTCGCAGTGTGTGTGCGTTTGTGTGTTTGCGTGTACATGTGAGAGAGTAACGTGACTGTTCATCAATCATCTCTGATTTCACAACCCAGCGCCAAAGCCTCTTACACAGACCACAGCACTTAACAAAAAACGTTCATACACCACACACACACACTTTTAATACTGTCTTTTTCCCATCTCCCCGCAATCTCTATTTTATCTTTGTGGCTATGACAGTCTCTCTCTCTCTCTCTCTCTCTCTCTCTCTCTCTCTCTCTCTCTCTCTCTCTCTCTCTCTCTCTCTCTCTCTCTCTCTCTCACACACACACACAATCCCTGCACTTGGTCTGTCATTCATCTTTTTCTTGATTCATCTACAAATGCAGACCAGAATGAAACACATGAAGCGAGGGCAGCCTTTGAGCAGGAGGTTACTTTACATTGTGCGTTTCTATGTGTTTATTTCTCTCTTTGCAGATATGGCAGGCGCTCCAGGCTCTGTAGTTTTCCAACATATAAACTAAGGTTTATACTACAGTGAAATGTGTATATTTTACATATACTCTGCATTTTATATATTTATACTATTGCCCTTTTTGTACTTTTATTAATAATAATAATAATTATAATAATAATACATATACAAAATATACTAGTATTATTAAATCATATACTCAATTAAGTGATCAATAATTAGTTTGAAAATAAACGATGACGAAAAATAATAGTACAGTTTCTGCATGGTAATTTAAAGGTGGGTGACACATCTTTCCAATAGACAATCTTTGCCTGTAACCCTATTGTGTTTACAGGTTAGCGTTAGCCTGCTAGCTAGGGAAACTGTTAGCTTACCTAGTTACAGGAAGTTAAAAGGTTGTCGTTTTTCTTAAATATTTATACTTTCAGAAATATTCTGTATCTACTGCGTCTACATCCATATTCCAGCCAAGAACAACCGAAGAGGAGGAGCATAAACCTAGCTAAGGTAACGGTTAGCTAAAGGTGGCTAAATGTAATTTAAGCTTTGATTCCCTGCTTCATTTAAAACCTTTCCAAGGTTTACATGAGCTAATTCTGATGTTGACGATGGCTCATCACATAGAAAGTTTGCACACGTTAAACTGTAGCTCAAACTAAACTGTTTACCATTTTAATAATGTAGTGTATGAGATGCATTTATGTCAGCAAAGAAATTGAGCTATGTGTGGCAAACAGACGCTAATGTTGTTTGCCTACTGGGCTGAATGTATTTATGTTTACACGGATAGTTTTCCAAGAGATGATGCCAGGATCAAAGGGGTAAATGTGAAAGATGTGTGATCTGGGTGGTGGGGAGGATAAAATTAGGCTCATAAAGGGGGGAGCTGAGTCAGAGACAGATGAGAGGGGCATAACATCAAACGACAAACACACATTTTCACACAATATGCCCTTTATATTGGATCTAAGTCGTAAAATAGCCCTTCTCTGTGAAGATCAGGACAGTGGGTATCAGATCCCGGGCAATAATGAGTCCTCAGAGCTCAGCTTTTGATAGGAAGGGGATGTTTGTTGGGTGAATTTCACTTTACAAAAGAAAGTCAGGCTTTCAGGTGATTTCCGTGAGACTTGATACCTTGATCAATATGTAGTTGCAGACATCAGCAGGCCAGTATGTTAATGTGTGTATCTGTTCAAAGCCTGTGACAGACAAACGATATGAAGCAGACTCATGGCAACATAATGAAGGAAAGCTGAAATATTCCCTCCACCTTTAAATTGATTCATTACTCAAATCAGAAAAGAGAATGTGCAAGCAAAAATGTCCTCTGTAAGTCTTTAGAAATGCTGCACCCAGACCTTGAACACAGGCTCATCCGAGGTTTCTGCTTGTGCTGGGATAGGAATAAATATATACTGCACACAAACGTACGTTGAGGTATTTTATTTCAGTTAATGTGGTGTTTTCATCTTGTATATTTTGTCTAATAAATGGTCCAAATCCCTATTGTGCTCTATTTATAGTGACATAAAGAATATTAAAAATCAGAAAGTCTGCAATTTGTGAAGCAGAGATCAGTGACTGTTTTGCATTTTGGGTTTAAAAATGCCTCAAACAATGAATTTATTTTCAATCTGACAATTTATTTCCGTCTAATCTGCATATTGTTATAATGATCTGTAAATTGTTGATCAAAGCAGTATCGTGGTCTGTTGCCTCGTTTCCCGTTTGAGCAATTTCGTTCCATGTCTACTCTCGTTCCGCTCAGGTGTGGAATGAGCAATGACTAATAGTACAGATAGTGTCACAGCAGGGGGTCCTTGATGTTGCTAAATACAGGGTTTCCCAACAGTAATGATGATGCTAGAGAGCGGACACAAGAAGGCAGACTCATGCAGATACACATAATAACAGGGTTTCACACAGAATGATTTCCTCGGAAACATGAGGGATTTTCCCTTCCTCATCCATCAGCCCGCATCCTCTGTGCTGCATGACTGACTGTTGACTTTGGACAGCTACACACATGTTTTTCCATCTGATAACGCATTTCAAGAAGTAAAAAGGAAAAAAGATAGTTTTCCCTGATAAATATGGATAAGGTGAATGGTTTAACAATTAAAAAAATTACATTTCTAATAGCTGTGTCTGTCATTATATTTCTGCTCTTAGGTAAAAGCTTCTTCTCTGGAGTGAACCCCTACTTTGGATATTCCCATTATATATTGCTCCATTTTCTTTGTCATCGAGTGTTTTTTGTTCACAGATGTCCATGGACAACAGAAAGAGGCCGGCAGGTTCCTCCAACTCTGGGAGCTTTGCTTTCTGGTCCTCCTCATTCCAAAGGCAACCAGCCAGGGTCCTGATTGTTGAAGCACTGCCGCCGTGGTGGTCGGAGACATCTACGGTGCTCTGCGATGCTCTGGATAACTTCTTCTCCCTTGCCTGTAATCTGGATGGACCCTGCAGGATACCGCTACTCAGCCTGTACGCCATCAGCAGGCAGCAGGAATGTCTCCTGCCATTTGTGGTAAGACTGAGTAGAGGAGAACACTCTATCTCCTTCCTATTATTGCTGTCCTTTGCACCCTCTCTCTCGCCCCTCTTCCCTTTGTTGCTTAATGTCACCCACGTTATCGCTCACTTTTATCCCTTTTCTCTCTTCCCGTCCCTCTCTATTTTTAGCAGGTCCGTGGTAACTTGGCCAGGCTGCATTCCTGTGTGGAGGAGCTGAGGTCTATTCCAGGTGAAGGATGCATCAGGGGAGCAGCCAGAGGAGGTGAGCTGCTGCGACAGGCTGTGCTGGACAGTCTGCAGCAGTTTAAACAGTACATCAGACACACCAGTAATGGAAACCAGCCCAGCCACAACACATCTGTGGAGGTGAGTATAGACAGACCTTGTTCATGCACAACAAGAATACATGTCTTTTTGATTTGAACTAAAATCATTGTAAAATTAAGGCTGTCTTTATCCTTCGGAGGCTGCATTAAAATGCGGCTGACATGTTTTCTTTCATCCCTGAGAAACCAATGATCCAACTCATGGATCCTTCCCGGCCCAACTTAGCCCAGGATTCATTGCGCTTCATTGATGAACCATTTTTCAAAGAGATAATGGCGCTGGCACCCTCAAAGGGTTCTTATGGAACAGCCGCATTTCATCTGTTTCATCCGTATCCTCAAGCTTTCAGGAGACGTGCACAAATACGGAGGAAATGAATGCACAGGACATTAAGGATAGACAGAAGTCTCCATCTGTTTCCATATACGTATCTAACGTAGAGCATAAATGAGCCTTAAGTGGATTTGTAGACTAGAAGTACTTCCCTGAAACATCTGTGAGTTTAGCAACCATGATTGATGATGATTATTGCAACAGTTACTGGGGGACGGAACCGTGGATCTCATGATCTCACTGAACCCTCAAGCCTTCCTGAAACAAGTGGAGACATGTTTATCTCAAGAAAAGAAAAACTGTATCTGCCTGCCCTGAATATAGACTTAGATAACCATGACACACAGTACAGTTACCACTTTGTCATCTTAATTGTTTATGAAGTAATTTCCTCTATATATCTGGTTTCTGTCTCCATATGAGGGAACATCTCTCCGGCTGCAGACTAGCTTAGACTGAATACATCTCTTTTGGTATTCAAGCTTCATGCTAATGTATTGGCGTGAAGAGGCTCCATTTGTACTTATATATAGCTCTCTTCAGGCCCAATTAATTGTATTTAGCACATATTGAATTATGAATCCCATTAGCATGTTTTTAAAAGCTTTAACAGTCCATTTTAGTGGCTGAGAACTCTTCACATCTAACCTCACACTGTCCAATTAAGCCCAGCTCATTCAAATGCAGCAAATGAGCTCCCCTCATTTGAGTCTTCTGTCTAGAAAGAGTTGAAAAACTCACACCAGAGACACTTCTCAGTTCATTCCTACAATAATATCCAATCAGCTTTCATTTAAAAGTGGCAAATTGAGTGTTAAATTGTCATATATACAGTCCTGTACAATGAAATTCTTTCTTCGCCTTCCACTCTGAATACTGTGTTTTTTAAGAGTTAAGATAAATATCAAAGTAAGAAAAATATAAAAAATATAAATATGTACAATCAAGCATAACGTACATTCATTATGTGGATCAGATTGTTGACATCAATAAAAGATCATAACAACCACTTAGATGCAGCACATTTCATAAAAATGTCTCACAGCCAGCTTGAGGCCACTTCTCCACTTCCAGGCCCATGAGATGTAAATCGATTTTTGATTCAGCAAATTGCAGTTAAGGGGAAGCAGAATAGTAGCTGCCATCACTGAAAGCGTCTCATTTGTTACAGTATATTTAACTGTTGGGGAGACAGCGAAAAAATGAGCCGCTCACTGGCCGCCTTGTTAAATTTGAACAATGTGTCCTCTGGATACAAGGCTCTGGGGTTGTTGACGAGGATTTCTCAAATCCAGCCAGCTTTATTGGGGAGCTCTGGACAGATGATTACACTAAGAGCCACTGTTTCCGACAGCAGCAGATATGAATAGCACTATTAGAAGGCAGAGAGAGACACTAAGCAGAGACATGGCACTGTGCACGCCTGTCTGTGAGCTGCTGATGAAATTATACAATACACATTTTCATTCATGAACTCATGTCCTCCATGATGATGTGCGTCAGACCGCAGCAACAGATTCTACTTTGAGCAGGAAGCAGAGAAGAGAACGCATCAATAACCACATCATAATCAACATTTACTGCTGCTGTTAATTTCATTCATCAGCTTATCTTTTTTCCACCCAAACTAATTTCATCTGTTTCCTTCCTCAGATATAGCCAGTGCTCATTTACCGATTTTGCTGTTTGCGTTAATGTTCTGCAGAATCATTCGTTATCAGAAAATTTATCAATTAGTAAAAAACATTTACAGTTAATTATCCAGCAGTTTTCCTGTCGTGACTTGTGAGTTAATAATAGCTCAGATACAGAAAACTTTACAATTTCAGATTATTCAGCAAGATGGTATTAAATATCTTTTGTATGTTAGTGTAGATTTGTGTCATTATAACATATGGATAAGCCGATTTTCTGTCAGGGTGGGTTGCTTTGCTTAAACTGAGACAGTAGTTCTGACATAATGTATTTCATTTAGTAACTATAAATTTACTTAAGGGCTGCAAGTTAGATCTACTATGAAACAATTGGACCAAATACCTGTGGGCAGACCTGAAACCTAGCTCCGGGAGTGTCAATTAACCTGGAGCCCCACAGGACGTCACAAGGGTTCGAAATCTAAATGTATGGTTTCAGGACACCTTTTCAGAAAGGTGGAGCAACCAAAAGAGAGAGAGTGTGTTTTCTTCATTTTTGGGGAGTCAGTAAAGACTTGGGGGACACATATTTATATTTAATGTTGCCCGTTTAATGTCTCAACTCTTAACACAGTAAATACAGTGAGACCCAAAGAGTGCTTTGTTGTGGGGATTACTTCGCCTGTACTTCAACATGTAACTTTCATCTTTCATAATGCCAACTGGAACAATTTAAACCCAGCCTTTTGGGGAAAATAGGAGTGGGGAGGAACTGCATTGTGGCCTTATAATAGCCCAATTAAAAGTGCTAGAGGTTGTTAAGTGTGGTTGTTCAAGAACAGCTACTGGCTAAATTGCTGCCAAAATGTCCTGGATGCATACATATAGTACAAGGATGCCACTGTAAACTTTTTTGTTTTCAATTAATTCCGCCTGGGTCCTTTTTATTCCATGTTTTTCAATATCTTCTTACTTTATTCCCAGGTTACTGTGGTGACCAGCCAGCCAGGGCAGGGAATCGTCTGCCAGTGTGAGAAGGGGCTGAGAGACGCCGACCTGGTGTCACTCAAGCGACTTCTGGTCGTGCAAGTCTACAGTGGAGGAGACTGGGGACAGGAAGATCCCTCACCTGGCGTCACGTACACTGAGAGTGAAGGTAGGAGACATGCATACACACTTACACATGACTGGATCACACAAGGAGAATTAGTGCACTTTAATGCAAGGTTGGGACATCAGCACACTCACAGTGCTATCAATGCGTTGGAGGATTAACACACACCGCATACAACTTGAAGGTGTACCATCTATTTCAGACTTTATTCCACATAGCTTATCCTTCATGCTCTATTATGATTGATTGTTTCTTTATTTTTGTGTTACAGAAGTACCTAACCCTCATGTGTTTATAAGACACTAAAAGTAAAAATGCAGTTGTCCATCAACATGTTATGTCAAATCGTTGTAATAAATGAAGGCTCAATTCATAAGTGGTAAGTAAGTAGAGAGATCTGTGAGGACTGGATGGAAATGAAGAGGGGGGGAAAAGAAAAACAAACAAGACAAACATACAGGGAGAAGAGAGATGAGAAAACAGATTAAACAAATCGTTTTGGAAAGAAGGGTGTGGTAAACACAAGCAGAGTAGTTTTTCATTGCAAAACTTTGTATGCACCATCTGGACTGTATTTATACCAGAGTGATATATAGCTTCTGTATCAGTGAAGAAACTGCGGCAACTTAGTGCTTGAGATGTGGGAAATGATGATACTAACGATGCTGAGAGTCTGAGCTCACCTGACACAATTATGTCAGTTATGTAATTCAGCATGTTTACTGCCATAACCCCCCCCCCCCAGCTGTTATTTTTACATCATATCTCAAGTGAAATGTTCCTCTGATTCTGCCAATCTAAAGAAAGAGCAGTGAGTATGCTCTGTAGTGCATGTGTGTATTTTGTAAGCATATGTGTATTGTTTTGTCTGCGGTAGATCTACAGGAATCACTCCGTACATGTCCCTGCAGTAGTGACTAAATCACATATAGTTTAAGTATTTATTATATTAATCAATCAATATGAGTGGTGTTTCTGTCTCTCTCTCTCTCTCTCGCAAGTATTCACATAAATATCTACAAAGAAATGTTTGGAATGGAGCCGTGGAGACACGGCTCTGTAGTAACCGCAGTTGAATGACAGAGAGGTTGACGCCCTTTTAGCTTCTGTGATGCCAGTGGGACTAGACCACTGCAGTCCTCCACAGTGTTCTTCCCTCAAGTGTTTACAGCAAGAGTATTTGAAACATGATCATATGACAGTGGTGTCACCGCTCGTGGTTCGACTACACCAGTGATGTCCCACATGAAACTGTTTTATTAAAAGTTCTTTCGACAGTGGAGAAAACATAAGTGTTGCTACCATAACATCTCCATATACAGTATTATGAGTTATAGTGTTTCGTGGCTTAAAGCCCAGATCCTCTGGAGAAATGATGGATGTTTGTTTATCGTAAAGACAAAATGTTGCAGGTGAGAAAACATTCTAAATATTTCTTCTTAATTATTCTGTGATATTTCACTCTTAGGCATTATTAACAGTAAAGCCTCAAACATTTTGGATGTGTGCCTGGGTAGAATTGGCCAGCATAGAAAAAGGAATGGGGTCAGAGCTGCATCCAAGAGCTACACTGACCTCAGAGTTTATCTGGCTGAAAAACTAAAGCAGGCTTAAATCAAAGATAAGAAGTTTAACCGTCTAGCACTGGATGTTCAAAAGTAGTTTACGCACAGCTACCTACATGTAAACCCAGGAGTGAAAGTTCAACAGCGTGTTTCCTGTGTTGAAAACAAGAGTTTGAACACCTGCCAGTGGAGTGAAAACCACAAGGGAGGGTGCAGAGACTTTCAGAAATGATGGTGTACAGTTTGACTTTTTGAATGCAGAGAATGGAAGAATGACCCACTGTGCAATTTGTAAAGCAATTTTGGATTGTAACTAATATATCACACATAGTTCACAAAATTCGGGAAGCAGTGTAGATTCTGGGAATCTGGACGCGTTGTGGAATCTTAATCGTGTCCGTGTGTGTGTAAGAGGCTGGGTGGGAATGTTCGGTGGGAGGGAGACAACGCAGCAAATATGTCTTATTTAACACCAGACTATTTATTCTAGCTGTGTGTGTATGTGTGTGTGTGTGTGTGTCTCAGTCAGTCCTTGGAGTGCAGTATATTAAAGGAAGTGGGTGGGGTGTCCATTTTTTATAGAAATTGGAGCAAAAGTCATAACTGATCTTTTTGCATTTGGCATTTTATAGTGCAGTGGGCTTTGGGTTTGTGTGTGTGCTCTCGTGTTGCTCTTGTATGTCTATCTTTGTGAGGATTGCAGACATTATTGCAAAGTGTGGATATTTTGGTTGGTTCTCAATTCTGCAAAGTGATTGTTCAGGGTTTGATTTTAGTGGAAAAACTAGGTTTAGGATGAAGATGAGGACAAAGGTGTGAGGTTCAGCAGTTGTGTTGGTTAAGGTTAAAGGTGACGAATAACTAGTGTCAATGAGCGCCCTCACAACAAGTATAAAAGTACAAATGTATTTGTACAGTTGAGCACCAGGGAGGAAATCCAGAAATGGGTCACAGAGCAAGAGCGATGGTGAGGAACAGAGTGAGACCGAGATGGAGATGATTTTGGCACCAGTGGTTTTGGTTTTTCTCCTCACATGGCTTAACAGACAAGTCAATCTAAATGCAGCAGGCCCTCAGGGATAGCATCTGATTAAAACGAGTTATTTCTATTGTTTGAGTGATGAGAGAGAAATGTAATTGTTTTGTTTCCTTAGCACATATTGAAACATATCAACAAGAGTAGCATTATTATTTTTTTTAATCCTTGTTTTTCTCAACATTTCAGTATTTATGACTAGTATTGCTGCTTGTTTGGTTGTTTCTGCCACATGGTAGACACATCATAAGAGTCAGACAGAAAATAACTGTTGCAGACGAAACACAAGATGGAAGGGGTTCCTTTCTTTGCATCGGACATTTGCCAGGAGATGATTCTTATTAATAGAAAGATCAGAGGAGCTTTACTTTTATTATTTCCCATGCAGTTGGTCAGAGAAATTAGTATTTCAACATTTTGGAAAAAATTACGAGATAGTCAAAATGAGATGCTTAGCTGATCAGTCAAAACAAGGTTGTTCCAGAGGGGGAAGTACAGATTTTGCAGGATTGATGAAGTTTTGTTGTCTCTGCTGACCCTTTAGCATGTCCCATAGCAGCAGTCACATTATCTCTGTTGGGTTTACAGTTATCCCTATCTAAATCCCAAAGTAGAGGAATGAAAGGACAGAGGCAGAGGAGAGATGAATCAGAGCATGAGACAGAAAGATACAGACAAATACACAAATATCTTGACAAAGGGAGGGAAACAAAAAGTGCGACATTCGGACATAACAGTGACAGAAAGGATATTGATAACAGTATCAGTAGACAGACGCCCTCTGGCCCTTTGCCAGACTGAGGACAAGGAGAGTGGGTGACGTCACCTGTGGTTGATGTATAGTGCTGCCATTAACCCAAATGGCCTTTCAGTTGCCAGACTGAACGTGTCTCTCTTCCCTCATCATCACGTCACTGTCTTATTTGCCTCCTTATTCTCACAGATTGGAAGTGAAGGGAAGGTTAAGGTTGAACCTTGTGGGGGCCTGAAACCAATTATTCAAATGAATCAGTCTAATAAGATTTAAGATACATTTGGAGATGCTGGGGATTGAACTGACAGACATTCATCCAGGAGTCAACCCAAACAGATGACATAGCGTTCAGTGCATAAAAGTCACTGCCCACAGAATACCTTTATTACAAAAGTTAAAATGATAATTGCTCCATTTCTCTCTAGAAAAGATTTCTTCTTTGCTAGTTTAGCTCTGAGGTCAATTTCATTTCCTGATGTATATACAAGTCAGGGTTCCATCAAGAGGTTCACAGTTTGGCTACAGTGAGTCAGAGAAATGCATAAATTGGAGATGCTGGGGATTGAACCCAGGACCTCATACATGCAAAGCACGCGCTCTACCACTGAGCTACATCCCCTTCTATAGCAAATGAACAATAGCCCAAGTCCAGATGTTCACATCACACCTAACTTTCAGAGGTCTGTACATAGAATCACCTTGATTACAAAAAATAATATTTTTAATTTGACTCCACCTTTTCTCTCCAAATGTGTTTATTGTCACAAATTTCTGTTTCTATGCTAGTTTATCTCAAAAGGGAAACATAATTCTCACACTCACTCCTTCAGTGAGGTTAGCATTAGTTCTACTAGAGTGAGTATGCAAGTTTGGAGATGCTGGGGATTGATCCCAGGACCTCATACATGCGAAGCATGCGCTCTACCACTGAGCTACATCCCCTTCCACAATTCCAGAATATTATCCCAGCTTCACACGTGTACAGCACGCCTAACAAATACAAATGATTGAAGTTTCCGAGGTTTGACTGTACAAAGAATCACCTTGATTAAAAAAATGTTTTCTAAATGCATGAAGTTATTCTCACATGTTTCTGATTCTTCGCTAGTTTAGCTATGAGGGAAAAATAATTCTCACAGACCAATTTGAGGAAGTTAGCTACTAGAGTCAGTCAGAGATGCTACAGCCCCCTCGATTACGCCAGAATATTATCCCAATTTTATACGTTCACAGCACACCTAACTCATAAAGATGATTAAGCTCTGTACAAAGAATCACCTTGATTATAAAAAATAATATTTTTAATTTGACTCCACCTTTTCTCTACAAATGCATGAGCTTATTGTCACAAGTTTCTGTGCTAGTTTAGCTCAAAGGGGAAACATAATTTTCACAGACTCACTCCATTGCTCCTTCAGGAGGTTAGCATTAGTTCTACTAGAGTGAGTATGCAAGCTTGGAGATGCTGGGGATTGATCCCAGGACCTCATACATGCGAAGCATTCGCTCTACCACTGAGCTACATCCCCATTGATAAGGCCAGAATATTATCCCAATTTTAGACGTTCACAGCACACCTAACTCATACAGATGATTACACTTTTGGAGGTTTGACTCTACAAAATATAATAAGAGAATATTTTTTATTCTCACACATTTCTGCTTCTTCGCGTTTAGCTCTGAGGGAAACATAATTCTCACAGACTCACTTCATTACTCCTTCAGGAGGTTAGAGTTAGCTCTAAAAATGCCATTTAAACTCAAACTCAAAACATAAACTTGCATATTTTGACTGGCAAAAAACTACAATGTTTGATCAATCACTGTCATCCATTATTTTATGTCAGTAATTACTATCTTATAATAGGCTTTATGTTTCAGTAATGTATATCTTTATCAATTATATGTATTATATATTCATCATATGGTTAATAACTTAAAAACTTTGCAGTTAACCACTATTATGTGTTGCACAGACATTACTAGTTGAGCTGCCTCCTAGGAGCACCTAGTATGTTGCTGATGTATCAAAACATTTCAAACAATCTTACAGCTTAGTGTTGGTTCAAACATTGTGACACATAGATACTAGACACTGGTGCTGGGGATCTGCCAGCTGAAAGTAAGGAACCGGGAATGTGATGGATGGCTTGGATCCATCTGACATTCTACAGGCCAAAAGGAAGTTCCTGCCAGTCTTAGCAGTAATACTTTCCTCCTTCCAGACTGGAGAAATATGAATATGTCCAGCTCGCTGAGCCTCTCCATCTGCTGCTGCTGCTGTGTGTTTGTGACGTGAATTAACTACAAAGAGACAGAGCCTGTATCTCTGGGTCCATATTGAGGTTATGGTGTGCATGTGCCTGTGCAATCTGTTGCACAAAGGAAAGCTCATTCATCAGCGTCCAATCATGCTTCATTTCCAAATCATTATTTAAAGTTTTACCCTGAGTGAATTTTTCTAAGCATCCATCACAAACATTTGGTGTCACACAGACTATGTAAACATATTGAATTAAAAATATGACTGTGGCCAAATCGTTTCACACAAGTGCATTAACGGTAAACATGAACGTGAAAGTGACAACACAAATACAGTAAAGGTGCTTGGATTGAATAATCAGTTTCAATTGAAGAAACCTCTCTTTTGGTTTTATTACATGTTATCTTTCCATCGCGTACACACCCACACGATGACTTTGATGACCCCCCACTGAGACAAACAAGCTATGCACACGCAGACACACACAGACAGTAGTACTCTATCACTGATAGCTGGAGCAGCTGGCATGACTGATCACTTCTGTCTGGCTGTCTCTTATGAACACCTGGGCCTTGTCGTTTCTCTGAGCCTGTTTAATCCCAAACAATATGACAATGAGCAGGAAGAGATTTTCATCTCCAACCAAAGAGGTTCCCAGGTGTCTGATCAATCCTTCTCTACTACATCTACCTCTATGTTGTTTGTTTTTTGGGGTAATAATGTGGTTGAAATATTGTTTGCCTACTTACGTACCAACCTTATCCATAGGCTGTTTATTAAGATGGATGACATGACATCTTCCCAAAAATGGTTAGTACAGTACAAATCAAATACATTTTCTTCTGTCATTTTAAGTAGTTCTTATTACACATGTCTTTTTGGCGTAATTCCTGGCTAGTGAGAGGAAGTGGAGACACATCCTCCATCTGTATATGCTGTATATGACCTTATTCTGTGACCCATATAGATATAGATTTCAATCAATCATTCAATATTTAGATTAAACAGCTTAAGTATACATACAATGTAAGACTTTGTTACCTGTGGTTGTCTCTCTCCAAAGCTTCTGAAATAGATTCAGCTTCAGTGTCCCATAGTAAAAATTATTACAATTACAACTTCAAAGTGCCATCATGCAATATTATGGTGGCAGTGTTGTATTTGCTAGTAGTAGTATCACTTGTGACTGTGGTTTGATCTTTGCTTTGTCACAGTAGATCTAAAGCCTCAGTGCTGATCATAGCAGGTGTTTCCATTTGTACTCTCAAACAATTTAAAGAGGACAATTATTAAAAGAGATGGAGATGCTGGGGATTGAACCCAGGACCTCATACATGCAAAGCATGCGCTCTACCACTGAGCTACATCCCCTTCACTTCTTAAAAACTGTGTCTAGTCTTCTACAATAACATTTTAAACTGGCCTAAATACACTGAACTGTAAACTATACAAATCAAAGAGAAAAGTGGCCATGATCTGACTTTATGAAGACAATGACGTGGCTCTCAGACCTTCATCATGCCTTTCCCCCCATATTATTCATCCTGATTAAGGCTTGAGGATGACATTTCATGTTCGTAAGGTTCGTTCAAGTGATGGACAGTGTATGGGATTCTTTGGTCTTCTTCTCAAGTTAAGAGATTTTGAATATATGCGCATGTCACTTACGATGTAAAAGACCTAAAGAGTGAAGTGTCACAAGCTTCTATCCTGTTTTCTTTGACATTGTTTTAGAATCTCCCACAGCCACCCCTACTATTATTCTTGTTTTTATTTTCTGCTATTTTAAATCTTTATTCACATAGCTGTGCTTGTGTATTTGTGTTTCTTCTTTTGTCAGAATTATATAATAAGGTGCACTGTTCTATATGTGGCGCATGCTTCTCAAAAATCCCTTCCTTATCATCGCATATATATCCCAAATTCTTCACATCACTTCTCAGCTTTGTTGAGGTGTTTATTTTATTTGAATACCTAGTTTGCAAATGTCTCTCAAAGTGACAATGCAGTTGATCCCTCCACATATATTTAGGCCCTAAATCCTACTTTCAAGTGACAGTGTTTATTCTGCTTGTGATATTTCTTTTGGCGGTTGTGTATTATTCCTACATTGATTTATTCTCCATCCATCCACCCATCTGTCTCACATCAATAAGCTCCTGCATTGCTTCGGTTTAGCTCTGAGCTCGGAGGTAAACATTTTCTCACACACACAGTCAGCCCAGGAGACCTTATTTGTGAGCACTGAACCACATTCTTTTATGTATCTTTCTCACAAAGTTATTTTATTTCCATCAGTCAGTAAATACTGAAGACACCTCAGTGCATAACAAAGTTTGGAGATGCTGGAGATTAATCTCAGGACAAGGAGAGTGGGTGAGGTCACCTGCAGCTGATATAGTGTTCACATTGACCTAAATGGCCTTTTGGTTGCCAGAGTGTGTCTCTCTTCCTTATTAATCAGTGAAATCTGGCCTGATCGGTGCTGTAATTTGGCTCCAGGAGAGTGTCTCTCCAAAGGGTGAGACAAACCTTCAATCAGACACAGTTGCAAAGATGCAAAGGAAAATCTTTAATAATAATCCAGTAATCGTGATTTCAGTCTTTGTAAATGTTTAAGACAAAGGTTAATTCTATAAAAATTGAATGGTATTAGTTGGAGATGCTGGATGCTGTGTGCTTCACAATACATGTGAAGCACACACTCACACTGAGCTACATCCCATAGAGTTAATCATAATATTATACCGATTGTAGATGTTCAGCCCACACACCTATACAGCTGAAATATCTTTTAGCGGTTGCCATAATGAGGTCAGACTATGATCATAACAAATCACCTTGAGTGTAAAAAGTCATATTTTATATCATTATACTCTCTCTCTGTCTACACTAAGTCAGCCTCAAACATCTTTCTTTCTCTGCTTATTTCATCTCTGAGGTAAAGATAATTTCCTCACACACACAAACATATTGTATGTGTGAGGTTTAGTTCTAATCAGTGTGAGCATGGGTGGATAGAACATTCACTTACTGTTGCAAGCTTGTGGACTCTAAGGTCACTCTGTGTCCAAGCACTTGGTTAGTGTTACTTCATTTTGTCCACAGTTCCACTACTAGTGAGTGAGCGAGCAAAGTGTAAGAAGTGGAGATGCTGGGGATTGAACCCAGGACCTCATACATGCGAAGCATGCACTCTACCACTGAGCTACATCCCCTTCTGTCACCTGCTAAAATACTTCAAGATTAAACTATCAGAAGGATATCTCATCTTTGATAAAGTGCTGTAGGATTCTGCAAATCAGTAAATGCAGTAATTGCCAATTTAATTTAAACTCAAAACTAAAACTTTCTCCTGGACTGGCCAAAAAACTACATTGTCAGACATATTGTTTCAAATCACACAAAAGTACTTTTATGAATGTAATAGAGGATGAGGATGATGCTCACAAAACTGTTATCCCGTTCATTAGTATATTGTGAATGAATGTGTTGGTAATGTAACATAACAAATGTTTAAACTTCATAAAATCCCTTTACTGGTTTAACAAATTAGCAAATTGCTGCAATTTTTGTTTTGTATCTGGGATCTCTGAGCTACAGGTAGACGAAGACTGACTCATGGGTTGGACTGAGATTTCATCAGTGATTCAGTGATATGTCATTTCATGTGCATATGTCTGTTTTTGCAGGTTGGGATCTGAGTAAAAACATGTCACAGACGAGTGACTCAACAGTTTTTTCTTTTTGCACCTTTTCTCCCCTGTGCGTGTGTGGAGGGGTTGAAGTGTGTGTGTGTGTGTGTGGGGGGGGGGGGGGGGGGGGGTAATCATACCCGGCTTCACAGGAGCTGCTGCGCTCCATCAAAGCAGAACGGAGAGATGAGAGGTCTTTCTCTCCTTTCCATCTCTTCTCTCTGCACTTCTTTAATTACTCCTTTTCTTTCTCCTCTGCCTCACTCTTCCTCTTTTCCTATGTCTTTGCTCATTTTTTTTTCTCTGACTCTCTCTCGCTCTCTGCTCTCTCGCTCTCGCTCCTCCCTGGTATTTTGCAGGATTCCAGTGAAGTATCCCATTTCCTCTCTGCTTTTATCTCACTGTATCTCTTTTGCATTATCATAGATATATGATGTATTAACCTAGATTTATTCTCTTCTTCTGCCCTAATCACTTTGGGTTTTTCTAGAAGTGGGTCTGCTTACATTAAAACCAGGCTCTGTGAATGGAGGGCTGCAAAGAAATTTGTGTCTGTTTTTGTAGCCAAACTCTCAAAAACATGCACTTTAAACATGGAATTAAGTATTATGTTTAATAGCCTTAAACAGGGTTGTGGTATATCAGCATGTAAATGATACAAAGATGAAGTAAACATGACTAAACAATACCTTCTGTGTACACTGAAGGACGCCTGTTTTCACAATAGATCATGTCACAACTGAATATCTACATGTTGCCAAGACTGTGGGTGTTCTGCATTGTGTAATCATATTAACCGTTACACTGCCTGCGGTGTGTACTGTGTATCATCTGTGACTGCCACCCTGAAAACATAACGCTCTTTTTCTTTCCACGTTGTCATTCTCCTCATTTGCCTCCTCCGGAACACTTAAGCCATTCCCACACCCCACACGGCCACAGGATCAGCAAGCATCTCACAAAAAAACGTTTTTGAATCGCAGGAATAATGACTCTCAAAATGTTTCGCCCCTTGAGAGGAGGATTATAATCCACTGGCCTACAGCCCAGAATTTTAAAAGGGTAAACCAAGTCTTCATCCCGAAGGCTTAGAATGAGACTCGTTTCACGTACTGCATTACAATAATAATGTGAAGCTTCCGTCGCTCCCCAGAGGCATCTTCTCGACTCAGTTGTCATCCTCTTTAGAAAGATTTAAGACGAACAGAGCAAAGACCGTGCAGCTTTTTTAAAGAGCAAATGCTTGCAAATGTGGTTGTATTAATTGTGGTCATCTGGACGGTGAAGGGTACTGTAGTGTAAATACAACTTACTTGACCCAAACTGAGACAAAAGCCTTAAACTGCTCAGCCTTAAAAAAGGATTTATACACTTTATACACCCGGGTCTCCAAATAGCATTTCAATGAGGACCGACTTACAGAGAAACAAATGAGTCAGGATAGAATTTTATTTATTGTGAACTGCAGAAATAGACTTTGGTGCTTAGACCCTGGCAGGAAGTAGAACACGATGGAAGCAGTCCAATGAATTAAGTGCTTAAGATATAAAGGAGACTTTCTGTAGGGGGCTAGATGCTGGTGGTGATGTTGGTATTTGTGATTTGCTCAGTGCATCGGTCGTGTGCAGCTAACTCCAGTGTGAACTCAATTCCCATAGGATGCTAATAAACACCATTCCTACATTTTTGTGTAATTAGTTCTGTGTAAAAACTATTTTCCACTCTCCACCAGACTTTTCCTCCTCAGCTACGATTTCAACCACACACCTGCAGCTGCTCAACACGGGGTCACCCTCTCCCACTCAGTCTCTTCCTCTGTCTCTTAAAGCCAGTTGATTTTCCGTCACAGTCAGCTAGTTCAGTTTGGCGTGTGGTTATAGTAAACGTTGTTAGGAGGAAACCCCACCCAGACCTGCAGACACACACAACCACAGTTGCTTCAAAACGTTCACACAGAGAGGAGGAACACTGCACACACACACACACACACACACACACACACACACACACACACACACACACACACACACACACAGGGACACGGATGAGGACGGTGAGACAATATTTGCTCTCTGTGTCCTTCTTTTATTTGTGAATAAATGTAGATGCATGAAAATGAGGAGTGCTTGTTTTTCCATATTGCTACCCACACGCTGTGCCAAGGTCGGGCTGTTCACACCTCTGTGTGACGTTAGCAGGGCAGCAGGTGATCGGACAGATGGAGACTGGCATCACTCTTCACACCAGGATATAAGCTATTAGTCCCACACGGTATTTTCCTGCTTCGTGAGCACGACCTTACCAGTCTGTAACCCTGCATTTCATCTTATTAGTCTATGAGTCTTCTCCATGCAAATCTAATACATCTGTAACAGGGTGGGGTCTCATACCTTTTCCTGTGGTTGCATCTTGCAGGAAGAGAGGTTTCGTGATCCCTGCTTGCAGGTTTTTCGTTATCGTCCTGTTAGGAACAACAGATGGTTGGTGAAGAGAAAAGCAAGGGGGGTGGACAGAGAAAGAAGTAAAAGAAAACCTTGAAACTCCTCTGAGTAGTTCACAGCTATTAAACACCCCTGCCTACCTGCCTGTGTCTGCTGCCATATCAATCATACCCCTCTTCCACCTTCATCACCTCTCTCTCCAAAGTTGGAGGTTGAAAATTGTATCTGAAATTGCAGGAAGGCCCAGAGGTCAAATAGCAGAATCTGAGCATGGCATTGTAGCAGTCTCCTCGATCATAGAATCGTAAGGGGAATTGCACAAAATGTCTGTGGACCAATATGATCAGCCGTTCACTGGGTGCCCTCTCTGCTGTGGGCCTGCTTTGCCCACCCTGTTGCAATACCCCTGAACACACTCACTACATATTAACAGTATAAAACTGTGTTAAATTATTATTGTTTTTTTTGCTTTTACTACAAAAAGAAACAAGCTGCCACATTTGTTTTATCAGCACTACAGTAATTAAACTCAACCTCCCAATTTATAATTTGAATTTGCCTCAGGTTTTCTCTCACATCTTGGGTTTTAAGGTGCTTATGTAAAACATGGCCGTTCTTCTGAGAGGTCTGTTATTTACAATCACGTTTGCAGTCACAACCCTGCTCTCATCTCTTCTTTAATCTCTCTTTTATCAGTCAGCTCTGCCACCGGTTTTCTTTCTACTTGTCTTTTACTAAAGGGGCATTTCCACACCAAAAGGTCTGGGCCAAGGTCTTTTATATTGTAAACATTTGATCTGGTTAGGTTTGGTTTCACATCACACTGTTGGGAGCACACTAATGTCTTTTGTATGACATACGTCCTGTTGTCATCAACTCTATATACGTGGGCTGCATCTAACTACAAAAGTGTGTGAGAGTCACTATGAGAGTGAACTATTGTTGAATCCTTGAAAGTAGATTTTTGGGATTGCATCATTGCAACTGTGATAAACTGTTGCCATTGACATAAAGTATATATCCTTCCGATGTCTTCTCGTCTTTTCCTCCTCTGTAACCCTCTCTTCTCCTCTGAACCTCCTTGAGCACAGTCTGCAGAGCTCCTCTCATCTTCTGTCCTGTTTCAAGTGCTTCAAAAGGAGTCATTCAGCTGCCACCCTCTCTGAGCCTCCGTGTCCGTCTCCATATGTCATCCACCCCTGTTTCCACATTCTACTTGAAAACAAGCAGTTGATCTCCTGCTGTCGCTTTGCTCTCTATCCGCTGGCCATGCTCATTATAATATGATTTATGTGAATTAACGTGGCGGCAGCTCCTCTTCCCCAACATCACAGGTATCATTTTTTTTTAATTGTCACAACAGATTTGTGGTAGTCTATGGAAACATCGAATAAGCGCCACAAATTGAAGGCAGGAACATGGAGGAATTTGTTGATGAATATTCTTTCTCCGTTTTCCATCCACTCTCATTTTGCACACGTACAGAATTAAGTCGGATGCCATTGAAGATGCCCCCTTTTTTGACCTTCTCGTAACCATTTGTCACTCCTCTATTTCTGCCCTCTCTTTCTGTTCGTCCTCCATAGTAATGACAGCCAGATCTGTGTGGTCGTCCTCTTGTCCTTTTCAAAAGTGTCCGTCTGCTTTGATTGTCTCCATGATCGCACGCCCCTAACACAAGTGACTGCAAGGCAATTAGGTCACACAGCCGCTGGTGTGATGAGTGCCTGTGTTTCAGACCAGATGATCAATGTCCTATTTGTCCCAGTCCAAAACTACATCAATGAGCTATTCATCATTATTGCTCACACAGACAAGGACAGAGTGCGTGTCGACAGTGTCGCTCTCTGTAAGTGAGATATGGATGTCAGAGGGGAATTCCACATGCAGACGGTCATCTCTGCAAATTTCATGTTTATGCAGACTCTGTGAAGTTTGTCCCAGGGCCATGCATTAGGTTGATATCACAGTATTGCCTCATCTGTGTATTCAATTGACACATCAGTGCCATGTAGCAGAATTGTTGTTTGTGTTACATAAGCGGAGTTAGTTGGTTAATGGGAGTCATTTTTTGATAATATATTTGTCAGACATAGGGTTTATGCATATGAAAAATTAGCATATACCCGCTATCTTGGTGCAAAAGAGGTATTAAAGGATGATTCCAGTTTATCTATAACTGGGGTCTTGTTTTTGTAGCAACAAATTAGTTCAACACCACCATAATCAGTAGAACTGATTGAAACCTCCAGAAATATAATCCAAGTTGTAATAAACTGGAATTGCATTTAAATGAGGGATATCAAAGTCTGGAATCTCCCACTGTTTTGAAGTCACTGTGAAAGAAGCTCATTTACTTTCAGATTTAATGCAGTTGTTTGTTTTTTGTCATCTGACCTCATTAGAAATGTTATGTAAGTAAAATGAATGAAAAATGCATATTGTATACATTAAATAATAATGTTCTTAGAAATAGATGAATATGCTTTAAAAAAGAACAGAACTTGAACTTGATCATAACTCAACAAATGAACTAACACAGAACAAAGAGCTCCAAGCTATTGACAAACTTCAAAGTAGTTCTCCATTAGTGGGATCTTTCCAGAATTAGGCAATGTAATGGTCAGAGGCTTTTCCACCATTACACAGCACTGTTTCCATTATCTGCATCTGGTCGAGCTGATCCATATCGAAATGAATGAGTGAACACAGGATGGTAGTGCTCCATTTCCTGTTTTAGTCATGCATTAGCTAACAGTGTCACTGGTTTCCCCAGCCAAGCTAATGTTACACTGGTCGATGGACATGAGGATGATGCACTTGTCCTAATGCAAGTAAAAGGAAATATTACTGGGTGTGGTCGTGCAGGGTCGGTCAGAGAGAGTGGAGGCTCAGAAAAATAAATAACAGAGATGGACATTAAGAGAAAGACCAGAGAGCAGGATGGATTTGTATCTGTCCAGTGTAATCTGTACATATTTATATTATCTACTTACAAAGCAAAGAGGGTCTTAGCGATCAGAGAAACAAACAAACAGATCCCTTGATATCTTGTCGGCAGTTGTAGCTAATTACGTTGGTTTCCCCCAAAGACTGTATATAAAGATGGATGATGTATCTCAACTTGCTCCGACTTGCTCCTTGTTTATGACCTATAATGCAGTAAGCCCCCAGGGGGCGATCAAGACGCTTGTCCATCTTTATATACAGTCCTTGGTTCCCCTCTTGTATTTCTGTCATTTCTTCAAAACTTATTAAAGTTTTAGACACAACTTAGTTATCTTGTTCCAATTCGTTATTATCTTGTGGCAATGAATTTAGGTTTTTTCCCAAATGTCACCAGGGGGCTCTGTAATTTGAATGCAAACCATGTGAATTGTTCAAAATGAACAGCCCTACCCTCCTGACAAAGCTGTTAACTAACCCACCTCCTCTGAACGCCATCACATCAGTCATTTATTTAACAAAAAGAACACATGCCTCTCCAGGGAAATTATAGCTCAAGTGAAGTCATTACATTTTCCTCTAATCAAATAGTGTTTCAAGGGTATTTGTGTGTGTGTGGAGGTGAATCATGAGTATTTTTGCCCTTTGGCAAATCTCAACAGTACTGCAGCACCACTAGGGTTTCAAATTAAAGCAAAAATATTGACATGATTGTGTCTCAACTGTGCATCAACATATGGAAACGTACGAGTAATTTGGATGGGAAAAGATTTCAGGTCATAAGAAGAGAGATGCCAATGTAAAATTAAGCGGGCAAGACATTAGCAGCTATTCTCTATATGACTGTATGTGTGGTACCAGAAATGTAATGACTCAGTTCCTGCAGTTAAAATCCGTTTCAACAGATGCAATGTAGAAGCTACAGTTGGTCCCCAAAGCCACAAGTGAGTTGTCCTTCTTGTTGCAAAGCTTCTCTTTTATCTGATGACTTGATATTAGAATTGAAAGTTGAAGGTTTTACGCTCCGAAATAAATGCATACCTCCTGTTATGAAACCACATTTAAATTACGGTAAATAGATCCAGAAATCAAACTCGTTCAAACGAATTGCTTTCGTTTGAACCAGCTTGGTAGGACTGCTTTTGGTGTCTTTGCACCTTCTGTCTGGAACTCGTTAAGTGTCTTTTCACATCAAAATCCATGAAATACTCTCTGAGAAGTAAAGGAAAATGTTAAAGAAAGAAAGAAAGCAAACTGATCCGAATCCGCACCAAACTTTATTGGGTAATGTGTCATCCTTCCACAAAATTTCACAGTGATCCAGTAGTTTTTGCGTCATCTTGATAAATAACAAACAAGCAAGCAAAGTGCCAGTGAAAACATAACTCCATGGCTCCTTAAGTTAGCAATTAATCTAAAAGCTAATATCGTCAAAAATGTTGAGAATAAAGCCGAAATAAATACATTTTGCATTTTGATGATAAAGTCGAAATGCAGAGGATAAAGTCAACTCCTCTGGTCCATCAGATCCAGTTCGAGCAGCTGCCAGTGTTCCATCTTGCCACGCTCGTGTGGTTTCTCCTCCTGAACAGACAGTTTTCAGCACAATCTCCTCACACTCTGAATACTAATTACCACTCAGCCTTAATGCACTAAAAGAGAAAGAATTTTCTTGTTACTAAATCTGATTTTGAAGAACAATTTCGCCAAATCACCTACACAAGGCCTTTTGTTGAAGCAGTCATATGGGTTTACATTAGTTTGATGACTATAATCCTGAAATTTCAACTTTTATTCTCAACATTTCCACTTATTCTCAAAGTTCTTCTCCAAAATTCGTCCTAAAAAGACATCTTCCACATCTGGCAGTAGTTGAACAGCCATTCACATATATTCATGTGTGTTCACTGAGATATTTAACCTGTAATCCTCATGTGTGACTCCACCATGAGCTTATGTCATAGTAAATTTACAACACTCGCACCACACACACTTAATGAGATTCCACTGTGCTTCCTTACCTCAGCATTGGTGTCACACTTTATCTTCTCTTGTACACACATGCACACACACACACACACACACACACACACACACACACACACACACACACACACACACACACACACACACACACGCAGGACATGTTAATGAGATTCAGGCGAGCTGTTAAACTTTTAGATGAGAGGACTGAGTTACATGGTCTGTCTCATAATTTAATAGATTCTTAATCTTCCAACACAGACAGGGCACATAGAACAGTAACAGCTGGGAAGTGGGGGATGATAAAGCTTAATTGATTTTTTTTGTGTATATCTTGTGTACCTACAGTAAACACACACTTCATGAACTCAGCAAAGATCGAGAGGGAGGGACGGGAGGATTTAGCAAGGTAAACAAATCCTTCATGAACGCAGATAAGGCTGCTGGGGGGAGACGGACAGCATCATTACCTCAGGTTCCTGTCAGGGTTAACTGCTCTCACCTATATCCCACTTGGCTGGTAACATATTTCTCTGTGGAATATATAGATATTCACAGTCACACACACACTCATGACTGTCTGGGTGGTTTTATGCTGCTGTGAGAAGCTTTCTTTCCTTTTTTTCTGGAAGTGTTTATCTCTTACAAACACACACACACACTTCTTTCTTAAGGAGGACTTAAATTGGCATAATACATAGCTTCAATTGAAACTAAATGCCTAATCCAAATCTAAATTTAAAAGCAAATACGTACACACACATACACAGATAGGACTTTGAATTGCCTACTCTTCATCCCCATGTCTGCTAGTCCTGACAAGGTCAGTGTTTATGCTGGAAAATGTGTACAAACACACACACACACACACACACACACACACACACACACACACACACACACACACACACACTGTTTACTAATTACAAGTAGATCTCATCTTATTTATCCCTTCTCCTCTGAGCTCTCCCTCCTATCTGTAATTTATACCTTCTTTCCCTCTTTACTCTAACAACTTCCATAATTCCTCCCTCCCTCCCTCTATCACTCGCTCTGTTTCCTGCTTTCTCCATTCCTATTCCCCAGACAGACATTATTGGAGCGAGTGGGTATCGATTTGCCACAACCCTTTTTCCTCTATCTCTGACCATCTCCAGTAGTTTTCTCTAGCTTTCCCATCACCATTTCCAGAACACATCCTCCCTCTTACTCTTTCAACCGTACATTCTGCCCCTTTGGTTTAGTATGGATTTTATCCTCCTTGTTCTAGATCCACTAGTTTTCTCTGCAGTCATTTTGCATTTTCCTGCAGGATCATAACTGTGCTGATGCCAGTATACAGAAGAATACATGTCTTATTATAGTTCTGATCCTAAGAATCAAAGAATTCCCAATAGTTCTTTAATCCACTGACTTTTTGACACATTAAAGGGGAAATTGTAAAGCAAAAGTGCCATTACTTCCCTCTTTGTTACCCTCTTAATCTACTGTCTCTCTCTCTCAGCCTTCATCCTTCATCCTTCATCCTTCGCAAGGATCAGACCATAAAACATCCTTCAGCAAACATAATTCTTTCCCCTCAGATCAAGTTCTTATTTCCAGATGAAGCACTTTTTGAATAACTTTTGCCTGGAATCAAAAACTTCAGTTCTGCATCTCCCTCTGACAATGAAAAGAAGCATTGACATGTTTTATTGTAGGAATTTAGAGTTTTTTCTAGTTTCTGACTGGGAAATTTGAGATATTCTTCCATTCCATTATCCCCCCTTTCTCTCTGCCTCTCCCCCGTCTGTACCTCCCCTCACTCGCTACAGTGCCTCCTGCTAATCTCCTCTCCCTTTGGTCCCATTAGTTATCTCCTGATGGGTCATTAACTATTAAACACCAGATAGAGGGAAAAGGAGGAGAGGGCTGCTCAGTAAGGTTTGTGTCTCGTTTGCAATAATAAATGGACACAGAGGGAGAGCAGGAGAGGAGGTGGGTGGGGCAGGTCCATATAGGGTCGTTATCTGTTTGCAATGATTAGTGGAAATCAGTAGGAAAATGAGGAGGAGAGCAGGAACAGTTCAGTCTGTCCTCTGAGATAACGCAAAGAAAAGACAATGGAGATATACATCGATTTACAAAAACAAACAAAAGCAGAGCAATTATCAGGCTGCGTCTTGTGTCTTCATCCAAACTGCACTCCTGCTTTTTCCCCTTCAGCAAAACAACGCCAGACTTTCTCATCCAGACGAGCTTAAAAAGGTCTTTGGATGATCCCGAGACACATAAAGCCTCAGATGTCATCAAGTTCAGAGTTCTTCAATCACTGAGGCTCAACTGTTTAGAATTTATTAAATGTTGCTTCCATCTAGTGGTCACAGAGGGTAATTGTTTAAAAGTTCATTTTCCCCAGGAATGTCCTTAAGAAACAATTAGAGAAGATGTTAAACTTTAGCTAAATTATTGAAAGAAACAAATTTGAAACTTTGAAACCTTTAAGTAACGTGTTGTTGTCTGTGGTCCTTGCTAGTGAATTGATTATTGGGAGTTGAAACCTCTTCTTTTTTTAAAGTCTACCTACACCTGTATATTTATGCGTCCACATGTCTGTCTGTAGAGTGTCTGATGTTGGGGACGGAGATCGACCTGCAGCGAGTGGAAAACAGCGTGTTCGCCTTGGAGAGTGTGTTGAAATCATGGCTTCAAGAGCAGGGGGGTGACAGAGAGCACCTCCACCTCCTGCTGCCGAGCCCCACGGACAGTCCCATCCCAGGTTAGAAACAACACTCACACACACGCACAACCATGGATGTTTTGGGGATCATGCAATGAAATTATACAGTTTACTAATGCACTGTTTTAATAGGAGGAGACCAATGTTGTTTATATCCAAACTGGTGCTAAAACCAAGATTGTGTGACCAGTTGTTTTTCTGCATATTATATTATGCATTTATGTCATTTGTCCCCTGCGTAGTGTGTGTGAAGTGTGACATGCAGGAGCGTCTGATCAGCCCTGCACTCATCCCCCTGACCCCCAACCTGGGAGTAAAGACTGAGAGCGTCCGGGACTTCCTGTCTGTCGCCAAGGGCTCAGCCAATCAGAGCTCACCACCACAGAGACTGAAAGTAATCAAGTAAGACGTCAGGCAGCAACTGACAAATATCTCAGATCTATCCCATTCAGCAGGAGCCAATCACGAGCTCTACCACTAACATTGGTTATGATCAAGAATACTCAGGGCCCTGATGACAAAAGCCTGGTTAAGTCAGCAACCTAAACAACCACTGTTTCTCATTTCCTCACAAACCCCACAAAACTCACAACCAGAAAAATATTAAACTGTATGTATTCCAGTATATTCACATGAAGTCCTTGAATATCAGTGCATGGAAGCATAGCTGCAACTCTATGCAGCCTATACAGTAGAAGGCAATAATTATAATTACAATCTAA
Source organism: Verasper variegatus (assembly GCA_026259375.1). NCBI lineage: Eukaryota > Metazoa > Chordata > Actinopteri > Pleuronectiformes > Pleuronectidae > Verasper > Verasper variegatus. The sequence goes on from CM048059.1 coordinate 5,309,495, forward strand.
TAAAATCTTATTGTCTAAAAGCCTGTGAGATTCTTGTTTAGCTGAACCAAATAAGTCTGAATTTCAAATTAAAAGTTTGTGATTTATCAAACTTTAAATAAGAGGAATGATAATTAAATTGTTTGATACAATTTTGTTACGGTTTTAATTTGTTTTCATTTAATAGTGTTGGAATGCATTTTCATGTGTCATTTCACAAATTATACATACAGCACATGACACGAACTCATTAACTGGGTTATCAGTAGCAGAGGAGTGATGTTCAAAGACACATAACACACACACACAAAGCATCCCATAAACAAGTGAGTGCTGCACTATGTTGTGTCTACACACACTGTCTCACAGTGCCTAAACCAGCTGAACAGTTTCTTTGTTTTCCCTGATTTGCATTGGTTTTACATTTCCAGTAAAAAGATGTAAGATGTTTTGTGTGACTGAGTGTGTGTTTTGCATACAGGTCAATATCAGAGTTGTTTTTGTGTGTGTTTGCTTTCCATACTATCAATGGTTTGCAGCAGTGACGTTCAAATGAAGCTTCACACTTTACCTCAGCAGGGATGATGTCATCCTGTTCTTCTGCTATATGCTGCTGAAACACGTCTCGGGACCTAAATGAAAAGAAACTTGGTTTTCATGACATTTGTACACATTTCTTTCAGTAATGAAGTCAAAAAGGCCACAAAACATTATCTGACATAGTAGACACACCAGTCCTTCATCTTGTAGGTTGACCAAAGTGTTGTGTGTGTGTTACAGGGTTCTGCGTGCAGACGGAGTGTGTGAGAGTGTGTTGTACGGCCTGCCATTGGTGATCCGTCCCACCACCTGCTGGCAACTGGACTGGGACGAAATGGAGGCCAACCACAACTTGTTCCATGCTCTCTGCCACACACTCAGGGTGTGTGACTCACAATGTGGACATTGACAGAATGCCTCAAAAAGAACTTGTGAAACATCTGACAACAAGATAACTTATGCATCTCATGTGGCTGTCTGACCACACTGTTTCTGTTACAGCTGCATATATTCACATCTAGGACTGGTTTGACAATTCCAGGATGTTTTATCTCACACTGCCAATCTATGTGTGTGTTTGCATGACATTAACCAGGTTGTAGGTTTAAGACTAAATTGGTATTAGTCATATTTATTCAGTGGGGTGTAGGTTACAGGAACGTGAGGAACAAACATCAGGCAGGGCAGGTAGCAGCAGAAATAATATTTAATAATGAATAGGCTTACAGTCTGTGTTGGCAAGCAAGAACAAACACAGGTTAGTCCAGAACTCAGGATGCTAAACATGGTGAAACACCAGGGAATAGAGCAGAAACAAAAGGAGCACAGGCTAAATACACATGGTAGAAAGGGATAATGGGGCACAGGTGAAACACATTAGACTTAAACAGGGAGTAAAACCAGCAAAAGACACACATGGCAAGAAACTTCAAAGTAAAACCGGAAGTAAGAGAAAAATAAATGAAACGACCAACTCAGAAATCCCCAAACACTTGTGAAATCCAAATAAAACTAAGCAGGAATGACACTCAGTAGATGGCATAGTCCCCCAACAGTCCCCTTATGAAACCACATTTAACTTCAGTAGTATCAGACAAAATGGCAGATTTTTTTCATTAAGATCTATGAATCAATGAAAATGATAAAAAACAATGATGAAATGATGAAAACAGAATGTTAAAGAAGGTGAAAGAAATTCCTGGATTCGCTTCCTTATCCGGATCCCTGCCAAAATGTGGTCTTCATCGGATCATGCCCCATCTCCCCAGACAATTTCATTCAAATCGTTGTTACAGTTGTTTTTGGCTTAGTCTTGCTAAAACCAAACCAACCAACAAACAAACATACATTTTGTGACATTATCTAAGTTGCCTTTTTTTTCAGAGTCGTGACTTATTCCTGCTGCTGCAGGTGGAGCCTGTCCAAAGGTCGACAGCCGAAAGCTCAGGTCAGTGTGTGTTTGTGTGTGTTTGTGTGTGTTTGTGTGTGCATGCACTCATCTGTATGTTTGTGTGTATACAGGTGTATATTCTCACTATGTCCTCCAGCCGTCCCCGTCTCTCACCCTCCTTCTGAAGCCTGTGGCCTCCAGCGAGTTGCTGCTGCCCTGCCATCAGCCTATCTCAACTCAGGACCCTGCACCTGATGCCATGCAGACAGTACAGGTTGGGTTTGAACTTTGTTCGTTATGCACACGGTGCATACACAGACAGAAGCATTTAAAAAGTAGAAATACTGTAGATAGTCACAACTATGTGCGCTGATTTCAGGAACCACAAAACTATAAACTTTAAAACAGTCTAAATATTCTGATGTGCTGCTTTGGTTGATACCTGCATGTTTTCTGTCTCTGTTCTGTGTGTCAGAGTTGTCTCACTCAGCTGGACGAGGAGTTTGTGTTCAACCCCCTCTCTCTGAGCAGTAACCTCTACCAGCATCTCAAGAGCAGAGGCCTGCTCTCACAGCCACGCTACCCATACAGGTCAGCACCATAGACACGTTTATAAAACATGTAAATAAAAATGGACGAAGACTGCAGGTGAAGCCAGTGCAGAGATACCTGAAACCTGTAGTCTCTAAAAAGACCAGCAGAGGGTCGGTTTCTTGAGGAATCTGTGGACAATGATGATGATGATTGATGATTCCAGGCTCCAGCCAGCCGCTGTCCTCAGAGACCAGTCTCAACCAGCAGAGGGCGCTAAACCCACAGCCGGCAGACAGCCCCGACAGGTAAACAACACAGTTTTATGACAGTGTAAAGGTCATGAAGTGCCGCTCTCATATGAACACAACCATTATCACATAATTAAGGACCAACATTATAGCTGAAAGGAGCACAAATATTTTTATAAACCTCTTAATGCCGTGTACAGGGATTTACTAATTTCCTCCTCATTTGTCACTTTCTGGTCCACCAGATGGCAACACTCTCTAGATACAGTGAAGCTCTTACTGTAATTACACACACACACAAGTACAAACTTGATCTTCATGTAAATTATTATTTCATCTGATGAAGGGAAGTGATGCAGCAAACTGCTGAGGTCGGCCTCAGGAGAAAAAGCAGATAGTATGTACAATTTGGTGAAGCTTTATTAAATTTAAGGGAACTGTTGGGGCTTGGTGCAGGTATGCACTCTTCTTTTTTTGGTGAAATATTGGATTATTTTAAGTAAAGACTATAAAGTATAATTAATATTAGGTCTCAAGTGGGAAAAGATGATGCATTTACTTTGGTACATCCCACAACCTATAATAACATAAAACCTTTCATAGTTGTCAATGAGAATGATTGTGAAATATCAATGCTTGGAGTAAAACATGTAAGTGGATTCATAACTGAAGTGTGTGAGTGTCTCATTGCATCAAATAATTACTGTTTGTAGTGTGTATTTGTTTGAAACAAAAAATAAATAATTCTACTTATAGATTATATAGTTTACATTTATACATTATGGTTTTTATAGTTTGGCATTAAGACATCTGACCGGTCACTTCTGTGGTACTTTGAGATTTAGACCTATTTGCCTTTAATGCATCTCTTAGAATTCAACTCCTGTAAATATGTCAGTGAGTATTTTAAATATAAATCATCATTATGTGACTTAAGCAGATTGTCTCAGTTCATCCTTCCATGTTATTTCCTTCACATTAACTGGAGCCTACTACGACCTGAGAGCATGTAGCTGTTGGTGATGAGTCATCAGGCTCGATAAGGCTATGATGACAACATGCAAATCGTTCACGACAACAGAGAAACAATGTTTTCTCTGTTCTGCAGAAGGACAGATTTTGTTCTGTTTGATTTATCCAGTGTGGTACCACTTGGCTGCACGTTTGGGATTGTTTATACAAACACTCTGTTAATGTCCTTCTCCTTTTTTCTTTTTCTTTATCTCTCTTTTGTCCCACCTTATTTGGAGCCTCCCCCTCTTATCTCACTAATTATTTACTCCTCTCTCCTGCAGTGTTCAATTCATTTGCCTATTTATCTTATGTTTTCAGAACTTTAACGTACTATAGTGAATTTGAAATCTAAAGGGTGTGCGTTGTCTCCATTCAGCCACAACACCAGAGTCGCCAACTGGGATCAAACAGCAGGGTCAGAGCCACCGTGGCTCCGATGCCTTCGTCCTCCCTCCACACGTCCTCCTCCTTCTCCTCTTCCTCCGCCCTGGGGCCTCCGTCTGCGAAGGCCTCCCGTGTGGCTCTGACGCTCCTCAGCAGCAGCAGCGGTAGAAGGGGGGGCCCTGCTCCATCTCAACAGGAGGAAGACAATGATGACTCCATGATAATATAGTGAGAGCAACCGGAGGGTGAGTGGGCCGAGAGAGCAATACAATGACGGGAAACAGATTGAAAAGCCAACATGTCAATTCACACTGAGGCTTGTTAAACTCACATGTAGCTTATGTTATACGTGTGGTAAGAATAAATAGAGGTGCGAAAAGAAGCTGTCATAACCCAAAGTGCAACAAAGCATGAGTGTGTGTTTGCATTCTGTTACTGTGTGTGTTGTGCACAGTTATGTGCAAATTACTGTGGCTTTAAAGGTTTTGCAAGCCGCCTGATTGCTCATAAACTTCACGACGGTGTCCGATTATCCAAGTGTGTGTGTGTGGGGGCATGTGAGAAAGGAAGGTTTCAAGTCACTGCCATCTTTAGATTGCTGTGGCTGAAAAACTTTTTAAAAACCACCCGTTAAAAACAATGAAAAAGCAGGAGAGAAAATGAAAAGAAGGGAAACAGCGGGACAATGGAAGATGGAGGGAACAGACTAATAAAGAAATTCCCCCCAAAATGACAAAAGAGAGGTGGTGTGGGGATATGAGAGGGATTAAAAGCTGATGTATGTATAAAAAGCACCGTCTGCATGTTGCAGCACAGCCACCAACACACGCAGTAAATCACAAAAACTCAAAACACAAAGAAACCAGTGACAGAAATACAACTGAGGGCGCAATAAAGCAGACGCACAGCAGCTTTGATACTATAGCGACTCACAGACAAACACATATGCACATTCCGTTTTTCCATTTTGCCCTTAAGTCCCAGTGTGAACACAGCTTCAGTGTTTTAATGAGACAGAGAGGAAAGCAGCAGACAGAGGGGCCTCTCTGCTCGCCTTCACCCCCACAGCACGCTCTCTCTCTGGGGCTTGAAAGGCGGCGAGGTGGGGGGGGGGTGGATGGAAGGAGAACAGAGAAAACTGATTTTAAACATGGTAACTTTGCTATGAAGAATTTCCAGTGCGAGTGTGTGTGTGTGGAGGGGTTAACTCGTGTGCATGCAGTGACATCAGTGGTTGAATTCTGAGCAACATTGATTGTTCATGCTCATACGTAGATTCTGGTCTTTACAAAAATCCATCATCCCTTTCATTAATTTATTACTCGTTAAAGAGCAGTGTCATCCACACACACACACACACACACACACTTTTGCATTGACTTAATCAGTCTCCCGCCATTCCACCCCCTCGTTGAACCTCATAACATTAGGGTCCATGACTTCATGACGTGGTGATGTTGCAGGACTTCCGCATTCGCCGAATTACAACCACAACGATGCTTTTGTCTCCAAGGAGAATTCATCTGCACGTCCAAAAGCACCCGCTGACATTTTACCCACTTCTCTCTCTTCGTCCTTTCCTTCCTCGCTCAGTACTTTCTTTTTGGTCATCACCAGCTCAAGTTGAGTGTTTGAATTTCATATGTTTGTTCAAAACAGAACCACAGCAGCTTCTCCCTCTCCCCGCGGCCAGAGTTCCTCTATTTGACACACTCCTCATTAAATGTCACAACTGTGAGACATTAATGGGACGTGACCTACAGCGACAAAAGTGTGATTGTTTGTGTTTGCAAATTCCTTCAGACGGTTCTTTTAGGGTTTTTGCTGCCAACAGCATGACAAACATCTTTATCTCATAGTAGCTCAGTCATGTTCCTGTTCAGTTTTAATGTCGTCATGGTTTTAATCTAGTTTACTGTTTGATCTTTAAAGGAAAAGAACATGGATTGATGTAATTTGTTCTCTCTGTAAATTCATACCAGTTGGCTAAACTGTGATTCAGCTGTTGTTTGATCTTCTTGTAAGTTCTCCATATTTATATATATGTATATTTATTTATGTATTAAGGTTCTCTCAGAGTTGTATTTTAACAGTTTATGAACTGTGGGTTAATAAATGTTGCTTCCAAACATAGCTCATCTATTCTTCTTCTGCCTGCAGGATGGAAACTGTCACAGACTTACAGGGCTATGAAAAACTACATGGATATAAATATATAATAGAGTGTATTTATTGATAGATTAGACACTTATCTTTGCAGTCATCACAGCAACACAAAGGTCAGATGATCAAATGAAGGCCATTTGTTCTCAGTCAGGTTGACCACATGCTTAAGGGCAACATTCAGCACAGCACATACCTTACCAAGGCAGAAATTCAGTCCAGCTGCACCAAATTGCAACACTCACAAGCATGCCTGATTATTTCCGTCAAGATCCAGGAATTATTTTCTGTAAAATCAGTAAATAAATACTTAAAAAACGCCATTTTCTGAAACCTGGATCCATACTAAAATGTAATGGGTTCTTCCCTGAGCCATACCGCATCGTTCCACCGCTGTTTTGTGCTTGTTTCTGCGTCATCCTGCCAGCTAACAGACAGACAAACAAAGAAATGCAGACAAAGACATAACCTCCTTGGTGGTGGTGGTAATAAAACCCAAAACATTGACAGCAATTTTTCTTATATCTATTTTTGCCAAGGAGGATTATGTTCTAATCAGCGTTTTTTTTAACTGTTTGATAGTTAGCAGGATTACTCAAAAACTAGTCAACCCACTTCCATAAAACTATGTTACCTACTATATAACTACCAACCCAATTTCTTTAACATGGCGGATAGGGTGTTGGCCTTTGCACTCTGCAAGCACCGTTCTAGTTTATCCTTTCTACCAACCATTAAAAAGTTAAACATTAAACTGTGTATTTGTTGAGAGGATTATTATGATAGCTATTGTAACTTTTTATCACCTTTTTCCATCACTATTTAAGTACTATGAACTGTGTCAATGTTAATGAGCATGGCGATGAAGATGAAATAGTGTCTATACTAAAACTTTGTTATATGTTAACATTATATTAAAACTAACTCATGTAGTCAAATGTTGGTCATGTGACTTGAGTTAAAACTTTAAAAGTTCCACACCCCACCCTTCATAGCATTTCATCCAATAGTGTCAATAAAATAAAGTAAACATTTTATTTTTAATAAATCAATAATCATCAGAGAATCAAAGATTAGTGAAATGAGCTGTTCCTGGTGCTGGTACTGGATGAGACGGATCTTTTTCGTCAGTGTTACTTTCAGAAAAGAACACACAAAAGAGTACGAAACTAGTACCAGTCATCACATATCACCACACAGGAGACAGTTTGTCTCTTGAGTTCAGATTCATTGTTTCCTGGGGGTGTAGAAATGACCTTTCACTGCACCGTTTTGTCTCATTTTGCAGACGGTGAACTCGCGTCAGCTGTTTTTCTGATGCAGTTTTCGAACACTATTCGTGCAGTTTCATAAAGTGTTTTGCATTTTTCCGTCCTGACTTTAAAAAAAGAGATCTTTTGTGGTCTGCTGCCTGTCTAAAAAGTGCAGTAATATCTTGTCTATGTCTCATCAGCTTCTGTATCTGAGTCGGGATAATATTAGTACTGTGACTTCCTGCTTGGTTCGCACTGTTCCATTTCCTTCTTTGCAGAAAATAACCCTCTGCTAGATTCTAACTGTCTCATAAACTATAATACACTGTCTCTTTCCTGCGATTGTCGTCACTGGACAGACACACACAGCAGGACAGGGCAGGGACACGAAGCAGCACAGTTCATACACAAGTTACAGGCAGAGAATAATCAACTCTCTCACAAGCTGCTGTGAGTAAGAACAGAAAGAGGAAGTGCATCTCGGTGAGGAGGAAGTGAGGAGGTGAAGTCAGGAGGCTGCAGGGACGTGAATTATCATCACGCCGACAGAAATCCGAAAAGGTCTCGACTCCTACGCAGGCCTAAAGTCTGGATGTCTCATTTGCTTATTAACATGTCTCTGCCACAGACTCGTGAATCAGAGGTTAAGCATGAACTCAGTTTCGTCTTTTGTCATTGTCCTAAAACATTTACGAGCCACCAAACCAGGCTGGAAACAAATATCACTTTATACACACATTCCTCTGCATCGGCATCCCCTTTATTCAGAAACTGAACGAGAGTCTGTCATTTCCTTCAGGTACAGCACCGAGAGCAGAGAATGAGTGAATGGAACTCTCTCTTTCAGACGCACCAGTGAATGGGTTTGACTGCGCAGAGCTAAAAATAACAGCTGGTGGTCTGTTGGGTTTCAGGTGAAGGCAGAGCACAGACGCGTCGTCATATTTAATCAGACTGTAACATCAGGTCTCTTATACTTCATGTTACCATCAGACAACAGATTCAGGAAACGCAGAGCACCAGCTCCTCCTTTCATTTTACACAGTGCAGCTGACAGGTGTGAATCTGAAAGAGGACGGGGTCGCAACTTGTCGGCAGAGAAAAACCTTTTTTACCGTTTCTTTCAACCTTGCAGCTCCTTTGTATTAACAAGCTTAGGGACGCAACAGATTGTGCTATATGTTAATATGTAGATTAGTACAAAGTTGTTGCAGTATGTAAAAAACGTCCAGCTCCCACAAGAAGCACCTGTTTGTTTGTGTGATGTCAAGTTTCAGTACTTCTTGTTGTCGGACTGATCCAGTTCTCTTTCTGGAAGTCTGACATGACCTTTAAAAAAAAAAAGGCAGCGACCAAACAAGAGACCCTGAAAAAGCCACAATATGTAGAGCAAACAGGAAGAATGACCCTGGCATATTAATAGTCAATGGGTGCGGGTGCATGTGTGTGTGTGTGTAGACGAAATGCAGAGACCTCAAACCTGTAGACAAAACTGACTAGAAACATCACATATACACACACACACACGTAAATAAGGTTGTGTCTACCTTTTAAAGTCAGTGTATTTATCTATACTGAATATGCTGTTTTTAAATCTCCTTTTTCAAAATGAATCAAGTCGTCTCCATAACACCGAAGGACTTTCCACCGACTGATTTCTCCTGAGCTCCCAGAGGTGGATCTGAAACTATGAAGTGAGATATGCTTTTTCAGTACGAGGCCAGAGATACTAACACCGAGCACACACACACACAACACCACCACCACACGGGCACACAATCACACAGGCATGCACAAAAGGTGATATGGCTGCAGTGCTGCAAGCTGAAGAAACGTTTTCACACAGACTTATCTATAGCTGTCTCACACACACACACACACACACACACACACACAGTTGGTTTAACTGTTTCTGCAGATGTGTAAAAGGTCAAAGCAAATGAGGTGAGAAATGAGAGGAAGAGAGGAGACAGAAAGTGAACTCTTTGTTTTTGTGGAGTTCTATTTAAATTTGATTCAAGTGAAAATCAAATCACCTAATCATTATGATTTCACACATAGAAATCATGTGAAATCATAATGATGAGGTGACTCACAGTCTTCTGTGGGTATTTGTGTTCAGACTCATCATAGCTACACAGAAGACACTCTGAAGGGCATTACAGCCTTTAAAGGAATACAATCTAACATCTTGGGAAATAACCTTCCTACTTCCTCCCTGAGTCAAAGGTGAAGACTGATACCACTCTCACATGTGTCCGTCAAATACAACGCCACAACCAGAAGTTAGTCATCTTAGCTGGAGCTTTGTGCAGAGGCTTAACGTTAATGTGAGGCTGCCAGTCCAACACAGGAAGTCAGCGCATCTGAAGCCTATAAATAGTAGAAAAACAAAACAAAAAAAACGTTAACTAAAAAGTACATCTCTGTGTAAATCTACTCAAATGGACTAAACATTAAGCACAAACTTCTAATCATTATTTACAATATTAGACTAGAATGGTCCCTTTATGAAATCACATTCAATTTCCCTAAACATGCCTGATTTATTCTCTGAGAAATCAACGACCATATTGTCCCGTTCACCTCCTACGACTGAAACGTTTACTTCCTGTGGCAAAGCATATCGCAGTGTGGCAGTTCAACTTTGGTGAACTTTGACCCCCGATATTTGCTTTGCATGCGAGCATTAATGGCCGTGCCCTTAATAGAAGGTGAAAAGAATTAGCTGGATCCGCACCAAAGTTTATTAGATTATCCTTCCACCAAATCTCGTAAAAATCAGTCGAGTAGTTTTTGCGTCATCGTGATAACAAACACATACGGTATCACTATTATTGTTTTTTCATCATAACAACCGGTGTGACAGAGCTGAAGTATTACGGTTACACAAGTGTTCCTGGTCTCACTCTCCTCTGTCCAACCACCTCTCCTGCCCCCCCCCCTCCCCCCCCCATTTCTCCCCTCACAGTCCTGCTGCTGCTCCAGGTTTCTCCCCCGTTAAAGGGACGTGTTTTTTCTCTCCACAGCCGCTAAGTGTTTGCTCATTGTGGGGACTGTTTTTTCTAGAACATTACAAAGTCTCCACCTTGAGATAAAGTATGTTGTGATTTGACCCAAAGTGAAAAGTGTCTGCCCCTGAAAACTCTGTCACAAGTCAAGGTTTCGCTCTCATGTCTTCAATAAATTTTACGACCAGAATGTGGCCAAAGTCTTCAGCACACACACACACACACACACACACACCTGACTGAGTAAACACTAACAAGGAAGTGCTATACAAAAGGAGAGAACATTGACAGCATAAAAACAGTACCACCATGCACTGTGTGTGTGTGTGTGCGTGTGTGTGTGTGTGTGTGTGTGTGTGTGTGTGTGTGTCCTTTCCCCCTACCGGGCCTTTTCAATTCTTTTCGAGTTCACCCCGAGTTTAATGAGAAAGGCAGGAGTTCTGTTTTTCTTCCCCCTTCTCTGCGCGTCACTTCGTTTTTTAGAGAAGTTTCCTGTCCAGAACATTCTCCAGCAGCAGGTGGGGGGGATAAAAAAAAAATAGGGACAAATAGGGATGAAGAGCAGTGGCGGCGGCAGTGAAGGGAACAGTTTGTACCGGTTTGTAAGCCAACCAGACGCAGACAGGTTCCTGCAGCCAGCTTTCATCACGTCAGCCTCTTTTTCATCTGCTCTCTTCTCATTTACATCACTTTATTTTCCCAGTCTCCATCCTCAGCTCTGGATAATCACCAACATGTTACCCCTTTTCTCTGCTGCATTTTTTCCCATCCCTCTTCCCATTTCTCGCTGGCCTCCTCTAACAGTACCTCCGCAGTTGAAATGCACGGCGTGTCCGACACGAACCGGCCGCCATTAACTGTCACCACGGCAACCCAACAACAGAATTGACGCCGGGAGGAAAAAAAGGAAGCAAGAAAGACAGGAAAAGTAAGAAAGGACATCTTTGTTTCGTTTTTCAAGGCTCGACATTAACGGTGCGATTAAGTGGTTGGAAACTGCCTGAAACAACAAAAACAGAGCGTGGCGGAGGGAGGGAAGTGGAGGATGAGGTCAGACTGTTTCACTGTCCCACTCGCTCCAGAACAGAAAAGTCTTTTCAAAGACAAGATAACTGTGTCTATTTGGCTCATGATGAGATAAATCACACAGGGGAAGTAGTGATGCTGCATTTAGGGGAGTTTGTTGCTTTATGTTTTCTGAGACATTTTTATTTTTAGTAATATTTACAGACAGCACAGCTGTTTCTGACACACTGACACATTACAGGGGGTTGGTTAGTTAGTCCGTACAGAGAAACATAAAATTATTTTATCTTGTGCAACAAGTTACCACTATAAATCTATAAACCCTTTATGAACCATGTACGTCAACATAGGGTCCAAAAGTCCCACTTTTCATGCCTCCTCCAAAACAGGAACAGCAAGGTTTTTCCAACGAGTGGATCCTAAGATGCAACCACGTCACATATTAGTGTTCTGGGCTGAAAATGTTCTATGTTCTTCTTTATTTTGGTGGGAATTAAGATAAGTCATCAGTCCAGAGAACACAAAAGTTCCAAGTCCCAGCCACCCAAAAAGAGAAAGCTCCAATCCGGTCAAAGTTCAAGTCCTCGTCGTCACATTGTCCCAAACTGTGGAGAAACAGAAAAGCAACAGTTTCCCAGTCACTGCAACAGGCTGCTCTCTCAGCCTGTTGCAGTGAAGCCTGTAGGCCGAGCTCCTTTTGGCAAATCCATACGGTTTCTGTTTCTACGACCGCACTGTGGCTTCGTACACCAATTATGGGTTTCACCATGCAAACACTCACTCTCCCTCTTTCTTAAACACACACACACAAACACAACAAACACACACACACACACACACACACACACACACACACACACACACACACACAGGGTGGCCCGACAACAGTTGCATAAAATACCATCATAATGTGGTTTTCTCATAGTTGTGAGCTAATCCAGAGCAAATTGATCGACTGTCTCAAATAATTAATCCAGTCCAAAGATGGAAGAAATGAGAAAATGTGCTTGGTTCTCATTTTCTTTGTCGTCTCTCTTATTTGCAAGGATAAAAATGTTCAGTCCACGTCTGGAATAAAGATGTTAAATATTTCCCAAGTTGTCATAGATAACATCAGGTGCCTGCTGGTTCTGGTTACACCAGGAGCTCACAGGTGTCTGTTTCGACACTTCGCTGAACAGCTCATTCCCTCCTCCTCCTCCCCAAATGTTGTTGTTGTTCATATTACCGCCATGTTTCCCAGGGGGCAGTGGCACTGGCTCCTTCCGACTGAACACTTCCCTTCCAGGTTTGGGAGCAGTCACCGGTTTTCGCCCCCTTAAAGCTGCAGAAGGGGGCGCTGTGCCACGGCTCGTGCCCAGTTGCGTGGGAGAGTGTCCTGATGGGGCTGCCACCACTTCCTGTCTTTTCTGGCTGTAAGGCTCCAAACGGGCCTCGCTGTAGATACTCATCTCTAAACTAGCGGGTGCACTCACGCTTCCTTTGGCGCAGCCCTCTGGTTCGTCGTATATGTGCTCCGAGGGAGGAGCGGGAGGAGCGGGAGGTGACGCAGCGCCCTCTGCTTGGCCTCCAGGGGGTCGCCTGTTACTGTTCACCCCTCTCCCCCCCCCTGTTGCCCCGTTCAGACTCAGAGCACTTGTTTTCTGGAGTAACTCCAGGCTGATCTGGTCGTACACATGTGAGTACAGGTCAGGATGCTTCCTGTGGTGATGATCCCCTTGGGTGCCACCTGCCGAGGCCTCATCTGCCACAGGTCGGAGTCGTGGGCTGGGCACTGGAGGGGTGGATGAGTTGGTGGTCTGGTTCTGCCCCTTGATGCTGTCCACCGGGTCCGAGTAGAGGCACTCATAACTGTACAGAGGCAGACGGACAGAGTCAGCTGGCTCAGAATAAAGTCCAGCATGTTCATCAGCTGAGGAAAGCCCTTTTCCTGCTGTGTGCCCTCTATGAGTCCGTGTAGGGGCCCCTTCTCCTCCCAAAACCCCCGACACGGCTGGTGGTTCTGGTAAACTCCGGCCTTTAAGTCCTGCTGCTGCTGCTCCACCTCCCTGCCCTCTTCCTGCTCCGCTTCCTCCTCCGTCTCCCACCTCTCTCTTCCCCAGCACGCCGTCAGCAGACCCCGGCTTGCTGCCACCCGAATCGCCGTCTGCCTCACGACTGCTGCAGCTGCTGCTGTCGCCGCTTCCCGCCACGCTGGCAGCATTGCGTATGTGCTGCAGCGACGAGGGGCAGTCTGGGTCGGCGTTCAAGGGGCAGCTGAGGTGGGGATCCTCTGTCATAGCCTTTTGCGACTGGATGGCCTGGTTCACCAGCGTGAAGATCTCGTTGCCTTGCTTGGTTTCGAAGGTGAAGTTGCCTGGGCCCGAGTCGCAGCGCCGACCCGCCTCGAATGAAAACATCACCTATGGAGTTAGGGACAAATTACAGAGTTGAATGTGTGTCCAAGTTCATGTGACTGAATAAATGTCTACAAAAGGAGTATGAAATGCCGAAACAACCACAGCCTAAATAGGTAAATATCTCTGACATCAAAGCTCTGACCACATGCGCGCGCACAGTTACTTAAAGTGTCTTTTGCACTTCCTAATAACCAATCGTCACAGCCTGGGACTAAATTTAACTGCTTGTCAGGTGTTGTCAGAGATCGCTCATTTCTCATCAGTACCCACCCGGTCTCTCCCGTATCTCCTCAGCAGCTTGTAGGGCCACACCAGGATGTTCCTCTTGGTCGTCGGCTCCTTCAAGATCAAGACGTCGTTTTCGGCTTTCAGCCAGTAGCTCCCCGCCAGGCCGCTGCGCTCCGACGCCTCGGTTCGCTGAGTGCTCACCCAGAACTCGTTCACTGCGAGGAGAGGATGGGGGATATGTAAAAAACGTTTTTCTTGAAATCTTTGATGACATTAGCCTTTTTTTATCCTCACCTTCCTCTCTGGAGTAGTAGATAAGGTTTTCAGACATCTGCATGTCCTGGGGTCCTCCATTAGAATCTGCGACCGTACTGCCGCTGCTTCTGCAGCATCCCTGTGGACCAAACACAGAAGCTGCTATCAGGCATGAACTGAACCCCGGACATTCTGCGGAGGGGCTGTGTGTGAGAGCGCAAATGTCCGAGTGAGGGGAGTTTCTCCTGCCAACCCTCTAGTAAAAACTCTGGATAATGTCCCGAATGAGCTCATATGAGAAAACAGCAGGAGATTCTCCGGAGGATTCACCGCAAGCAAGTAGTCGTGTTGATGGCGTTTCTCACATGCAACAGACCCGTGGTGCTATACACTGCACCCCTACCCTGAACCCTTCAGTCTTCACATAACATGCAGGAGTTTGCTCTTGAGATTATAGAGTAAAAGAAACTGGGAGCTTTTCAGTATAAACACTAAAAGGACAGAGAAAGAGTGATATAAGAGAAAGGGAAAGAGAATGAAGAGTTAGAGTTAGTGTGTGCAACAGTGAGTGAAGCGGATGGACTCTTCCTCCAGGAAACTCCCTCTGGTTTCCTTTCTGCAGATACAGTATGTTATGTTCATGTGTATGTGCGTGTTAGCTCACTCAATAGTTGTGGCCTGCGAGGACCCTCCAGGGCCTTGTGGGAACATTTGGCAGACTGACGCAAACATTGTTGAAAACTGAATTTAAAGCAGCAGTTCATTCCGACCAAATTCAGAATATTGTGTTACTTTGTTTGAATTCACAAAATAAGACAATGCAGAGCACAAAAATAATTTCAACACACGGAGGAAGCTTCGACTTAAAACCTCACACATCCACCCGTCTTAGTCACACTGTTTAAAGCAAACACACAATGGTATCAGTCAACCTGTTTTGTATGACACACACATCCACATACCTGCAAGATAAAGGGGGAGGAAAAGAGTAGAGTTACCTGAAATGCAATGTCACACATGGTATTCATCCATTCCATGGCGGCGTTCTTCTCTGCGGCGAACACGTACGTCTTGTCGTTGGTTTCCACGCAGAACGCCGCCATGTTCTCTTTGGGGCAGTTCTCCGTCAGCGCCGGCAGGATGGAGATGCACTCGGACAAGCGGATGATCTTCTTGTCCAGCTTCCTGGTTTTCTCACTGGACCCGCTTCCCGAGCCTCCGCTGGCCCCGCCCCCGCCGCCTGAGGCCGAGTCGTAGAACTCGAGGCGGGCGATGCCATTTTGGCTGGCGGGGTATAGGACCAACCAGTTCTTCTTCCATTTCTAAAGGAGAAGTAGAGAGAAAGTTAATATTATCCTTTTCATATCAATACAGCATTCAAAACAGTGTGTAGAATTTAGTGACATCTGATGTAAATATAAAGTTTTTAAATATAAAGGGCCCATTCTCGGGTAAAGAAAACAACAATTCTTACAATTGAGATGTTTACACACTTGGATTATTTTATATTCAATATCTGCCAATAGAGCCCTTTCACCTAAATCTTACACACCGGACCTTTAACCTTATACGTGTTGTGCAGGATAACTATGCAGAAACCCTCACCTCTATTGAGCCTTTTAGCCCTTTTCAGCTCATTGTTTCGGCTTTAGAGCCTCATCATCATTATTTCAAATTGCAGTTGGCTAAGAAAAGCTCTGATAAATCCAGAAATACCTACACAACACAAAACCCAACATAACACTAAAGAAAAGGAAAAACTGAGAAAGCATCACATGTCTCCTTCAAACTAAAACTGAAAGTAGACAAGCTGGGTAGAGGATGACAGGAAAACAAGGAGGTTGAAAGCAGAAACTGAAATTGTCTGTCTGAGAAAGGAAACATATTTTACATGTGGTTGGTTCAGGTAGCAATGAAGGAAAAGAAAAATGCAGAGTTGGCCACAAAGTATTAAAGATGGATGAGTAGAGAAAATAAAATGTTAATGTGCACAGAAGAATTGAGTCAAGTAAACTGTTTCTGAGTCTGCTGACTGGGGCCTTCATGTGGGAGGCGTGTGGTGATAAATCCACTGAAGCTTGACTCAGATCTATTCCACACACCATTGTTTCCCCTGCATTCAATCACCTGCAGCGAATCACGGTTAAGAGCATTAGTCATCACTGCTCAGAGAGAAGGGTGAGGCTTCTGTCCGACAGTCTTCTGCATATCTGCTTGTTGTTCTTGTTTGTTTACTTACCTCTGAAAAATGTGCCGTAACCTATAGATACATATACTATACAGTATACACGTCTCTAATGCATATAGTGTTGTATTTGATACTTTTCCTTTTATTTATTGACATCTACTTGATTTTATTTAAATTTACTTTATCTAATTTACTTTCTCACTTCATGTTTTCTATAACACTGCCATTATTGCTGAGCATATGTGTGGCTCGAGATTGTGTGAATGAAAAACCCTTTCAGTAAATACACCCGCTTCAATAAATATCAGACTATAAGTGCTGGTATGACTATTTTTCCTTAATTTCATGAGGCTAGATAACATTTTACACCACTTCCAACTAAAGAATAACCTGACACAGCCCTGACCCGAGGTCCCTAACAGGTTAAAAACATGACATGACTGGTTTCAAACAAGGTGACGGGGCAGAACAGGGAGGAGGAAGAGCCAACAATCCCTTGTACCCTCTAGACGTGTGTGTGTGTGTGTGTGTGTGTGTGTGTGCGTGTGTGTGCTTCCCCCTACATTCAATGAGCTGAGCTTGTGACAGGAAGGTCAGCATTTTGAAAATCATTCAGCCAGCAGGGAAAATCCAGCGAACGAAGAAGAAACACGACAACTACAGGTCCTGAAATGATCCCTGCTCAGTGAGCTTTACGTTTTTTTACAGATTGAACAAAAGAACATCAAGCGATACATCTGAAAATGAACATGGCCTACAAGCAGCTCACAGATCCGTGTGTATCCAGTGTAACAGCAACTAACTACAGCCCGACAGATATTGATAACATTTATATACTGTAGATTTGTTATGTATATTTGTTTATATATATAAAAAAAACACACACACATTTATGCCGGCATATTGATACTGGATATTAATGTTGCATATTAGCCCAGATATACTGTTCACCAGCTAAACGGGATGTTGCTGTATAGTCATCATGTTCTTACAGCAAACATTGCCAATGGTAGACATAGTTACTTAAGGAATCAATAGAGGAATGTGAATAAAGTGCTGTTGCCTGATATGTGAAATAAATTAGTTTAGTTCTTCATTTGAAAAGCTGTTAAAAAAGCTGTTGGCTGTAACAGAAGTGGAAACATTACATAAAAATACTCACAGCATGGAAACAAGAGGCGTGAGTCAGTTTAAAGGTCTAATTGTGGTATTTGATAGATGCTCCTGATATAACAGCAGCAACACGCCGCATACGCTGCACATTAAAATAGTTAACCCTCGTCTCTTAATAAGCTGTAAAGGCCGCCTCATGTGAAAACCAGCTTCATCAGTTTCTACATCTCAAACACAACAACTGCCAGAAAGGACAGGAAACGCGTGGGATTTTCATTTTCTCTGGGATTCGCTTCACTTCCTTCTCCTGCACCCAGGTGTTTCTCACTTTGTGTGTGTGTGTGTGTGTGCATCTGTTTGTATTGTTTTAAATATTCCCTTGGTCCGTTCTAGACCATCTGTTGCAGCACTCACTTCCTGCATGTGAAACTGCTGTTCCATATAAGGCAACAGGCCGTTATCATCCACAAATACACAGAGTGGAAATTATGCAAAAGAGAGATGACAGACGGAGGGAGGGAGACTTCCTCACTGATGACCTGCCTGTTCACCAGAACACAACAGAATTAGATCGGATACAAGTGCATGTGTGTGTGTGTGCTTGTGTTTCACTCCCCAAAACAACACACAGTGTCACGGTGACACACTCACATTTCCAAATAGAAATGATTAAAGAAAGCAAAAGCTTCAAGAACTACAAGAGGCTCTTAACAGTTTTTCTTTTTAGGCAGCTATTTGCGACTGATTTTCCGTTCTTCCTCTCTTCTGTCATGTAGAAAGGAGCCTTGCTTTGTTAAAACTGAAACCACGCAAGTAAGTCACTGAGCAGTTTGGAAAGAAAGGAAGAATAAAAACCATCCTTTCATGGACGTCAACAAACATTTGTTTCCATCAATATGTTGTTGTTTTTTTAAATGTCTTCACCTCAGGCAAGCGCTGTTTGTCCTTCCTGTCTTTCAACAACGAAGGGGACATGGTGACAGTTTTTGTTTTTCTTGTGAAATCGTTTTTCTTTTTCTCCTATGACGATGAGGAGACTGATCTTGTTGGTTCTTCGGTGTGCGCTCGGCGTGTTCATTTGTTTATGAATTTACATCACATTTCATTTTGCACGTCCAAACCACTGTTATTTTGAGAAACTTGACGATACTATGTCACGTATTTCAGAATAAGATTAAAACTAGGGAAGGTCACATATTTCTTTCATTATGAGCAACAATTTGCAAATGTAAATAAAGTGATCTGAGAGGAATCCAGGCTCTGAGACTTTGACCAATCACAGAGCAGTTCAGAGATAGAGGGCGCTCCTATTGGCTGCACGCCTCTTTGGTGAAAAGCCGGCCATGAATCAACGGTGGAAAATCCTACAGGAAAGGTCACTATTCCAGCTTTGGTAACAACTGCCAGAAGCAATCAAAAATAGGTGGAGAGCGTATTATCGAAAAGAGAGACAATAAAAGCAATAAAAAGTTCCCGGGGTCACGTGTGCACCAATGAAGCCCATGCATCTGGTGCAACACTGCATTTGTTCACCCTGAAAACAATATTAGTACAATATTATCGTCTCATTTATGATGAGAATGTGGTTTTTGAAGTGGAAATCAGGTTTGATTATAATCACAGGAAACGATAAGCAGTGTGGGAAGCTGGATACAATCTAAGCGAAAATCAACACTATTGAAATCGTGCAATGACTGGCTTAGAGGAGAAGGACCAACCCTGCAGGGAGATCAAAAAGATTGACTTATGAAAATATGAACTGAGTCATAGCCCGATTTTCCAACAAAAGCAGAAAATCTGCCTTTTGTCGGTTACAGCGTCCATTCAACAGTTAATATCTTTGTCTTTGTTTCACCCATGAATTCAGGCCACAGTGACAAGATCTCTACACTGAGGTATCGGGGTTATTGTTTGCCAATATCCACCGATATAAAGACTTTTATATTTAAAACATTCCTGAAAAGATGTGCATTTATGTTTTTCCCTTGAAGGAATTATAATATAGATGATGGATGTAGGTTTGGTTGTATTTCTGTTTTCTGTCTATTTATAGTTTTTCCATAATTAAGTATGTGTGTGGTATAACTGTAAAATATCAGGACTCAGTTACACTTCTTTATCAGAAGGGTTTCACAATGACATCTTGGAAACTATTGCCAATTTTGTCATTATTGTTGGATCGAGACAATTTCAAATATATATATATATATATATCAGCTGAAATATCTGCATCTGCAATTTTGACTCCCTCATATTGACATTGGCCCGGTCCGTCTCTAAAACAGATCACCTATTAATTCAACTACAAGAGGATCACAGTGATAGAGAAGGACGTCTTGTGCTGAGTTACATTAACTCATATGGAATCACATGAGGTGATAAAAGCCAATGAAATGTGGCAGTGGAAAGAAAACTACACTGCTAAAAGAGTGAGTAAGAACTCGCTAATTCTTCTTTCTGCACAAGCTTAATCAGTCCTTCCCATGCATGACCAAATAACAAAACCACATCACTCAACCTTAAAATACATCTGATGCAACGTATACGGACAATTACACACTTTCCTTCGTCAGGTTGCTTCTTACTAAAAAGAAGTGGTGTAACTTTTCTTTAAAAAGTATGATTAAGTGTCTGATGACACCCAGTCCTATTAATCCATGCGCGAATTATTACTTCAGACAAGAAACTCTGATGTGTGAATGTAGCCGCCTCAGGGCATGTAATACCACTTTATCCTGGCACACCCAGTCTGTTCAAGTGGCGGCAAGCCCCGAGCTGTTGTCTGTAGTGCTGCTGCAGAACCATTCACCTCAGCATGAGGCCAAAAGCTTTTTTTGGCTGCAGGTAAACTACAAACTGCAGCACAGTGGATGTGAACCCGTGTGGTGGACAAGCAGACTGCACGCACAGACGAAAACTTTCCCAGCACTAAATCTCACGTCGCTCTGATGCACACGTTTCAATCACAACATGAAATCACAATGTCAGCTACTACAAATGTGGGAAAAAAATAGAATTACATCAGGAGTAAATGTAGAAGTCTTATCCTATAATATATACTCTGTACAAACGACCGTATTGTGTTCATCTACAGCTCAGCTCACCTTGTTCACATGTGCTTCTGATTGGCCGACACCCTCGTGCTTAGGATGGTATGAATACCTTTGCGTGTGTGTGTGTGTGTGTCACAGTTCAGAAGAAGCAGCAAATGTGTGAGAGCAGTCTGAGACACAGAGATTAACATGCTTCTCATTTTTCACATCTTCAAGTTTCAGTTCAACTATTTTTGTACGGGAAGTTGAGTTTACTCGTCACCAGGAGCTCTGATGGTGAAACAACAACCCAGATGACATCATCAGGGTTATCTGTCAGAAGGTGTGTGCTCAACGTGTTGAGTTTGTTAGAAGTGGACATGCAGGGAGGAGGGATGGTTTGATTGGATAGGGTGCAGAGTTGCATTATGGGCGATGTAGGATCCAGTGCCTTCGTCACGTGACCACACTCGAGCCAGCGGCAGTCAGGATGTCTCGGCCTCCGCTGCATCGAGTTTAATCTAATGTTTTAATCTAATTCCGAGTTTGAATCATAGAATAACAAATATTGACTATTGAAAATATTAGTGCACCAAGTGAAATTAACAAGTGCAGATACTAAGGATGGAACTAGTTGGTAGCTGTTGTTGTTTTGGGGCGTCCCAGTGGCCTGAAGGTATTAGACCTCTCTCAATCATACCATGTGCCCAAAATGTCATCTTTCAAATTCCTACTTTGTCTTAAGCAACTAAAAAATAAAACAAAAGGTTCCCTTTATACTGATAGAGACGCAGCACATGTGTACATAGAGACATCCTGTGCTTCTTTAATAGATTATTTAAAGCAACAGACCTTTCATTAGAGCCCTATCAGTATGGATTTTGCAGAGCGGAGGCAAGAATGGAACGACGCCTGCGATCTAGTTCAGGCAGCCAGCTCGAGCTGCGCTGCTCCAATCATGAGACATACCTCATGTGACATACCTCACTCTCCACAATCGTCTATAATACACACCCAGGCGAGCTATTTAAGCAGAGGAAGATGTCCCATCACTCCCTTTGCCCCCCCCCCCCCCCCCCCCCCCGCTGCTGCTGTGTTAGAACTGCTGCCAGTTGCTTCAGCCCCTCCACCAGCCCAGCATCCACCTGTACGCTCCAACTGGGGGGGTTACAAGTATATACTCATCACTCCCATCATATCATGAAATCAACACGAGTTGTCTGACTGAACTGATGTTAATGACTAAAACATTTCAGACACAGATGTATCGGCCGATTTGAACATATTTAAAAAAATAAGCAATGATTCCCAAGATGTCATTATCAAACTCCTTTGACAAATAAACGTAATTGGGGCTTGATATTTGACAGCTAAGGCCATTCTTTGACATGACATGAGCGAGCAGTCAGAAAGAGAGTCCTTCCCTCTTGAGTCACATTTTTTCCGAGTGTGCACACAGGACCGGGCCTATATATGTGTGAGCGTGTACGTCCACGAGCAGCATTGCATAATTCACCATAGCAGCAGTTTCAACACTGATAGAACACTCGAGCTTCCTGTTCTGTTCACTTCTCCTCTCAGGCTTTTTTTTTTTATCATTTGTGCATTTGTAGAATTAGACGTTTTCTCTTGCAAACCCTTCAAGCTGTGTTTTTGCAGGGCTCTGAACATGTATTGTGGAGCGGTGATTTCAGGGCAGGAAACGGGGCCAGAGTGTTTTGTTGGTACGCGTCATATGACCAGATGGAGAGAGACAGGAGAGACAAAGACCCTCTTTACCAATCTGAACGAGTGAGTGAGTTCTTATCCGGCAGTGGAGCTCTGACACCAAAGGCAAGGTTGCTGTGAGGCCATGAACTGAGACAAACACTCAGATGCACCCACACACACATGCACACAAGTGTTATCACTGTCCTTTCAGCAGTATCCAGTCCAAGCATGTGATCTATATGAAGGTGGGTTTGCAGAGGTGTGAACTTCTCAGTTCTACAAATCGCGATGGCTTGATTTTGAAAAGGGCATTAAAAGCTCACAATTGCAACAACTATCCAACCTTCGTGTATTTTGACATTTACTGACATTTACTACAGTGCACCAGGGTTTTACCAGCACATCAACACACACACACACACACACACACACACACATTAAAATACAGATGCACAGTAGCTTCACTCCAAACCACCACATCAAAACTGGTCCAGATCAGATCAGTGACATTTCAGTAACTTCCTCTCTCTGCACAGTGACTGGGCTGCAATTGCACCAATGTGTGCTCGGCCTGTTTATTTACTGCCACTCCAAATGCTTCTTTACTGGTTTACAACTGGGATCAGCATGTTTTTTGTGACTTCTAAACATTTCTAAGACTTAATGGGACACCTACAAACAGTTTGTAGTGTCTCTAAACTGTCTCTAAACTGCACATTATGAGTAATAATGATACATGATACTAATAATCTTCCTACAGTGACATTAAGTATGTTTAAAATGTATTTCATCTTGTTTTTAGTTTCCTGAAATGGACTTCCTCATATTTAGCTGCTTTACTTATAGCTGGTCAGTGTCTAATCGTTTCAGTGTTATTTAACATCCTCAACACGCTAATTATCAGGGACATTATCTTAGAAATAAACTCTATTAATCAACAAATGAGCAAAAACAACAATGCCACAACAGAACCATCAACATAAAACTCTTACCTTCCCAAACTTCTGGTGCTGCACATACAGTTGTCCCTCCTTAACGTGGGTGTCCATGCCCACTCCCACTCCAGAGGCTGCTCTCCCTCCAGAAACCACAGCTTGGACTTGAACTTGCTGCAGGACCAAACTTTTTTTGGGGGGTGTTGGGTGGTTTTAATTCTCACTTCCCCCTTCTCTCACGTCCGCTCCCTCCAGCTGTTAAAGCGCAGGTTCAGCGTGGTCATGGTGGAACGTGGAGCGGATCCTCACAGGGTCAGGGTGGTCCACAGAGAAAAGTTTGAGGTGAGGTCTTCAACGTTGTCGCCGGGTCTCTCTCTCCCTCTCTCCTTCTCTCTCTGTGCTGCCTCTCTCCTCCTGCACGGCTGCACTGGAACATCAGCCTCCAGATGTTGCACTGAGGCATCCGCTTACAGCCTTCACAATAAAACAAATAGTCAATACTCTGCCAGGTAGAAAATAGCAACACTAACAATGTATTTTATCTGATTTCAAGTGCAACTGTTTATTTGTGGTAACTTGATATAGCACAAATGTATTTATTTAACAATCTGCACTTTGTAACTAGTAGATAAACTCGAAAACTTATATTATTATTATTATTATTATTATTATTTGTTGGTAACCTGAGAAATTTGGGGAAATATTTATTAATATGTTCACACATCTTTGGGGTTTATAATGTATTTATGTATATAAACTATATAAGAATATAATACAGCACAAAAACAAAGTGAATGCAAGAGATAAAGGATCAAATAAAGCGGTTAAAAACAATTTTATAAACATGCATTAAAGAAAAAATTTAAGCTGTAAATGAATTATGTCGCTTGGTGCACACTTTTATTGTGAAAGGCTGGGATGTGTTACTATAGGGACTATACTTAACTTGACATACTACAGCAGGAGGAGTGAGTGGCGCGTGCTGAGCTTCTCTTCCTCCTCCTCACTCTTGTGTAACTTCAGCTCTGACTCACGCACACACACACACACACACACACACACACACCCACACACACACACACACACACACGCGCACCAACTTTCTAACACAAATACATAAACCATGATGTAAAATAAACTGTATGCACTGAACCACAGGTGATGATTATATTATATATGATGATAATAAAGTGTTGTAGTTTACAGCAGGACTGTAAACCTCATAGAAACCTGCTGTGATTCCCTATACCTACAGTAAGTACTTTAACATATATGAACCACAGACATATGTCAGTTGCCAAAGACTCAAAGTTCTCTCTAAGCAGCTTGTGTTTGCGAGACCAGCCGGCCTCCACATTAATGTGTTGCAGATGCCTCCTGCTGGCTCGCAGTGTCACCTAATGTTGTTGTCCCTGATTCAGGCCCATAAGCACATGGTGTTTCATCTCGGTCAGTATTGTTCTTGACAGTCAAGGCGGATTTTTAGACTGTGAGTCAGGCCATTAAATGTTTTTTTAACTGGCCAGGGTTCCTCCAGTAGAGAACAAATGTCTGTACATGTCCTGTCGTTCACTTTTTGTCCCACATACAAACTTCAGTAACTCACAATAAGTGGTGGAAAGAGGAAAGTACTCAAGTACCGTGCATGAGGAGATTACACATTTGAGGTATGTGCACTTGGGTATTGACATTTTTTACTTCTCTGGTACATCGTATTGGACATCTACAGCTACTGGTTACTGTTACCCTTAAGATTTAACTTTCACAACATATAATAAGCCAATAAAAGACAACACAGTGTTGAAGTTTTACACATTTTGGTTTGAGACTCCTTCCACTGATGCATTAACAATCTAATATATGCACAATAATATTATGATTCATATTTTGAATCCAATTAGTTCATAATACTACTTTACTAAATATAAACAAGTAAATGTAGATGTAGTATGTAGCAGCTCTTAACTATAACCATGCCAGAGAGTTGCGTAAGTATTTCATGTGATGCTGTAAATTAACTATAACAGGATATGAGTGGGTGGCAGAGGGCTGGTGATTATTGGCATGGTTTTATTTTAAATGTAAGTAGTGTTTTCTTTAGCTTTTGTAACATTACTGGCTGAAATATGTTGTTTTCAAATAGTTGTTAAATTGCTTTTGATTTAAACAAGCTTTGACCTTCTGGGTTTCGTCCTAACCCACTGGTATATAGTATAGTAAATTGTGTGTGTGTGTGTGTGTGTGTGTGTGTGTGTGTGTGTGTGTGTGTGTGTGTGTGTATATCATGATATATGATTATATATAATTGATTATACTTATAATAAAAGTTACACAATTTACTGTAGTTCAAAGATTAATTTCTCTAATATAGAACCACTGATAAAAAACACAGACACTGCTGCCATCTACTGGTCAATAACCTGCACTGCAGGTGTGAGTTCAGCTACATCCTCTCGCGATAGTTGCGCACTTGAACAGGACATAAACAGGAAGCAGGACATGGCATCAGTGTTCGGAGGAGTAGAGGGGTGAGAAAGTCTTAAATGCTAAAAGCCTTGATATTTGTAGAAGTTGTCAGTTAAAGTTAGTGTTTCCTGTTTCCTGTTTTGGTTTTGTTCGCCTGTCCCGTGTAGAAAAGTAGCGCAGCCGCCTGTAGTGAACCACTTTCATTCTCCCCTCTGACTGAAGTCTCGTGATCACTTCCAGTTTAAATGTTGCTGTGTTTTTGTGTGTATGCATTTTCATTAAAATGAGCATATATGAATATTCTTGAAGCTTGTTTTGTACTTGATCTGAGTCTGTGCTCGCTCCTCTGTCAGTTTACATCTCAGAAAATGTACATCTAGTCTTTTTTTCCCTAATGGCTTCTGGTGCTGTGGGCTTGATGGTTTTTGAAGTGTTTGTCTCACCCCACCTGTCCCCTGTCCTCTGTCCTCTGTCTCCTGTCTCCAGTGGAGGGACCCACTCCAAGGCAGTTCTGGTGTCAGGAGATGGGAGGATCCTGTCAGAGACAGAGGGGCCGTCCACCAACCACTGGGTGAGCAGGGACAGGGACTTTATTTGAATACATTTTATTGTGTAAGCTACAGATTCTGAATACATACAGATGTTTTCTGTGTGTGTACACACAGTTGGTGGGGGTGGACAAATGTATTGAAACCATCAACGACATGGTGCAGAGAGCCAAGGTGGAGGCCGGACTGGATCCAAACACGCCACTGTGCTCACTGGTTAGTCCCACTGATCTCATACTAACACATGTACACTTTGACTGAGCTGTAATGAAAGGACCTTATACAGAAGTGTGTGTGTGTGTGTGTGTGTGTGTGTGTGTGTGTGTGTGTGTGTGTGTGTGTGTGTGTGTGTGTGTGTGTTGATGTGTGTCAGGGCATGTCTCTGAGTGGAGGGGAGCAGAAGGACGCCATTGACAAACTGATCGCTCTCATGAAGGAACGCTTCCCCGGTCTCAGCCAGAACTACTTCATCACCACTGACGCCATCGGAGCCATGGCAACCGCTAGTGATTGTGGTAACTAGCCATTTTAAAAGTTGGCTACTTTTACACTCTAATCTCTGATGTGGATTTTGATGCTCAACTGTTTTACAATGTGAAATTATGAGCTGAAAATGTTTTAACAATGCAAAGGTTGATACTTTACCCTCTTCAGGTGTGGCTCTATATAAGAGATAACATTTATACTGGATGTTCTCTAACTTTATGGCTCGGCGACATCTAGACGCCTTCGTTATCCTCATGTCCGCTCAGCTCAGAGTCTTTCTCTCTGTAGGAGGCGTAGTGCTGATATCAGGGACCGGCTCCAACTGCAAGTTAGTAAATCCTGATGGCTCGCAGATCGGCTGCGGGGGCTGGGGTCACATGATGGGAGATGAAGGATCGGGTAACCACGGCGACACGCAAAAATTACAAACGGACAAACTGCATGTTTAAAATTAGAGGATGTCTCATTTAATTCACCTCTCTGTCTCTCAGCGTTCTGGATCGCTCATTTGGCCGTGAAGACAGTGTTCGATGCCCGAGACCACCTGGTCGCTCCTCCTCACAACATCACCCACGTCACAAAAGCCATGGAGGAATATTTCCAGGTCAGACCGCAGCGACAAATCGGTCACCTCCCAGCTGCTGCTCTCTGCTGCAGGGAAGAGCTGACCTTTAACCTTTAAACCGACTGGGGTGTTGTAGTAACTTGAACTGAATTCATCCCAGGTGTCAGATCTGATGGGCTTGCTGCCGCACCTCTACAGGGACTTCCAGAAGTCCCACTTTGCTGGTTTCTGCAAGAAGCTGGCTGAAGGTAGTTGGTGCCATCACTTCTTGCTCAGCAGAAAATAATAAGTTGGCCAAAACAAAAAAGGTGTTTTGCGTTTAAGGTGCGGAGGCCGGGGACGCTCTGTGTCAGTACGTGTTCACTCAGGCCGGGAGAGTCCTGGGGAAACATGTGGAAGCCGTGTTGCCTGCAGCACAAGAGGTAACATCCTCACACACACACAACAACAGAACAGAAGTGTGTTTTCACTCATTCGCCATAAACGCTGACTCCACGTGTGTTTCACTACATCTTGGTCTCCTGGCAGCCTCTGCTGAAGGGGGACCACGGCCTGCCCATCCTGTGCGTCGGTTCGGTGTGGCAGAGCTGGGAGCTTCTGAAGCCAGGTCAGTGTCGCTGGGGCCTCAGGGGCTGCATCCTTCAGAGGCTGCAACAGCAGTAAGGGGAAGGACGAGCTTGTGACCCAAGTATTGGAAATCCTTCGAGGACCAGACTCATTTAAGTTTTGCCTTTGTGGGCCGCGTAGTGTCCTACTTGGTGCTAACCTACCATACTAGCTGTATAAAGATAAATCCACGACCATCAGCTGTCTCTTTCTTGGCTCATTTTAGCGGTTGCTGAGGGACAGGACCTTAATTTGCATAGAAGTGATTCGATGCTACTCTGCTACGGCATGAAGAGTTAAGCTGTTGTCATGACGAACTCTCACTTCCTCTTTCTCTCTGACCAGGTTTCACAGAGGTCCTTGATAAACTCGCCTCATCTGACCACTTCAAGGGCCGTTTCCATGGATACAGCCTCCTGAGCTTGCGGCAGTCCTCGGCTCTCGGCGGCGCCAGTCTTGGAGCTCAGAGTTTAGGCGCCACACTGACCATGGATTACGCAGCCAATGCAGATGTTTTCTACCGACATACCTTCAACAGCAGCCAATGAGAGTGCAGTGGAGGAGAATGTACCGGCCTGTTTGTAATGGTTAGCATCATCGCTAATAAAGCTCGTAATAATTACGATAATGACTGTACCAATGATGAAAATATCCCAGATTGTGCTGCTTCATTCAAAACAAATCCGCACTTCATTCAGTGTTGTGCTGGTTTTTCTTTACTTGTTTTTCACCACTAGATGGTGCTGTTTCCCTGCCTTTCTACTTGTTGGGCCTACACGTGCTGAGATATTGCTGAATGTGTCTATTCACAGCTCAATCATTTACAATTTTTTCTTATTGATCTTTCAGATTTATAATAAACATGATTCATTACCTTACAGGAGACAGTGGATTTCATAACTTTGTGTCTCAGTGTAAAAAGGTTTGACTTTTAAATGCTTTACCCAGGTTACATTGGTCCACAGGCTTGTCTACTGGTTCAGTGATTCTTGAGTCATGACTGAAATAATGCAGAGGGAGCAGCGGTAAATGAATAAGTATCCAAGTGTATAAGTGAAGACTGGGGTCAGACTCTCTGTCCTGACATTTGTCATTAAGACCTCAGGCAGCTCAGGTTCTGTGGTCAGGTAAAATGAACAGACAGTGCCCACTTTTCCAAATGTTAGACGAATAATCCTTAAATTGATTGTGTGTACTCCGACATTGTGGCAACATCCTGAATTCAACACAACTTTAATAAACACATCGATTTAAGGAAAACGTAGCTTTGAAATTAGGGTCAGTTGTAAAATGTGTGTGGAGGAAGAACACAAAGATTTGAGTTAAATAGACCAAAGCTCTCTTTTAACAGTAAAAATACCACAAACTTTTCTACTTAAGTAAATGTACATGGTAAATAAAAACTGGCTTTTAGATGTACTTAAGTATACAGAGTAGTTACGAGACAAGAGTAGCCCAATCCCTACTGCAGCAGTCAACTACATCATTATGGCTGTGAACATTTGACACATTGCACCCAATGAGGAATAAGAACTCCCTCTATTAATTCTTAGATGCACCAAAAAAAATAAGAAACTTCAAAACCTAGTGTTTCTATTCTACAGTAAATTGTCGATATAATAAATGTTGAATTTACAGATCAAACATTTACAAACAGTCTGGGTTCACCACGCTTTTCATCCGAATGTGACAAAACACACGACACTGACCAGTTTGTCTTTAACATCTTTATTCATCTTTTTTCATTATTTTTATTTGTATTGAAATTCATACTCTGTGTCTTCTGGACCTCTTTTTTTTTTTTTTTTCCTTAAACGGCATCTGTCATCTAACTCGAACAAAAATCACCAAAAATGATTTCCATGTTGTACAATCCACCTGGCGGACATTCCTATTGGCTTCACCAGGGTGCCATTCGACATCTGTGGTCCAACACTGTGAGGAAGTTCCCCTTTTTAACCGCGTATTCGCCGTCTCTGCTGCGCGGCTTCAACGAGACACTCGAGCGCTCGATTCTCTGCGAGCTGCAGGGATGGACAGACTGAAGCGCTTTCACCTTTCAGTGGCTACACGCCAGTGCACGAGTGTGTGCGCTGAACCTCAGGAGACATTAATGTCGCCGTTTATACCACAAAGTAATAGCGGTATAAAGACGACTGATGTTCAGATCACAACATTTCCCCTTGTGACAATGCTGCCTCCAAATTTTGGCAGAGAAGATGAAAACTTTACTCAATAATTATTGATTACTGTAAATGGTTTTCCTGAAAATCATAATCTCTTACTATTTCAGTGGTTAAATAGACGAACTTCCTCAAAAAACAGTCAACCTGCAAAGAGAAGATGAGCAAAGAGGCCATGCCGTCGGCCACGTGTCCCATACTGCTTTATTCTGATTGGCTTGTGAGCAATACTGCCTCCTAACGCTTTCCTCATACAAATAGGACTGAATGGACACCGCAGGTTACTGTACCCAGTAGAGACACAAAACACCTCGTCCTCAAAAACATGAAGGAAAAACAAAAAAAAAAAAAAAAAGAAGAAAAGAGGAGAGAGGCTTTTTGAAAACCTGATTTTGGAGATGCACACTTGATCTGACGCTGGACAAACCAAGTTGTTCTGGCAGAAAGAGGCAGTGGCTGTGTTCCAGACCAAACACTCCCCTGTAACAAGGTTGCTCAATACATGTCGTGAATCCAAACGGAACCAAAGACTGAAACGACGAACATAGAAACGACTTAACTGAATTTTTTTTAAGGTTCAAAAAGCCCTGACCATCTCTATAATCGACATGATCCTTGCTAAGCTCGACTTGATGCATAAATGGGAACTCACATCTCTGTTCTTATAAACTGGACAAAATAGAAACATGGACTTCCACATAAATTGGGAAAAATAATAATTCATCCATGAGTACACGTGTCCATGTCTTTTCTGGTCACACAAAGTGCACAGGGAGGGCGGGGGGTCTGTATTTGGTTTGGAACGGAGCCTCTGCGGATACAAATAACGACCCGCATCTCTCGATGCACAAGGGCTGTGATGTCACAGGGAGCTTATGACATCATAGGAGCAAATGTTTTGGCGGGTTTGCTTGACCGCGATGACTCTGCAGAGCAGCAGCATATCATCAAGTCCCCTGAAGTGTGAGTCGTTCTCTAAGCTCACTGTCATGGCAACCCTCGACGAACGAGGGCGTGAATGAATTTTTTTGATGTTCTGGATTCGTTTTAAGTTTTACCCCGGCATCACTCCTTGGTAGCTGCCTCGGTTCAAAAGGGGACTTAGATGAGCTCGGCGGACTCTGCGAAACATCGGCGGTGTCATCTGAAATGGGATGAGCTGGAACCCGCAGTGGGGCTGTTCTGTTATTACACCCCTCCCCCACCCCTGTTCCCAATGTCCCTCAGTTTACAAGAAACAAACAGGAAATAAAAAGATTAAAGAAACATAAAGAAAAGAATAGAGAAAAAAAAAAGAAATCCCCCCACCCCCCAACTGGGCCTGCCAGCACGCCACTGACTTCAAGTGTGTGCGTGTGTGTGTATGTGTAAGAATCAGTGTGTCCACGATGGTGGCCTCCAGAGTCTCTGAGAACATGTGAGGACTGGTGTGTGTTTGTGTGTGTGGAGGCTCCATGGGGGTGAGGGGGACTCCTAGTATTTCTTCCCCGGAACAAACTCCTTCGCTTCAGGATTCAAGATGCTCTTCCTCTGCAGGAAAATAAAGAAAAGGCGAGTAAGAAAACACTCCTCTTAACTGTTAATGATCAATACTAAAGTCCTATGGTTAAAAAAAACAAAAAACAATCTGTGACTCACCGCCACTTCCTCCAGGTTGTGGTGATCGCTGACGGACAGGCTGTTGAGCTGCTGCTGCAGCTGCCCCATCCCCTGGTTGTTGAGGTCACGCGACGGGATGAACCAATCCTGGTCCTCCTCCTCAAGCATTTCCTGGAAGCAGCGCTCCAAGAATTCTTGCTCCAACAGCTCCTCTTCCACCTGGGGAGACGGGAAACACAAGTGAGCGGCGAAATCAAAGGGCAGAGAAGACCAAGAGGATGGAAAACAAGGAGAGGGTGGTTTGCTTGAGTGAATTTGCATAAAACATGTACGGGAGGTTTTCGTAAAACGCATGAGTCATCGATCTGAGTGAGAAAGACTTGAGCCGAAAAAGAGCATCAGAGATGGAAAGAGGATGGATTTGAATAGTCACCGACACACCTCTACCCACATAACACTAATCATGTGACTCAAAAGATTAAGGTTGGGTCCAAATAACATCCAATACATGAGGAAGAAAAAAGTCTGTATGACATAAGGTCAAGGGGACAAAAGAAGCAGGAGTGAAGGAGTGTCTGTGTTTTAGCAGCCATTAGCTGCGCTGAGAATCATGGGAAACAGGAAAATGAGAGTGGATGAGAGGATGATAATGGAGGGTAAGGGGAAGCCGATAAAGATAAAATGGCAGATTTTAATGGAAAACGTGGAAGAGGTTTTAAGAAGAACCATGACGAGCAAGACAGGGCAACATGGCAGGAGGAGGAAGAGGTAAACTGGAAGGTCAAGTGAAGGACATTCAAGTTTAAAGGGCATCACAGACTTAACCAGAGAGCCAGCATTAACACTACAAGATCTTTCAACAGGAGTAACCCCTGAGACCAATAGCAGAGAATGTCCCATAACGACATGTAGAATGAGCACACAAACCTGTCTGTTATACTCCTCTTCATTCTCCATCCACATGTACTCGGCGAATGGGTTGGCGTCGCTGCCCTCTCCTGCATGCCCATTGGCCACCGGCTCCTTTCCCTCCTTGCCTGGAGCACCGCCTCCCGGTGTCTTGGCCACCTCTGGACCGCTCATCTCAGCCGGCTCTGCAAGAGAACGCAGTGTTAATAAAAACTGGAAATTACAAAAACTCAAAATTAGGAAAAGAAATTCTGATTTAACACCTGGTTTTCTTCTTTCCTTGGAAGACACAACATTAGCTCACCTAATATTAGTCTCATTGACTTATATTTATATTTTCTCATCTGAATCAAGGCTCTGAGGTTTCAGCCCTGGATCCAAACTTAACAAATCAGCAGTGTCTGTTACATTTTGGCCACAGCTTGAAGAAAAAAAAAATAATCCAAATAAAACTTTTAATATCTCATGGTCTGGATAAGACTGAAAACGACACCAATATCTGGGACTGATACTGCTCATATGTGTCTCCAAAAATAACATACAATACACCTAATCAGTAACGTTCTTACTGAACATTTTGAAATTAGTCCAAAGGCATTCAAGAGCAGCAATTGAGTTTCCAGGTTTTGTTTATACTGCAGGAAAAGTGTGTTTAAAGACAAACACACACACACCGAGTGGTGTAGACAGACAGCATGAAGACCTGCAGCACCACTTACAGACAAGCAACCCAGCACCATCAGTAACTGAAGGCTGACCACAAAGAGAAAATACATCGCCAGAACTTCAGTACAGTACAGAAATGGTAGGAAAAGAATTTAAGCAAGTATTTTTCATTATGTTAAAACATTTTTTTTTACGCTTTTTTTGAAATGACAAATCATTGGCCTTTCAGCCAATCACTCTGCTCAACAGCTGGGCCAATCACAGATGCTTCCCAAATATTGCAACAAATAGAAAAGTGGAAACTTCTCCGCCAGAACGTACTTTAATGAATTTTATCATTCTTTAAGCAAACATGCAAAATAATCTGATATAAAAGAATATATTTAGTGTCTTTAGATTCTGAACCATTTATCTACAACAAGACATCCTGGTCTTTATTAAATTGCAGATTTTGGCATTTTCATCATTTAATTTCATAAATTGAGAAGCTCTTTGATTGAGGGGGGAAAAAAAAAAAAAATCAACAGACCAATAAAAAAAAGCAACACTCCATTGTATCCCAAAATACAAAAATAAAACAATGACAGGTGACATGACGGAAAATATTTAGAACTAACTTGTGCAATTTATAGGCTGCAGGTACAACCCAAACGAAAACCAGTAAGGAATGAAACTTGTTTAGTGCAGATGTTTGACTGACACTGTGCTATAGACATGAAGGGAGTTCTTCTAGACAGTTCAGGGCTCCAGAGTGTGACCAAAAGTCTGAAATGGAACAAATAATGTCTTCAGTCGCAACGGTGCTCCTTACAATAAGCTTGTCTGTCTCTATTTTAGCGAGTTGCGTCACTTCCTTATCTCACACACAGGCCCTGGGCTGGCCCCGCCCCCACTCACATGTGGACAGTGAAACAGAGAATAGAGGTGAGAGGCAGTGAACAAGCGGGTATATGACTAACAGTGTTGACGAAAAGTGTGAATACAGAGTTTCCATGATGTAGCGCTAATGATAAACGATTAGTGCCACTGATTGAGGATCAGAGGAGAAGCAGCGGTTGGTTTGTACTGTGTCTGGGTGTCCTCCCTCCACTCTCCTACTGACTTGTGCTCACTTTACACTTAACCCCACATTCTGTGCCACATGTTTAATATTTTTTCTCTCTCTCAGAGTTGGAAATGAGTGTATTGAGGAAAAAATGGAGACAAATGAAAGGCATGCCAATGAATGGAGGGTTACACACACACGTTTAATATTTTTTCAAGAGCAATTTTTGTTTATAGAGCCAGAGAGTTCATTTGATTAGGATATTTTTAATTCACATTCAAATGTCAGACTTTAGAATTAAGTTCACTGCTCTTTGACTTGCACGATTATGCTATAATATTATATCAGTTGTATAAAATGGTTTCAAAGTGACAATATAATTTATTGCAATAATTTCTGGGACAAAATATTGTCTACATTGATTTTTGTAACACATCAAGTTAGAGGCTTCCTTGCACAGTTTACAGCTTTAGTTCTGAGAATTTCTTCCATATCCGAGCAGATGTAGTATTGTACAATGAAATATTCTGGACTGAATTGATATCGAATCAAAACCTTGTGATTCGAATTGATTTGGGAATTCAGTGGTGATACCTTAAGAAATTACCAACATATTAGGGAACTGTCAAGAAAAGGTTTAATAGGTGTGTTATTGCAGAAAATGTTTGGGTGCACCTAAACGAAAGATGCACTGATGCGTACCCATGTAAAAAGTTAGTCTGGAGCCGGCAGTTGGTTAGAGAGTAACTTTGAGATTGATAATGTTTCTCCGCACATTGCATCTCCCCCCTTCTGCTGAAATGACTTAACTGTCAAGTTTGCAGCCTCATTTTCATGCAACTTACTTCCTTCTTATTGCTTCTCATCTCTTCTTTTCACTGGGTGGATAAACAAGCCTGTCTCAAGGTTAGAATAACACAAGTTAAAAACCACTGCTTGTGCTCATCTTTGCACAAAGACAAAGTGAGAATCTCTAAATCAACTGAGGATCCATCAACACGATGCAACTCTCAACTACAAAAACCAAAGTTGACGTGTAAATACTGTACTTCTTTCTTCTCACAACCTTTCCATGTGGATTTATGATCTGCTGCTGAAGATTGGACACAAGCTCATAGCTGAACATCGACACCTGCTCTGAAAACACTGTACATCCTGAATGTTTTACTTGGCCTTTTTGCCATTTGTGTTAACACTCTAGCTGGCTGTCTTCTACACCACAAGGAATTCCAACAACAAAGCAACACAACCAGTTTATCTGATGTGGTCTATCCAGCGCAGCAACAATGCTGCGTATCCAGACCTGCAGCTTCACTTACACAAGACTGAGTGGCAACCACATGACAGTCCACCAACCACAGAAACAGGGTGAATGGAGTAGGAAAACCCTACTCATACAAAGCTACATCCTTTGGGATAATGGGGAAGTCCCACGTCTCTGGTAGAGTTTGGGGGTTAGGGGCTGAAAAGTTTGGGAAGCCCTGAGATAAAGATTAAGTCATCATGGTTATCCTGCACTTTTTGCCACACAGAAATACTGAAGAGTACTTGAACTCTGCAATAGAAATGCTCAGCCAGTGCCTACATATGCATTTTTACTGTGACATCATTTGTGGGATTTCATATCTCAAATGTTTACAACCTAAGCCAAGTAAGTCAATAAATCTACTTTAAATTGTGCCTCAAATTAAATGTCCCCATTATATTGTGCTAAACAAACAGTGATCTAAAAGATTTCTAAATATAGAAACACAAACAAAATATTTGCTAACCTCCAATAAGTTAATTGGCGGACGTACATTTTTCTGTTCCTCTCCAGCCATTCTCTGGCTCTGCAATTAACGTAATGTAATGACAGTGTATAATGTGATGAGGTGGGAGACATATGCTTAGGCTTTCTGCTGCAAATAGAATGTAGTTTTTATTTTATATCAATTATGAGTACTCACTACTACAGGAGATCAGCTCTCAGAGGGTTAACTGTGCTTACATACAGAAATGCAATACTTTCATAATGAAGTATTACACATTAAAGTGTAAAAGGGGTAATAACACAGTTTGTCCATCAGCGTTTCTGTGGCACAGACACAGAACTACCTCTACGATGAGATATGACCATTATGACATAATCCTTAGACTGCCAGCCAGCTCCAACAGACTTGTCATGACTCAACTGCAGCCTCGCGGTGGATACAGAGGGGGGAGGGAAAGGGAGGGAAAAAAAAAAAGATCTAAAACGGGCCGTGAACACAGCTCCAGGGTCAGCCTCACGCACACACGCATTTGTGTGTTTGACTTGCAAGGAACGATTTAGAGTCCCCAAACCTAGTGGATCTTCACCCGCGCCGTTACCTGATGCCCAAAGTCAGAACATTGTTACTTTGATGCCTGCAGCTTCCATCTTGGCTGCTGTGATCCAACACATGAAGACAGAGTGTCGTTCACTGGATGCAGCTCAAATAAACATGGATAATCTAAGTAGGTTAGCAGACTAAGAAGAGGTGTGTCTATATGTGTTAGCAATGATAACGCAGCCTAATTATTCAGCGCAGTGATTTGCAGAAGACGTCAGCTTTAAAAAAGGCAAGCAGAGAGCGAAAGGTTTAAAGAGAATGTTTTGTGGGAGAATACACAGAGGCCCATATTTAATTATGCACTGTCTGAGCAAGGTGCAAGTCCCAAGTGTTTAAGGCATTTGTGCAAGTTCCATTAAGTTTTATCAAGAAAAAGATCCACAGCAATGATGATATTTTGCATTTGATTTAATGATAAAATAAAGCGAAAGTGCCAATCTGATTTGCGCTTTTTAAATTGTGAGGATTCTGATGCTTTTCTCTCTTTTTTAAGTTGTGAACGGCAAATTTCACTAATAAGAGCACTCCCGAGTTAAATAAAGAACAAATAGAAAAAATTAAGCTGCATCCTTTGAGAATTATCATGTGAACACTAGCCCTAAAATCAATTTCCAACCGATGCAATTGTTCAGTAGCGCCAACATTTCTCTGCTATCCTCAGACGACTCAGTAGCACATGGTGAACTGGTATAAAGAATAGTAAAGACAGTCGGCACTGTGCCATTATGAACCGCGCGACGCACTTAACATGTGCATGTTGCATAACCGTGTGTTGGTCACCATGTAATATTTAGTTAGCAGAGCCTAGCTTGGCCCATCCAGCAAGCAGAGTGCGATATGATCATATCTAATGAGAATCATGGGTAAACAGTGGGAAAGTAAAGGGCTGTTCTGCAGCGGTGCAACACAGAAAGTGTTAAAATGATGTCAAACTTACAAAACCTGTTTTGCAATTACCTTATGTTGTGACCTGAAACACAGACACACTGAAATTGAGCTTTTGGGAATTTTGATGTTTAGTTATAAGCAACATTTAGACAAGTGATTGAAAGTTTATGCCAGTTATGATTCACGCCCTGTATACTGCACTAGTACATTGAATATCTTTAGGTTTTGAGCTGGTGATTGGACAACATTTTACACCGATTTCTCAAAAGAGACAATTCAATGAGAAAACAGGAAAATGGCAATGAAATATTGTGTCAATATTTCTCCAAATCACCTCATTCAGTCCGGTTGTTAACGGTTTCATAAGCTGCTGAAATCAACCGGATAATATTAAACTACACATGTGAAAATGTTGTTTACGTCTGTTGATGACTTGGTTTTATTGTATTTTGATCTTTAGAGAAAGCCTGGGATAATTTGTGTCGCAAAGAAAGGTAAAACTCAATCTGAGTAAATTATAAACAATGAAATTATATTTATCTAATTTAACTACATGTCCTGCTTAACTATCAGTAAAGTTTTTATTTTAGGTTGAGTTTTTGATTTGACAAACCTGATATCACCATGGGCTTTTGGACATTTTACACAGTTTTTAATTCATTTAGACATCAAAAAAAAAAAAAGTACTACAAAGTACTACATTGACAATGAAAATGTTTCAGTTGCGGAACTGAAAACATTCGTTTATATAGTTATATTTACCATTTCTGATTCACACCAGTTGCAAAGTGTTGATTAAGCAGCTGCAATTAAAAGGGACAACAACACAAACAGGCTACGGTGCTTAAAGGATATATACGAGTTTAGAAATATCCAAATATTCAACTTTACACATGTGAAAATGAGAGTTCAGGGAAACCCCGGGATATGTCGTGTACCTAGGGTCGAGTAAAAAAAAAAACCTGTAAAATCTCAAACACAGGTTAAATGTGCGACAGATCAGTGAGAATCACAGAAAGGTCTGTGCAGCTCCATCCCCTGTGGACACAAGATGCTGGGAACAAACCGCTTCATAACACATTATGTAACGCAACAGTTAGTGTCCTGTGTGTAATGGGAGCGTCGTCGTGGCTCACCCCGGCTAACATCCCTGCGCGGCTAACGGGGCTAATCCAGGTGTCCGGGGCCTACCTGGGAAGTTGGTGTAATGGATTGGACTGGATAGCCGAGGTGATGCTAAGTGGCTAGCACATAGGTAGCTGTCAGCGAACAGGGCCTAAGGTGAATGCTAATCCAGCAACAACAAAGGGTAGAGGGCTGGGTGAGCGAAAACAGTTATTTTCAATAAAGTGGTAACGAGGAGAAGCGTGGAAACGCCTCAAAAGCCATCGCGACACGTTAATGCGTCGACACGGTGAGGTATTACGACAAAGAATCCGCGCACCGAGGTCAAACTCCGCTCCCGTTCGGATGCTAGAGGCCAAACAAAGTCGGCTACTCCGCTACGAGCTAGCGCGCTGCTAAAGCTAAGAGCTAATGCTAAAGCATGGCAGCATCACGGAGGCAGGTCAACAACACAAGCCTCCGCTGCGGGGATTACAGCAGCCCGCCGCGCCACACGACACAAAAACCGCGTGGCGTCGAGCTCCCCGCGCCCCGTGTTACCTGGCATCGTGATCCCGGTGTTCGCCTCGAAGTGTGACGTTATTTGAAGTTGTCGCAACTACACCGCGAAGAGTGCGTTCGTCGTTTCTCTCCGTGCGGCCGCTGCTCCGTGCTGCTGCTGCTGCTGCGACGTAGCTCCACTCAGCTAAATCCCGTTAGCCACCTCTGCTAACGTTACAGGGGGGTCACGTGAGCCGCTGCTGCGTCCAGGGGCTTTAAGGAGCGTGGGGATTTTACTTTTCACGTTTGGTCTGAGCGAGCGTGAAAAATAATAAGGGCCATTATTTATTCTTTAAACGGCTATTTTACATATTGTTCGTGTATAAGAGTGAGAAAAAGAACCAGTTATAAAGACAGGATAATGTTGATGTGATAGAAAAGTAAAATGTGAATGTCAAAATGTTTTTTGGTAATAATAAATGGTAATTTTAAAACCTTTTATAAGATGTGGCTCTTTTACACAGGTTTAGCACATATTTACAACGATTCGCATTTCTTTTTGATCTTTATAAGAACTCTTGTGCATTTGAAGTTGAAAATTGTCTAAAATTCCATTCTTTTGTTTATGAACTTTAGAAGGGATTGAATTTTTGTTTCTCCCTGAACGCTTGTGTAAGCATTTACGTAGACATATAAGTACACAACATTTAAATAATGCAAAAATGTGTCATAAGTACACATCATAGAAGCACGCAGTCAAAACCTCATATTGCAGATAGGTTATGAAGTTCAGGGTATGATTGTAGTGCAATCATATTGTTATCACATAATTGTGTTGTTATTATTCTATGTTCAGATTTAATGGTTTAAAACAAACTCAATTTAAAAACCAATGAGATTTTGATATTCAAGCTTTTGTTTTATAGATGCCTTAATTTCAGAATTTGGTCTGGCTTGATCCATAACGCTAGAATACAGTTCTCTTCTTACCATGGCATATCCTGATCTATACTGATACTGACAAATATACTTAATCATATTGTGTTATTGACTTCAACCATATCAACCTAGCCCTAGTTCAGATGTTTGGAAATCATCTGACATATTCGGAAGATGCTGATGTCTATTTTCAGGATGACCAGCATTGACACTGATAAATATTAATGTATAGTTGTGCAGGTTGACAGTGCACGTGATAAGCAACTGAAAAACAAACCAAAAATGCAAAAAGGCTACACCACAACATCTGGACAAGACCATCTACTGTCTTTTTCCCTTTCCTATTCCCCATCGAATCATAGTGCATGATTAGAGGATTGATCCTCAGACTGAACAAGATCCAGCTCCGATGCACTTTGAGCACAAAAACACTGTAAATCACTGAACCTCTCTCCTCTGCTATCCCTTCCGATGAAAAACAGCAAGGAGTTTTCTGTGTTAAGAAAAATTTATCTTTTTTTCTTACCCTCTCCCTTTCAATCAACAACCACTATCACAACAGAAATAAACACCACTGGGCTTGGTGTGTCACCACCAGAAATAGATATTGTGTTCCTTTCTTCTCCAGT
Organism: Verasper variegatus; assembly: GCA_026259375.1. Lineage (NCBI taxonomy): Eukaryota > Metazoa > Chordata > Actinopteri > Pleuronectiformes > Pleuronectidae > Verasper > Verasper variegatus. The sequence goes on from CM048059.1 coordinate 5,350,385, forward strand.
TTGAAGTTCCAGTGGTTAATGTCGTTAGTTATGCTAACGGAGTGACTGACAACAACTGACACTATGGTTGCCTAGCAGCAAGTGATGCATGATGCCTATGGTGCTTTTGCCTTTAACAACTTCTTACAAAAATCGATGGTCCTATTCTCGAGCCAACAAAGAATGTCAGGAGTTTATTCCTAATGCGATAAGGTCAAGAACTTATGTGACTGATCATTCAGTCAAGACGAGAGTAAAAACCTATGGAGGAACTGCAGCAACTGTATCTGCTTCTGTTAATTACCAAAGACATTAAAGAGGTCAAAAAGTTCGGGAAACCAGTGATCCAGGCTAATCAAACAATTGACCAATCGTTTACGTGCTGCACGTCACGGTAACGCTGAGAATCAAGGTTCGGGACTCACAGTGGGTACGTGAACGCAGCACGAGAGCAAACAGCCCCCCCCCCCCCCTCGCTCGAGCAGCTCGCTCTCCTCCAAAAACACAAATGCCTGCGTGGCTTCGGGAAATACAAGCGTTTCTGTCAATCGATTGCAAATAATCACAAACCTCTTTGATTAGCTTCGATGTGGAGGACTGACACGTTGTAGTGATAAACAACGTGTTATCAAACGAGTCACTGTGTCCATAACCCGTATAGATATGTTACTGATCTGAGGAAAGAGTGGAGATGTTCATGAACTCGACAGTGCTCCGGTATTGCAGCATATAAAGTAGAGTTATAGTTCTTTTTTTATACTTTAAAACTCAGTGTTTAAGTGGGGCCGATGTTAGGCAACGTGAAATGTGAACAGGTAATCAAAAACACACAGTAGCACAAGTTTATTGGTGTGTATCCAAACATTGTTGACGGTTAGTTTCTCTTGTTGTTTTCTCTCCCTGCTCTTTCTTTGTTTCTTAATGATTGATTATTATCTCCCCCCCCCCCCCCCCCCTCCTCCCTTTTATAATAACAACAGACTCACCACACAACTTCAAGTGCCAGTAGTGGGGGAATCCACAAACAAGCTGTCGGTACTGGGGTGAAAACTGCTCTTTTCCGGTCCCGGATGTCTCAAGAAAAAAGCGCAGAGAATATAATTTTCCTGTTTTCTCCACTATGGTAAATAAACAGTTGTCTCCTTAGTTATTTGTCTCCTGTTATCGGCTAAAAAAACGGATAAATCCAGTGTTTGTCTGCCGAAACGTTCAGACTGACAAACATAAGCGTCGTGGTCGCGTTTGTCCAGTTTTTGCATTCACTCATTGGCTGGAGCCTCCATCGGTCAACGGCCCCTCGGGATGCTATTGGCCCAGACGACCGCATGCCCCGCCCCACCTCCCCATTCACGTAAGTAAACCAAATTTAACCCGTTTTTTTTCTCACTGCCTCTTTGTTGAGATCAACATGAACAGCTAATATTTGACAGCGTGGGGCCGTGTTGACTATGACTGACCTTTACTTCAACAGTACTAGTTTCATGTATTTTTTTACAGCTGTTTGGGCTTGATTAAAAGTAAATGTAAGATTTGAATGGTGTGGAAGTAAGCAGTGGCGTGCACATAGTTTTCAGGGCTGAGGAAACCAAAACCATTAAGTGCCATCATACTCAGGTCACATCTGTTTTATGTAAGACAGATGTTTTGTCTGGAAATGCCACCAGAATAATGTATTAAATTAGATTTACGATCAGGAATGTAGTATCCTATTTCGCTATACAACGCAACGTATTTAGAAGTGTATTTGATTGATCTTACTGCAGAAAATGTACTATCTATTATGTTTTAATATGTTATTGACTCGATCGCAGGAGTAAAGTAGCAATAAGATAACAACAATGAAAATAAGGTAACAATAACAATAGTCGTGCATCTCGGATGTTGTTTTAAGGGTTGGGGCCTATACAAAACACCATGCACAGTGTGAGTGTTGTGCGATGAGACACTACTGCGACCGAAAAATAGTTTATGTAAATTATCAAATTGGAAATGCTCAGTGTTCCTCGTGCGGTGTTTTGTTAGCCTGTGTTACAATAAACTCAGCGGATGGCCATCTTTATCCAGGGTGACCTAATGTTGTGGTAGTGAATTGAGTAATGCAAAAAATATATATATATATATTACTATCTAGGGCTGCGAAACGGCTCCGTGTTGCATGTGCCTTGCGCTCCGCGGGATGAATAAACGCGTCCCACTAATCAAGCATTACGGTCCACGCCATCAAGTGTAGACCACACCGTGAAAAGTTGTAAAAACTCAAAGTTCATCGTACTGATTTTGAAGTTGATCTGATGAAATCTCCAGGAGGAGTTCATTAAAAGCGTGTAAAATGGCCAAAATGGCCACTAAATCCAAAATGGCCAACTTCCTGTTGCATTAGTTAAGCTTTTTTTAGCATTATCTGCAACCATGGACTTTGTTGCTCTACATGTGCACAACTATGCCTTACTATGCCTCAAAAGAATCTCATAGTCTTCAAGTGTCTCAAGCGGTTTTCTGAATGCGTTTTCTCTTACACTGAGTAGCAGGTTGTCTCTCCCCCACCAAGGGAAAATCGTTCTGTCCCAGATCTGTATTCGTGAGGCAGTCCAGCAGAAGTCCAGGAGATTCAATGAGGTTGTCTCTTGGGGCCTCTTTTTTCTTCTGGTGATTTATATTATTCTTAAAATGATCGTTAAATGGACTATGTCACAGAGTGATTGATTATAGTGATTTAATGACTGTGGACGGGGCTTGTACTGATCAAATAATGTTCAAAGGCAAGATCATTGCCAAATGAACATAAATTAAATTTTGGCTGTGTAATAGCTTTTAACTTATATATTATCAGACATAATATATGCATTGACATAACGGCTCAGTTATGTCAATACAGGCATGATGAGCCGTTCGGCCCTAATAGACGGACATAATGCACCTTGAACAGAGTCATTTGCTACTAATATTTTCTGGGTTAATCACTTTTACAGTGTTCAGGCTTTTATATTCCTCGAGAAAATAGAGCAAAGCAGTTTACGAGAAAGGATTAATCTATTGGTAGAGCACAATGGACAATCTGAAAGCTGCTTTTGATGCGAACAAAGAATTGTCGATGAAGAACAGAATGAATGAAGAGAAGAACAAACTTCCAATCCAAAATTGCACTGCGGAATATGCAAAACTGGAAACTGAATTTATTTAACACTTCTTTTCTGATGCTGAATTGCAGCAGCTTCTTACCTCAGTCATTTTCTCTGTCTGCACCCTGCTCATCTTCACAGAAGTGACATGACCAGTACTTGAGTATAGCTTTCCCCTGCATTAACCCAGCCATCATCTCTCAAGGTCCTCGTGCATTTCAGAAAACCAGAAAGGACGAGACCCTTTCAGCCAGCTGTTTAAGACGGCACAATAAGAGGGTGCATCACCATAAAAAGACAGCAGAGGGCAACTGTAGCTCACAGTGTGTCCACCAGCAGAATCGTTGCTATTGTGCTGTAAATGTGGATCTAAGTTCTGTAACTAGAACCAAGGATTAGCCTGATCCCAACCCTATAAACATTAATGTCTGTTGTGGTATAGACCAAATAAAGTACGTTACAATAGAGGAGCAATGCAGTATACTCAATGGCCAAAGCATGACTGTAATGCATTTTCTTGTGTGTATATGTTGCATTAAACCACTGTTTTGTGAACACAGAAGTGAACAGTCACCATAAACCATCACTGTAACAGATTTCCAACATGCTAAATGATTTTCTGCGAAGTCCCACCTGCGTGCAAGATGCATGGAAGTGCATATGTACTGAGAAGGAGCAGATGTTTCTCAGAGAGTCAGTTTAGATGTATGTCTGCAGATGATTTATCCATAGTGACCTGTGATACCTCTCCTCTGGAAACTCATAAAAAGGCTGCAGGAATGGCTTGTTTCATTGTGATTACACATCTAAACTTACACATCTAAACAGCAGCCAAATAGGTTTCAGAAACACTGCGGTGAGACTTCAACTGGAGTTTTTTTCTCAGTTCACATGTCTGAGGCCGTTATCACCAATCTGCACTTGATAAAAACCTCAAGTGCCCACAGCGGACGGCCCACATCCACATATAGAGCCATGAGAGTGCACTGTGATATAGTGCATTCATGCAATTATTTCCACATTCACTCTCTAGTTACAGACATATAGAAGTGCTCCTCTTCAACTCTTTTCCACCACTTTTCTTCTCCACACTGCTGTTACATGACACCTTCCTCCCTCCCTCCTCTCCTCTCTCTGTCCCTCTCTCCCCCCCATGCTTTAAATTTCACAATCCGTCTCTGCCGTTAAATCGTAAATCATAAATTCCCTTCCTCTCTCTCCTCTTGCCCCCCTTTCTGTTCATTACACAAAAGTCCACACTTCATGTCAGAGGGATGTGACATTAGTGCATGTGTGTGTTCTTCCAGTATAAACATCTCATGGGGACCAAAGCCCCGTCCCAACACACTTTACAGTACAGTTTTGCCTTTCACTCATTCACGCACACACTTTGGCTCATGGAGTTGGGGGTTCTGGGATCAAACCAATGGTTTTGGTTAGTCAACGAATGCACAGTCAATGCAAAGTCCGAATGAGGATAGCTGCACACAATGCTGTGTGTGTGTGTGTGTGTGTGTGTGTGTGTGTGTGTGTGTGTGTGTGTGTGTGTGTGTGTGTGTGTGTGTGTGTGTGTGTGTGTGTGTGTGTGTGTGTGTGTGTGTGTGTGTGTGTGTGTCTCTGTGTGTGTGCGTATGTGTATCTTCTACCCCAGCCTTTCCTGTGGCCCTGGGTCCCCACACACACATACACATGAATATGCACACACTGAGGGACACTCTCAAGTGCACAGGAACAGGAAGTGGCGCGTTAACATACACATTCAAAGGTACAATGTTGCCTTTATTATTTTCTGCACAAACTCCTGCACGTACCAAGTGGTCATAGTCCGAGGTCGTGTTAACAGTCACAATTGAGGTGCTGTCAACGCTTAGCAAGAAACAGAATATATTCTGGCTACACGTTTGTTCCAGAAACGTTTAAGAAAACAACGCACGGTACATGCAGACTTTTCAACTTTTAATGGTTCCCACTTGTGTGGGTTTCTTTACAGTGTGGCCCTCACATGTTCAGACTCTGGGCCCCGTGTTTGCTTGAAAAATGGTGGAAATAAAAGTCACGCAATATTTGTACAAGGAGATTTATTGTAGGAGCAGTTGTATAAATGTTACTATACTAATGCAGTATAAGTCTGAATATTTGTGACCATTATTGACTCTGATTGCAGAAAATGAAATGTGCACAACATCTATCAGTTCTTTATATGCACAAAGGATCATAAATCTCAAGCTGGACTCATCCTGCTTGGTCGACTCAAGATTCATTTACTTGCTTTTTGTTTTTATGAACAGCTTTTGGACCTTTGCTGTGTCTACGAATCAAGACCGATAGACCCCGAGTCTTCAACTGCTCCCCAAAAAATGAGTGAAGGAAATTTGAGCCAACGTGGATGAAATGCTCTATGACAAACTCCACCTTCTGCCGAAGACCATGTGATGTGCTGAAAAGCTCCAGAATGCCACAGAATTATAGCAGACCTTGAGCTGAGATAGAGTAACATGTGACGCTTTCTAGCATCAGGTTTTCTCTCAGGCCGCAGCTATTTAGAGGAGCTGGAGGAAGAACAGTGACTCCTGCACTGTGTGTGTGTGTGTGTGTGTTTGTGTGTGTGCATGTGTGTGTTTCCGTTGCTCGAGGTCCGAGAGATAATGTGGAATTCATGAGAGGAATGCAGCCCAGGGGTTCCTTCCTGTCACCTGACTCCATCACTTCCTTCATCAGGCTTCCTGCGTCTGGACCTCTGAGGAGGAGGGCGAGGTTGCGTCTCTGTAGCGGTCCTGGTCATGGGTCATTATTTGGTCTATCAGAGGTGACAGAGAAAAGATTTTAATTCCAAACCACCTCCTAGTGTCCCCGGTGGGTTTCATCAGGCCTATTGCTAAACAGAAATTTCCGTCAGGTGCCCAAATTTATGAAATGCAGATAGCGGGCAGTGCAAGCAAGGTGTCAAATCAAACAGATAAAACGTGCAGGAGAGAATAGAAGGAAGAATTGCTCGTAAAAGAGGGAAGAGGGATGGATGTACGAGAACAATAAACGAGGCAATAAAGAGAAAGAAAGAGAGAGAATGAAAAAGACAGAGAGGTGATGGCAGGATCCATATGGGGCCTCTTGGTTTTGGGGCAGCAAGGGGAGACATGCCAGGTAATGGCTTCCAGACACACACACACACACACACGTAGACACACACACTAATTTGATTTGGAAATCTGACAGGACAAGGAGACTGAGTGTATGTGGACGTGTGTGTATATACCAGGGGCCCTTTTTCTATATACTCAAGAGGTCTGACTTCCTTTGCCCATTGGGAGTTGGGCCAGTTAGCGTGCATGTATGTGTGTGCGTGTGTGTGTGTTACCAGCACTAGGGGTTAATGTATGCTTTCAATCACTGCTCCAGTGGGGGAGAAATCAGATCCCTGCAGTGTTGATGTGGAATCCAAGGTCCACACACACCAATGGACACACTCGGAACATAAGAAAACACTTTTCAGACTTCAGGAAAGAGCGCAGGAAACGTATTCATCTACGCTGTAAGGTTTAATATGATTCTCATTAAGGCAACATAGTATGACATTTTGGTAAAAACACATATTTGCTTTCTGGCCAAGATCTCCAAGGCTGAGTTGCTGACTTATTACATCTTGTTTTAAAGGCTAGATGAAGCCAGGCTAGTTTATCTCCCCCCCGTTTCCAGTCTTCATATCAAGTGGTCGCATATGAGCGTCACATCCTTCCGACAAGACAGCAAATCGATATATTTCGGACAAGTTAAACTCCTTTAAACTATAAACAGACACGTGGAGCGAGTCACCTGTCGTCTTCCCCTCTGTGTGATCATATCTGTGTCAGTTTGACCCAAACACCTGGTCGTTTCCTGCCTTTGTCTTCAAAGTTAGAAAGTCATGCATTAATCTTGTGCACAGGTTTAAAGAGCAGCGTGAAATAACTCTAAGACAAAGACAAAAATGAAGCTTTAAAAAAAGAGAGGACAAGATGAAAGGAGAAGCATGGAGGAAGAT